>JABXJD010001385.1:0-27500 GCA_013375575.1 Percina caprodes
AGTATAGTAGCAGTAGTAATAGCAGCAGTGCAGTAGTAGTAATAGTAGCAGTAGTAGTAGAAGTAGTAGAAGTAGTAGTAGTAATAGTAGTAGTAGTAGTAGTAGTAATAGTACCACACACACACACACACACAGTACATTTTTCTTACTCTATATCACATTTTATTAATTTTTCACACATAAAAGAAGAGGAATATATTGACGTAATTGACTGGCAAATACATACAAAATAACATGAAATAAAACAAGAAATATAATAATAATAAGTATAATAATAAAAATAATCAACGTTGTGGTGTATGGTTATGGTATGGGATAACTTACTTATACACAAGATAATATAATAAAGCAAGAAGAAAAAATTAAATAATGACGAGTCTCGTATTTCCGAGCTCAGAAGCCGTCCCTGAACGCGGCAGCAGCAGTCGGCTCAGCTCTCCATTTTCAGTCCGCTCTGTTGTGCTCATCGCTCCGCTGCCACTCTGACCTTTTCACAGCCGTTCCGAAGAAAATGGGAACGCTTTGATTTAACCCCCGGCATCGGCGACACACACCGCTCTTCACCCATCATTTGGACCTAGAATACATTAATCCATACCGCTGCTGTGCCGAAGACAAGAAACGGTGAGTGGCTCATCCCGCAGGTAGAAGCGAGCCCAGACCGGTGTCGCTTACAGTTTGTATCCGCGTCAGAGCTGCGGCCTGTCGGCTCTCCCGGAACTCGAGGCCCGTGGTTCGCCTACGGAGTCGGAGGCCGCGAATACAATTAGCTTTCTAAATTCACGTAAACGTTACATTTAAAATACATAATCTGACATATCTTGTTTCATTGTGACACGGTTGAAGTATCAGAGGTTAATAATTAAATAAAATAACGTTTTATCTGCTTATTTAAGCGTTCTTACGTTCGCGTCCAGGTTAGCTAGCTAGCTAGCTTGGTGCTAGCCGGCAAACATTAGTCGCGTTTCGTTGCTTGTTATTTATTTCTGTGATGGATAACAATCTAACATAAATATTCGTTTATCACCGTTGGGGTCATGGTTATACGTGGAGGATGTTTTATCTGAATTATGGTTTGTTTTACCGGCCTGACAAACATCGCAGTTGCTAATCGGCGTTAGCAAGGGATGCTAACAGTTAGCTTTAATGCTTGGAACATTAAAGCCTGTGTACCCCGGCTGCATAGCTCGCTACACGGCTTAACGTTGGCAGTAACATAACCCTGCTTCATCCTCTTATGTTGATTCGTGTCTGATGAGGTAATTAGGCTGTGTGTGCCCCGGACAGATGATGAAATTGGGGGTCACACAGCTGGCGTTGTTACGTTTAAACCATGTTGTGCTCCCTGTTTACCCTGTGGCAGAGTTTCTGACATTGTGCAAGTTTGAAGTCCCAAACAAAGGAGGCTTGTTCAACGGGAGGATAAAAGATGGTGTTTCTGTACAATGGCTGCTAGTCATCCCTCCGTCTTTATCTAGTGAGGAATATAGGTTACAACTTCACAAAGTTGACAAAACAATCCCACCACAACACCCTTTAGCTGTTCTGGAGCTTTCTACTCTGCCACACTCTCTTCCTCATGGATTTACCTGATTACAAGACAACTGTACAGATTAACCCTTGTGTTGTCTCCCGGGTCAAAAACGGACAAGAATTGGACATTTTTGTCCCTTTTTTCAGACTTTTTTTTTTAGTCTCCACTACCACATCCTTACTAGTTTTATACTTTCTGGAATTCATGGTCAATAACCCTCATTTATATAGAATTATACCTGATATTAACCCTCATTTATATAGAATTATACCTGATATTAACCCTCATTTATATAGAATTATACCTGATATTAGAGTTAAAAAGCAGAAATTATGAATTATTGTGACTAATAGTTAAGATCAGAGGAATGAAAGAGCGTTGGAAGGAATCCATTTTATGGTAATTTGGTTAAAAAGAAACTCAGATTTCAGATATAGACATTTATTAAAGGTCAACAGGAGGGTTAGAGGTCACCAGGAGGGTTAGAGGTCACCAGGAGGGGTAACTCTGGTTTTGCTCGGGTCAAATTTGACCCATTTTCAAAGTTTGTTTTTTTTAATATCAGAAACATGGGTTTCTTTTCCGACGTTTTAAGTTAGATACTTTATTCAGCTCAAAGGAAATTTTAGGCATCCAGTAGCAAGACAACCATAACACAACAAACACATATACACTAATATATCACACATATGCACACATATATCACACATACAGTATACACACATATACACTAATATATCACACATATGCACACATATATCACACATACAGTATACACACATATACACTAATATATCACACATATGCACACATATATCACACATACAGTATACACACATATACACTAATATATCACACATATGCACACATATATCACACATATCACACACATATATCACACAAACAGTATACATACACTAATATATCACACATACACACACACATACATAAGAATAAAATTATAAATCCCCCAGAAATGCAGTGCCCATGATGATGATGATGATGATGAGGTACTACGGTAGACTGTCTGTAATGATGCGTACAGTAACAGTAAAGAAGTGACCAGTGCTGTAAAATATATAAATAATAACATATAAACTGACGGAATAAGAACATTATGTAACAGGGAATAAGTTATTAGATGTAGATTTCATGACCACAGTCCAGGTTGTGTATGAGGGCTGATAATAAGAAAGTTATTATGTGCAGCAGACAAGTGATATGACGGGGGGGGGGGCTTTGTTGCTCTTTTTTCGACGTTTTCGTTGCCCTTTTCCCAGCTGTGGTTGGACCGGCAGCTTCCAGATATGATGGGATGTTTTGTTTTGTGTTTCTGGATTTTTTAAAATATATATCGGCATATCAGATGTTTTAAATAACCAAATATCGGTATCGGCCTTTAGATTCCTCCATCGGTCGGACGCTAGCATTGATCTCGTCATCATCACTAACTGCTCTAGGGAACGTCTCATGTCGTCAGCTGAGTTTCAGAGTAATTAGAGGCGTCAGAGTCGTTAGAGAGCTTTTGTGTTTGAGCTGATTGCATCCGGAGCGGGGGCAGACAGAGACACAGACACACACATACTGACAGTGACACACAGACAGAGACACACATTTACACACATACAGGCAGAGACACACAGAGACATACACACACATACTGACAGTGACACACACAGACAGAGACAGACATACACACACATACAGAGACAGACAGACAGACAGACAGACAGACAGACACTCACACATCTCCCCCATCCAAAAGCGCAACCAGTTTTGTTATGTTACTCTGAGTGAGCATTGTTACCACAATGTTTTTAATTTTGAACTGTTTTGATTTACAATTGCGTTGTTGGGACCATCTACGCAGGGCTGTAGTCAATACCACCTTTGTCAAGACCAAGACTAGTCGAGTCCAAGTCAAGACCGAGTCCAGGACAGAAAGAAGGCCTTATGCATGACAGTATCAGGACAATCCTTTTGGGTTTCACTTTCCCTCCAATATTATTATCACCATAATAAAGACACCTGGACTCGGTCAAGACCAAAAGCCAGATTTGGCAAGACCATTGGCCGAGATAAGTCAGAGTCCAAATGCTAGCGAGTACGAGACAAGTCCAAGACCGGACTCGAGTACTACAGCCCTGCATCCGCGTTATTTTTTATTTATTTTTTTTACAATTTGGTTGAAGGAAACCAAAATTTCTGATTTAGAAACGTTTTGAAAATGGGTCAAATTTGCCCCCGAGGACACCAGGAGGGGCAAAACCAGTAAAAGACTTATGTCATATCACGATATTACAATACCAAAATCTACGACAATATCTAGTTTCTAATCATTATCGATACCATATCGATATGTTCCCTCCCCTACTTTGGGAAAAGATGAAGCACGAGCCGAGGAAGAATCATCACATTACAGAGGAGGAGACACATTATTATTATTATTATTATTATTATTATTATTATTATTATTATTATTATTATTACGTTATTTTTCACTGTAACAGGCTGTTTAGCAGCTGAAACCATGTGAGATTGTTTCGATACGTCTGAAACTCAAGCATGAAATCAAGAGTACGTGAATATAAGAAGCCACGCATCAGGACACGTCGGGTTCATGCAGCTGACACAGTCAGCCATGCAAAGCAGCAGCAAGCAGTGATAAAAATATGAAATAAACTATATCACTGTTTCATGAGGAAGGCGTTACTACAGCACAGACTAATAATAGAATAGAAGAGAAAGCCTTTTTCTCATTATACACGAGCAGTACCTGTGCAATGAGATGGAAGCAAAACCTTTACAGTGTTGACACGAAATATATAATATAAAAATATAGAATGTAGGTATGTACTGCAGAGTGGAGTCCTGAGAGCAACTATATACATATATAAAAGCTTTGTGTACACATTGTGTGAAAAGTAGTTGGCTATTAACAACAAATAACTATTGCACTGTAATGAAATGGTTAAATATTACATATTGCACTGTATGAAATTGCACAGAATTCCAGTGTCTTTTTATTCATTATCTAACAGTATTGCACAGTAGGAGGGAAGAAGAGAGTCCGGGGGGGGGGGCGGGGGTAGGCTGCGGAGTGACGTGATAGATGGTGTGATAGTGTCCATACGTACCCAGGTAGTGCTGAGCAGCCTGTATTTGACACCGTATATCTCAGTATATGAGTTGAAGACTTGAAATGGAACTGCAGGGATGTTGTAGTCCCCTTCATCGTGATTTACCCTCCTGAATTATACCCAAAATAGGCCTGGAACGTCAGCCACCCAGGAACTATCCCCTGACCTCACTACAGGGTTAATTTAGTTGCTGTGTGATCAGGTAATTAAGTCAATGCTCTTTCTCTGGGGTCTGTTATTTAGCTGTGTCATTGTTTTGTTTTGCAGGTGAAAAGACTACATGTCCCAGAAACCCCTGTGAGAGCGAGCTACTTCTTTCTCTTGTCCGTGTTTCCTCTCTCCCTCCGTCCGATTGGTTGGATGAGTCCCAAACAGCGACAGAACTGTGAGCAGTGATTGGGCGCTGAGCCAGACCGGGTAGCCAACGGGGAGCCAGGTGAGGGGTGGAGGGCGTGTGAGAGTTAAATAACTTTCCAGAGCACAAAAGAAGATTGAACTCTTTTTTTATTTTTATTTTTTTAAATTGTTTTTTTTCTCAATGCAATCATTTTCATTTGATCACAGCAAACAAGTAGGAAGGTTCTTTTTAAAATCTATGTGCCAAATGTAGGAATAACATTTTTCATTTCTGTCAACCAGGAATCCCATTTGTTTTTACCAGAAACAGCTCTGAGATTGCTATCACCAAACCCACCAGACTCCATGTAAATAATCACTACTTTTAGCGTGTATAGAGCAGCATATCTCCACCAGACTCCATGTAAATAATCACTACTTTTAGCGTGTATAGAGCAGCATATCTCCACCAGACTCCATGTAAATAATCACTACTTTTAGCGTGTATAGAGCAGCATATTTCCACCAGACTCCATGTAAATAATCACTACTTTTAGTGTGTATAGAGCAGCATATCTCCACCAGACTCCATGTAATTAATCACTACTTTTAGCGTGTATAGAGCAGCATATCTCCACCAGACTCCATGTAAATAATCACTACTTTTAGCGTGTATAGAGCAGCATATCTCCACCAGACTCCATGTAAATAATCACTACTTTTAGCATGTATAGAGCAGCATATCTCCACCAGACTCCATGTTAATAATCACTACTTTTAGCGTGTATAGAGCAGCATATCTCCACCAGACTCCATGTAAATAATCACTACTTTTAGCGTGTATAGAGCAGCATATTTCCACCAGACTCCATGTAAATAATCACTACTTTTAGTGTGTATAGAGCAGCATATCTCCACCAGACTCCATGTAATTAATCACTACTTTTAGCGTGTATAGAGCAGCATATCTCCACCAGACTCCATGTAAATAATCACTACTTTTAGCGTGTATAGAGCAGCATATCTCCACCAGACTCCATGTAAATAATCACTACTTTTAGCATGTATAGAGCAGCATATCTCCACCAGACTCCATGTAAATAATCACTACTTTTAGCGTGAATAGAGCAGCATATCTCCACCAGACTCCATGTAAATAATCACTACTTTTAGCGTGTATAGAGCAGCATATCTCCACCAGACTCCATGTAAATAATCATTACTTTTAGTGTGTATAGAGCAGCATATCTCCACCAGACTCCATGTAAATAATCACTACTTTTAGTGTGTATAGAGCAGCATATCTCCACCAGACTCCATGTAAATAATCACTACTTTTAGCGTGTATAGAGCAGCATATCTCCACCAGACTCCATGTAAATAATCACTACTTTTAGCGTGAATAGAGCAGCATATCTCCACCAGACTCCATGTAAATAATCACTACTTTTAGCGTGTATAGAGCAGCATATCTCCACCAGACTCCATGTAAATAATCATTACTTTTAGTGTGTATAGAGCAGCATATCTCCACCAGACTCCATGTAAATAATCACTACTTTTAGTGTGTATAGAGCAGCATATCTCCACCAGACTCCATGTAAATAATCACTACTTTTAGCGTGTATAGAGCAGCATATCTCCACCAGACTCCATGTAAATAATCACTACTTTTAGCATGTATAGAGCAGCATATCTCCACCAGACTCCATGTTAATAATCACTACTTTTAGCGTGTATAGAGCAGCATATCTCCACCAGACTCCATGTAAATAATCACTACTTTTAGCGTGTATAGAGCAGCATATCTCCACCAGACTCCATGTAAATAATCACTACTTTTAGCATGTATAGAGCAGCATATCTCCACATGTAAATGGGTGAATTAAGAGTTTATTCCAACCAGACCAGAGTGGTGATTGTTGGAACAGTGGAAAGATGAACCAAGACGGCTTTTGGTAGTTTTATTTAGTTTCTGCTCCCTTTGCATGAACTGTGTTTTACAAAGATAAAAGTAGTGATTATTTACATGGAGTCTGGTGGGTTTGGTGACGGTGATTTTGGGGCTGTTTCATGTTAAACTGAAAGGATCTGCAAGGTCTATCTCTGTTGGGATCCTTTCCATAGTGTTTAATTAAATTTTTATTTTTTTTAAATGACTTTGATTCTCTTAATTTTACGAGCCTACTGCATCACAAACGGGAGTTTTAAACATAGACTGTATAAAGCAATATGTCTACAGGCTCGTGGTGATGCCCAATGAGCTCTAGGTGCCAAAACAAATCTATCTGGTACTGCCAATTTGTCGTAAAAAGTGCTGGGTTCACCTTCCCAGTGTGTTAAAAGGGGGGACGTTGAGTCGCGACTGTAGTTTCTCTCTGGCTTCTTCTTCAAAAGTCCACATGCGTCACACAAATCTCCGTCAGGCACCCCCTACCAAGAGCCTGGGTCTGTCCCAGGTTTCTTCCTAAAATTGAGTTTTTAGAACTGTTGGGTCCTTGTAAATTATAGAGCGGTCTAGACCTGCTCTACCTGTAGATTATAGAGTGGTCTAGACCTGCTCTACCTGTAGATTATAGAGTGGTCTAGACCTGCTCTACCTGTAAATTATAGAGTGGTCTAGACCTGCTCTACCTGTAAATTATACAGTGGTCTAGACCTGCTCTACCTGTAGATTATAGAGTGGTCTAGACCTGCTCTACCTGTAGATTATACAGTGGTCTAGACCTGCTCTACCTGTAAATTATACAGTGGTCTAGACCTGCTCTACCTGTAGATTATAGAGCGGTCTAGACCTGCTCTACCTGTAAATTATAGAGCGGTCTAGACCTGCTCTACCTGTAGATTATAGAGCGGTCTAGACCTGCTCTATCTGTAGATTATAGAGCGGTCTAGACCTGCTCTATCTGTAGATTATAGAGCGGTCTAGACCTGCTCTATCTGTAGATTATAGAGCGGTCTAGACCTGCTCTACCTGTAGATTATAGAGCGGTCTAGACCTGCTCTATCTGTAGATTATAGAGCGGTCTAGACCTGCTCTATCTGTAGATTATAGAGCGGTCTAGACCTGCTCTATCTGTAGATTATAGAGCGGTCTAGACCTGCTCTATCTGTAGATTATAGAGCGGTCTAGACCTGCTCTACCTGTAAAGTGTCTGGAGATAACTCTTGTTATGAATTGATAGTATAAATTGAATTGAATGATGGGATAGCCTCCAGCCCCAGTTCCCCTGAACAGATTAAGTGGTGTGTAAAAAAAGAAAAATCTATCTATCTCTGGGTGCTGGTTGTTTGTCTGTGTAGGCTAGCCATCATGGCGGACGTGGACCCAGACACCCTGCTGGAGTGGCTGCAGATGGGGCAGGGCGATGAGCGCGACATGCAGCTCATCGCCCTGGAGCAGCTCTGCATGCTGCTGCTCATGTCTGACAACGTGGACCGCTGCTTCGAGACGTGAGTGTTTCACTTAGCGCTCACACAAGATGATGTAGTTGGAAAAGTATTCAGAGACACGCACACACACACACACACGCAGAGAGACACACACGCAGCAGAGAGAGACACACACACACACGCAGAGATGCTCGCATACGCAGACACATACATGCAGAGACACGCACACACACACACACACACACACAAGTAAAGTACAAGTACCTCAACAGTTGTATTGGAGTAAATGTACTTAGGTCCCACGTTGGGAGATCGGTGGTCTGACCGTCTCTCTCCTCTCGTTCCAGCTGTCCCCCTCGGACGTTCCTCCCTGCGCTCTGTAAGATCTTCCTGGACGAGAGCGCTCCAGACAATGTGCTGGAGGTCACGGCCCGGGCCATCACGTACTACCTGGACGTGTCGGCCGAGTGCACCCGGAGGATCGTTGGCGTGGACGGGGCCATCAAGGCGCTGTGCAACCGGCTGGTGGTGGTGGAGCTCAACAACCGGACCAGCAGAGATCTCGCTGAGCAGTGTGTCAAGGTAGGACCAGCTGGAGATTAGGGAGGGAGGGAGGGAGGGAGGGAGGGAGAGAGAGAGAGACAGACATCTCGCTGAGCAGTGTGTCAAGGTAGGACCAGCTGGAGATTAGGGAGGGAGGGAGGGAGGGAGGGAGAGAGGGAGGGAGAGACAGACAGACATCTCGCTGAGCAGTGTGTCAAGGTAGGACCAGCTGGAGATTAGGAAGGGAGGGAGGGAGGGAGAGAGAGAGAGAGAGAGACAGACAGACATCTCGCTGAGCAGTGTGTCAAGGTAGGGGGGAGAGAGAGAGAGATGCAGCTTGTCTTTTATTGTCCCTCCGGCACCGCTGCTAGACTTTATTTTGTTTATTTATTATTATATTTTGAGACGTCTTGCTGTTTGAGCGTCTTCCATTTCCTGATCCTTCGTTTTAGTTAATTGAAGGATCAGGTCTCTATCTTAAATTTTATCTCCTCCTACGTACAAATCTACACTCCATTAAGTTTTCCAGTGGACGTTGTTGTCATCTGAGAAGGTAAAACCTTTTGTTCATGCTGCATTTGGCTGAACTTTTACTACTTATTGTACAATGCAGTATGCGCTTCATCCTGCATGGCGTTATCGCTCACAAAGAATCCTAACTAAGCCTAAAAGTTGATCTCGTAGGAGATATGATCTCCTGTGTAGAAGTGAATGTTCTGCTGGATGTGGAAATAGTCAACTGTTTGCTGACAAGCATCAAAAATTGATAAAAGTATCTCAAACGCGTCAAAGTGTCGACAAATGGTTCATTTTCAGGTTTGACCTGAGAGTAGTGGTGGCCAAATGAAGCTTCATGAACCAGTGTCTTTACTGTCCGAGCCACTAGGTGGAGCTTTTGGTTTTTAAGAGAAGGCCTAAGGCACTGCAGTGTGTTCTCAACGCTTTGTTGACCAGAGAGCGCCATCTAGTGGCTCAGAAAATAAAGCCAGTGGTTCACCAAGCTTCATTTGGCCGTCACTACCTGGGAGGACTACACAAGACTACGGGCCGAGGGAATGTGGCCATAAGACGTCTCCCACTACTCTTTTAACCCTCCTGTTGTCTTCCCGTCAAAATTGAAAATCGACAATTTTAATCAATGTTTATAACTTTTTCTTACGTTTTTGTCCCTTTTTTCCATTTTGACGCTTTTTTCAATGTTTGTCACTTTTATGACGTTTTCAACACTAACTTACTAACTTTAGTTTTACAGTTATTTTTTGAATTTATGGTCAATAAAGCTCATTTATAGGAAATTATACCTAATGTTGGAGTTAGAAAAGCAGAAATTAGGAATTATTGAGACTAAAATTAAAGGAATGGATGTTGATGATAATCACAGACTGGAATATGTCAACTTTTACTCTCAATACTATTTCAAAAACACTTCAATTTGGTTTCAAATGCTATAAAATTGAATAAGACGCCCCAAAATTAATGAAAGTAGAGATTTGTACTTGGCAAAGAGCGTTGTGTGGAATCAGTCATGTTATTTTGGGGAATTAAAAAGAACATTGATATAGGACAACATGGGGGCACCATAACGATATTATTGCGTTTTAAACATATTACAGTATTCTGTGATATATTGTAATTTATAACCTTTTCTCCAACTTCAGAGTTTCCCCAATTTTCTAATGACGTCCCCAAAAGGAAACTTATCAACATGTTTCATCTAAAAAGAAACATTTCTCTGTTTGTTCATCTCACTTCAATGTTATCGCTGCAGAATGGGACAATCTGACAACACATATATAATATATATAATAATACTTGGCGTCTGTGTAGCGATACAGTATTGGAACTGAAAATATCGCGATACTACGCTGTATTGATCCCCCCCCCCACCCCTAGAACGTGAGTGTGCCTCTTATGTAATTTTGGACCTACATAACATTAAGTTTTGTGTTTGTTGTGGAGGTGCTGGAGCTGATCTGTACCAGGGAGTCTGGCGCCGTGTTCGAGGCCGGCGGTCTGAACTGCGTGCTGAGCTTCATCCGAGACAGCGGCCATCTTGTTCACAAGGACACGCTGCACTCAGCCATGGCCGTCGTGTCCCGACTCTGCAGCAAGATGGAGCCGCAGGACTCGTCTCTGGAGACCTGCGTCGAGTCCCTGTCCAGCCTGCTCAAACACGAAGACCACCAGGTAACCCGCCAGCCCACTCTGTGTGTTTTTTATCTGGATCGATGTATTCATGGATTCACAAGCCAAAATTATTATTATTATTATTATTATTACCATTCTTGCAAAGTGAAAATAGAAACCATATCGGCTGTGAGATGCTCTTTTACCACTTCATATTTATTCTTTTTATTAAAATCTGTAAAGTGTCTCGAGATAACTCTTGTTATGAATTGATACTATAAATAAAATTGAAATTAAAGAGTACCGTATTGCATTAGTCAAAAAATGCATCATGAAGAGAGAAAAAAAACAAGTTGCACTGGACTATAAGTCGCATTTATTTAGAAATGTATGTAGATGAGGAACCATTTATTAGCAGAAATATATGCAAATGCATCAAAAACAAGCCTCACACACACTCATTACAGACACGCAAGAGGTGTACGCACATGTCAACACAAAAATAAAGACACACAAACAATAACTTGTGATACACACTCCCAGTGTTTTTCTCAGCCGAGCTAACGGCTCGTCTCTGTCCTCCAGGTGTCAGACGGCGCTCTGCGCTGCTTCGCCTCATTAGCCGACAGATTCACTCGCCGCGGCGTGGACCCCGCACCTTTAGCCAAACACGGGCTGACGGAGGAGCTGCTGTCCCGCATGGCGGCCGCCGGCGGCACCGTGTCCGGCCCAGCCTCTTCCTGTAAGCCCGGACGAACCTCCACGGGCGCCGCCCCCTCGGCGCCGGATTCCAAACTGAGCAACCAGGTGTCGACCATCGTGAGCCTGCTGTCCACGCTGTGCAGAGGGTCGCCACTCGTCACACACGTAGGTCAACACGCATAAGCACCAAAAACACAGGAAACCAGAATAGTTGTTTGTTTTTATTTTAGTTTTTTACTCAAAGGAAATTGATTAGTTGTTGTGTCTCTAAATGTGGATCTGAGTTTCTCAAAAATCGCCAGATGATGTCCTCAAATGTCTCGTTTGTCCACAACTCAAAGATCAGTTTACTGTCCCAGACTGATATCGGTTCTCAAAATAGACAGACACACAGACTCACACACACACAGACTCACACACACACAGAGACAGACTCACACACACAGACTCACACACACACAGAGACAGACTCACACACAGAGACACACAGACTCACACACACACAGAGACAGACTCACAGACTCACACACACAGACTCACACACACACAGAGACAGACACACACACAGAGACAGACACACAGACTCACACACACACACACAGACTCACACACACACAGACTCACACACACACACAGACTCACACACACAGAGACTCACACACACAGACTCACACACACAGACTCACACACAGAGACAGACACACAGACTCACACACACAGAGACAGACACACACATACTCACACACACATACTCACAGACACACAGACACACACACACAGAGACAGACAGGCTCAGACACACACACACACACACACACACACACACACACACACAGACTCACACACACACAGACTCACACACACACTCACACACACACAGACTCACACACACAGACTCACACTCACAGAGACTCACACACACAGACTCACACACACACTCACACACACACAGACTCACAGACACACACACACACAGAGATAGACAGACTTAGACAGACACTGTTTTAAATGCTGACAGTTGTCTGATATGCTCTCGTCCCCGTCTCTCCGTCTTCAGGACTTACTGCGTTCGGCGCTGCCTGACTCGATGGAGTCCGCTCTGGGCGGAGACGAGCGCTGCGTGCTGGACACCATGCGTCTGGTGGACCTGCTGCTCGTGCTCCTGTTTGAGGGACGGAAGGCGCTGCCCAAATCCACGGCGGGGTCAACGGGTCGGATTCCCGGCTTGCGGCGCCTCGACAGCTCAGGGGAGAGGTCCCACCGCCAGCTCATCGACTGTATCCGCAGCAAGGACACGGACGCTCTGATCGACGCCATAGACACTGGAGGTAAGAACGCAGACACCCAACACGCCTGCCAAGTGTTAGAATTACTACGTTTTTCCATTGTAACGGACCGGCTCCATTGAAGCGTAACCTATGCCGAGCTGTTCCAACGCTACGCTTCCAACATGATCAATGATACTGGCTACACCGGACAGAAAGCAGTGCGTAGTGGTCTGCACTGTGGAAATCCGCTCTACAAGAGTAAAAATAGGACCGTCTTATATTTTATGTTTTTTATGTGAGGGGTGTGTGGGGCTCTTTCACACAGAAATGGATCATAAAGTGTCTATATTTCCATAGAAAATGGGACATTACAGTAGCAAAATATCAAACACATACAGAATATAATGAATTAATAAATAGGATAGAATAGAAGATAATAATAATAATAATAATAATAATACATTTTAATTAAAGGCGCCTTTCTCTGCTCTTAAGGACACCGTACAGGGTATACATACGTAAGACATTTTAAAAATGGCAAAAAGACCTGAAGAACAGAAAATAAAGTTGAACAAGAAACTGAATCTTTCCAACGTTCTGCTAAAGAATTGAAGCTGAAGTTGTTGTAAAAGCTGTTTTCGGTGACTAAAAGTGACCCAGAATTCTCTGTTTCTGCAGCTTTCGAGGTGAACTTCATGGACGATGTTGGACAGACGCTTCTCAACTGGGCCTCAGCTTTTGGCACACAGGAAATGGTAAAAAGGATTCCAGAGACACTTCATTTAAATCACACTTTAGATTATTCACCATACAAGCTGCTTGTATGGTGTCCTGTGGAAATCAGTGGGGGGGTGGGGGGGGGTGGTCACCAGACGCCTCTCGATACGATATCATCACAATACTATATTACGATATTATTGTGATTTTTAACATATTGCAATATTCTGATATATTGCAATTTATAACCTTTTTTTCCAACTTCTGATTTTCCCCAATTTGTTATGACGTCCCCAAAAGGAAACTTATCAACATGTTTCATCTAAAAAGAAACATTTCACTGTTTGTTCATCTCACTTCAATGTTATCGCTGCAGAATGAGACAAACTGACCACCACATATATAATATATATAATAACAGATCCATACTTGGCGCCTGTGTATCGATACAGTATTGACACTGAAAACATTGAGATACAATGCTGTATCCACCCCCTAGAAATCAGGTGATTTATAAATAGATATGTTGATGCCATTATAGTAGCGCCCTAGCTCTCCCATTCAAAAGGCCATTTGACCCAAAAACGAGAATACAGTCCATCTTAAAAGTGGCGTTTCCGTCCTAATTCTTTTTAACTAAAGTTTGACTCTGGTTCATTCACAAAAACACCCGAGGTTGTAGTTTGGCGAGAGTTGGGCTATATTTTTTAGATCAGTTTTGGGCTTTTTAGGCCTTTTTGACAGGACAGGTGAAGGGGGGGGGGGGTGACATGCAGCAAAGGGCCGCAGGTCGGAGTCGAACCCGGGTCTGCTGAGTCGAGGAGTAAACCGCCACACATGGGCGCCCGCGCTACCAGCTGAGCTATCTGGGCGCCCGAGAGTTCTGCTTTAACAACTATTGGAGGATGAATTTGATCGGAGTATCGGTTTGTTGTTGTTCCAGGTGGAGTTTCTATGTGAAAGGGGCGCGGACGTCAACAGAGGTCAAAGGTCGTCTTCACTACACTACGCTGCCTGTTTTGGACGCCCACAAGTAGCCAAGGTAACAGAACCCACAGAGAGGCGATGCACGGCGAATGAAGTGGTCAGATTCTGTGAAATGTTCTTCTTCAGCGCTGGAAGTGAACAGAGTCCTCCAGGGCACCTGGGAGATATTAAAAGGATTCTTAGGGACTTCACAGATTGGAAAGGAAGACTCAGGAAGACTCAGGAAGACTCAGGAAGACTCAGGAAGATTCAGGAAGATTCAGGAAGACTCAGGAAGACTCAGGAAGACTCAGGAAGACTCAGGAAGACTCAGAAAGATTCAGGAAGATTCAGGAAGACTCAGCAAGACTCAGCAAGACTCAGGACTTCTTTTACTTATAACTTATAGTATTTTTATAGTGTGGTATTAGTACTGTTACTGCAGTGAAGGATCTGAATACTTCGCCCACCGCTGGTGTGTGTGTGTGTGTGTGTCTGCGTGTGTGTGTGTGTGTGTGTGTGTCTGCGTGTGTGTGTCTGCGTGTGTGTGTGTGTGTGTGTGTGCGTGTGTGTGTCTGCGTGTGTGTGTCTGCGTGTGTGTGTGTGTGTGTGTGTGTGTGTAGACTCTGTTGCGTCATGGAGCTAACCCTGACCTGAGAGACGAGGACGGGAAAACTCCTCTGGACAAGGCCAGGGAGCGAGGACACAGCGAGGTGGTGGCAATACTGCAGTCCCCCGGTTAGTACACACAAATACTACTGCAGTCCCCCGGTTAGTATACACAAATACTACTGCAGTCCCCCGGTTAGTACACACAAATACTACTGCAGTCCCCCGGTTAGTATACACAAATACTACTGCAGTCCCCCGGTTAGTATACACACAAATACTACTGCAGTCCCCCGGTTAGTATACACACAAATACTACTGCAGTCCCCCGGTTAGTATGCACACAAATACTGCTGCTGCTAGTACTACTACTGCAGTCCCCCGGTTAGTATACACACAAATACTGCTGCTGCTAGTACTACTACTGCAGTCCCCCGGTTAGTATACACACAAATACTGCTGCTGCTAGTACTACTACTGCAGTCCCCCGGTTAGTATACACACAAATACTGCTGCTGCTAGTACTACTACTGCAGTCCCCCGGTTAGTATACACACAAATACTGCTGCTGCTAGTACTACTACTGCAGTCCCCCGGTTAGTTTGCACACAAATACTGCTGCTGCTAGTACTACTACTGCAGTCCCCCGGTTAGTATACACACAAATACTGCTGCTGCTAGTACTACTGCAGTCCCCCGGTTGGTATACACACAAATACTGCTGCTGCTAGTACTACTACTGCAGTCCCCCGGTTAGTATACACACAAATACTGCTGCTGCTAGTACTACTACTGCAGTCCCCCGGTTAGTACACACAAATACTGCTGCTGCTAGTACTACTACTGCAGTCCCCCGGTTAGTATACACACAAATACTGCTGCTGCTAGTACTACTACTGCAGTCCCCCAGTTAGTATACACACAAATACTGCTGCTGCTAGTACTACTACTGCAGTCCCCCGGTTAGTACACACACAAATACTGCTGCTGCTAGTACTACTACTGCAGTACCCCAGTTAGTACACACAAATACTGCTGCTGCTAGTACTACTACTGCAGTCCCCCGGTTAGTATACACACAAATACTGCTGCTGCTAGTACTACTACTGCAGTCCCCCAGTTAGTATACACACAAATACTGCTGCTGCTAGTACTACTACTGCAGTCCCCCGGTTAGTACACACACAAATACTGCTGCTGCTAGTACTACTACTGCAGTACCCCAGTTAGTACACACAAATACTGCTGCTGCTAGTACTACTACTGCAGTACCCCAGTTAGTACACACACAAATACTACTGCGTACTGCCAGATACTACTAGTACTACTGCTGTTACTATTATCTATAATTGCTATTAATTGTGCAGTCCTGGCCCTTACCTAACAAATAACATGCATTATTATTTTTTATAACTTTTATTTATCAAGTGCATGACACAAACATAAAGTGCATACAGGAATCCAAAGCTTTCTTTTCTTTCTTTTTTTATGAACTGAAATGAACCTCCCCCTCCCCTGACCCATGGCCAATAACTTGAATTATTATTATTATTATTAGGGCCCGAGCGCCGACAGCGGCGAAGGCCCTATTGAAACTGAAGGAATTATTAGGGCCCGAGCGCCGACAGCGGCGAAGGCCCTATTGAAACTGAAGGAATTATTATTAGGGCCCGAGCGCCGACAGCGGCGAAGGCCCTATTGAAACTGAAGGAATTATTAGGGCCCGAGCGCCGACAGCGGCGAAGGCCCTATTGAAACTGAAGGAATTATTATTATTCTTTCTTTTATCCGGCAAATGAATTGCCTTTTTGGGGGACTTATCATATTCAAAAACTCACCATATTTGGCGGTCGCATCAAGTCTGGTGAAAATTTACGTATTTTAAGGGTTTCGGGAATAGGCGCAAAGAAATGGCTCGCTAGCGCCCCTACAATTAAGAAAATTCAGCCCCTGCAGTACGTTTAACATAGACTCACGAAACTTGGTACACATATGTAGCATGGCAGGGCGGACATAAAACTCCATTGTAGCCCCCCCCTAAACCAAACAGGAAGTCCGCCATTTTGTATTGAATGTTCGAAATTAGTGCGATTTTGGCCATTTCCACGTGTCGTACTTTAACGAACTCCTCCTAGAGCTTTCATCCAATCAGCTTCAAACTTGGTGTGTGTCATCTTAAGATGTTAACGATGAAAAGTTATTAAAAGAAAAACTTTTCGTCATAGGGCGTGGCCGTGGCAGGGCGGCCATTTTGTGCGATTCGCCACCGAAACAGGAAGTGGGTGTAACTCGAGCGTACAGTGTCCGATTGGTACGAAACTTTTCAGGATTCATCAGAGTCCGCCCCTGACGACATCTACACGCCGCTATTGGCTCAAAGTCATAGCGCCCCCTAGTGGCAACAGGAAGTAGGCCTAAAAGACAAGGTGCTATACTCTAACGAACTCCTCCTAGAGCTTTCATCTGATCAACTTCAAACTTGGTGTGAGTCATCTTAAGATGTTGACGATGAAAAGTTATTAAAAGAAAAACTTTTCGTCAACGGTGTGGGCGTGGCATGGCGGCCATTTTGAGTGTTTAGCGATGAAGGAGAAAGTGGCTGTAACTACAGCGTACCTTGTCGTATCTGCTTGAAATTTCCCACAATCACCAAGAGTCCCGGCCTGAGGACACCTACAGGCCAATATGGACTTTTGGAGACAGCGCCACCATCTGGCAACAGGAAATATGCCTTATATGACAAACATCATCCGATTTACATGAAACTTAGAATGTGTGGTCTACATGTGATGCTGAGGCGGCCCCTATAATTTGACCACGCCCAGTCATCCAGGCCACGCCCCCTTTCATAACATTTGAACCGTTTAAGGTATAGCTTTGTGTGAGGTGTCAATGAACTCAGCAGAGACTTCCTTTTCATTGGTGATGTTTGACCCGCCCCCATGATGCGGCCACGCCCCTTTCACAGATAATGAACCGTATAACGTAGAGTCTTGTGTGAGGTATCGTTGAACTCAGCAGAGACTTCCTTCTTCATTGGTGATGTTTGACCCACCCCCCCATGATGCGGCCACGCCCCCTTTCACAGATAATGAACCGTATGATATAGAATCTTGTGTGAGGTATCGTTGAACTCAGCAGGGAGTTCACTTTTCATTGGCGACGATGTTCAGTGTCTGAGTGACGCGCAAATGCACGGCTGCAAGGAGAGGCGTCCGCCAGTATCCCCGACTCGCGCAGGTTAGCGAGGGCCCGTTCATCGCTGCTTGCAGCTTTAATTAGGGCCCGAGCGCCGACAGCGGCGAAGGCCCTATTGAAACTGAAGGAATTATTATTATTATTCTTTATTATTATTTTCCGTCAAATGAATTGCCTTTTTGGGGGACTTATCATATTCAAAAACTCACCATATTTGGCGGTCGCATCAAGTCTGGTGAAAATTTACGTATTTTAATGGTTTCGGGAATAGGCGCACAAAATGGCTCGCTAGCGCCCTACAATAATTTGAAAATTCAGCCCCTGCACTACGTTTAACGTAGACTCACGAAACTTGGTCCACATATGTAGCATGGCAGGCGGACATAAAACTCCATTGTAGCCCCCTAAACCCAACAGGAAGTCCGCCATTTTGTATTGAATGTTCGAAATTAGTGCGATTTTGGCCATTTCCACGTGTCGTACTTTAACGAACTCCTCCTAGAGCTTTCATCCAATCAGCTTCAAACTTGGTGTGTGTCATCTTAACATGTTAACGATGAAAAGTTATTAAAAGAAAAACTTTTCGTCATAGGGCGTGGCCGTGGCGGGCGGCCATTTTGTGCGATTCGCCACCAAAACAGGAAGTGGGTGTAACTCGAGCGTACAGTGTCCGATTGGTTCGAAACTTGTCAGGATTCATCAGAGTCCGCCCCTGACGACATATACACGCCGCTATTGGCTCAAAGTCATAGCGCCCCTAGTGGCAACAGGAAGTAGGCCTAAAAGACAAGGTGCTATACTTTAACGAACTCCTCCTAGAGCTTTCATCTGATCAACTTCAAACTTGGTGTGTGTCATCTTAAGATGTTGACGATGAAAAGTTATTAAAAGAAAACTTTTCGTCAAACGGTGTGGGCGTGGCATGGCGGCCATTTTGAGTGTTTAGCGATGAAGGAGAAAGTGGCTGTAACTACAGCGTACGTTGTCGTATCTGCTTGAAATTTCCCACAATCACCAAGAGTCCAGGCCTGAGGACACCTACAGGCCAATATGGACTTTTGGAGACAGCGCCACCATCTGGCAACAGGAAATATGCCTTATATGACAAACATCATCCGATTTACATGAAACTTAGAATGTGTGGTCTACATGTGATACTGAGGCGGCCCCTATAATTTGACCACGCCCAGTCACTCAGGCCACGCCCTTTCATAACATTTGAACCGTTTAAGGTATAGCTTTGTGTGAGGTGTCAATGAACTCAGCAGAGACTTCCTTCTTTATTGGTGATGGTTTGGCCCGCCCCTATGCGTAAGCCACGCCCACTTTCATAACATTTGAACCGTTTAAGGTACAGCTTTGTGTGAGGTGTCAATGAACTCAGCAGAGAATTCCTTTTTCATTGGTGATGTTTGACCCGCCCCCTATGATGCGGCCACGCCCCTTTCACAGATAATGAACCGTATGACGTAGAATCTTGTGTGAGGTGTCATTGAACTCAGCAGAGACTTCCTTCTTCATTGGTGATGTTTGACCCGCCCCCTATGATGCGGCCACGCCCCTTCACAGATAATGAACTGTATGATGTATAGCCTTGTGTGAGGTGTCATTGAACTCAGCAGAGAGTTCCTTTTCATTGGCGATGATTTCAGTTTCTGAGTGACGCGCAAATGCACGGTCGCAAGGAGCGGCGTCCGCCAGTATCCCGACTCGCGCAGGTTAGCGAGGGCCGCTCATCGCTGCTTGCAGCTTTAATTATTATTATTCTTTTATCCGGCAAATGAATTGCCTTTTTGGGGGACTTATCATATTCAAAAACTCACCATATTTGGCGGTCGCATCAAGTCTGGTGAAAATTTACGTATTTTAATGGTTTCGGGAATGGGCGCACAAAATGGCTCGCTAGCGCCCTACAATAATTTGAAAATTCAGCCCCTGCAGTACGTTTAACGTAGAGTCACGAAACTTGGTACACATATGTAGCATGGCAGGACGGACATAAAACTCCATTGTAGCCCCCTAAACCCAACAGGAAGTCCGCCATTTTGTATTGAATGTTCGAAATTAGTGCGATTTTGGCCATTTCCACGTGTCGTACTTTAACGAACTCCTCCTAGAGCTTTCATCCAATCAGCTTCAAACTTGGTGTGTGTCATCTTAACATGTTAACGATGAAAAGTTATTAAAAGAAAAACTTTTCGTCATAGGGCGTGGCCGTGGCGGGCGGCCATTTTGTGCGATTCGCCACCAAAACAGGAAGTGGGTGTAACTTGAGCGTACGTTGTCCGATTGGATCGAAACTTTTCAGGATTCATCAGAGTCCGCCCCTGACGACATATACACGCCGCTATTGGCTCAAAGTCATAGCGCCCCTAGTGGCAACAGGAAGTAGGCCTAAAAGACAAGGTGCTATACTTTAACGAACTCCTCCTAGAGCTTTCATCCGATCAACTTCAAACTTGGTGTGTGTCATCTTAAGATGTTGACGATGAAAAGTTATTAAAAGAAAAACTTTTCGTCAACGGTGTGGGCGTGGCATGGCGGCCATTTTGAGTGTTTAGCGATGAAGGAGAAAGTGGCTGTAACTACAGCGTACGTTGTCGTATCTGCTTGAAATTTCCCACAATCACCAAGAGTCCCGGCCTGAGGACACCTACAGGCCAATATGGACTTTTGGAGACAGCGCCACCATCTGGCAACAGGAAATATGCCTTATATGACAAACATCATCCGATTTACATGAAACTTAGAATGTGTGGTCTACATGTGATACTGAGGCGGCCCCTATATTTTGACCACGCCCAGTCACTCAGGCCACGCCCCTTTCATAACATTTGAACCGTTTAAGGTATAGCTTTGTGTGAGGTGTCAATGAACTCAGCAGAGACTTCCTTCTTTATTGGTGATGGTTTGGCCCGCCCCTATGCGTAAGCCACGCCCACTTTCATAACATTTGAACCGTTTAAGGTACAGCTTTGTGTGAGGTGTCAATGAACTCAGCAGAGAATTCCTTTTCATTGGTGATGTTTGACCCGCCCCCTATGATGCGGCCACGCCCCTTTTCAAATATATTGAACTGTATTACGTATAGTGTTGTGTGAGGTGTCATTGAACTCAGCAGAGAGTTCCTTCTTCATTGGTGATGTTTGACCCGCCCCCCCATGATGCGGCCACGCCCCCTTTCACAGATAATGAACCGTATGACGTAGAGTCTTGTGTGAGGTGTCATTGAACTCAGCAGAGAGTTCCCTTTTCATTGGCGATGATTTCCGGTTTCTGAGTGACGCGCAAATGCACGGTCGCAAGGAGCGGCGTCCGCCAGTAACCCCGACTCGCGCAGGTTAGCGAGGGCCCGTTCATCGCTGCTTGCAGCTTTAATTATTCTTTCTTTCTTTTTCCGTCAAATGAATTGCCTTTTTGGGGGACTTATCATATTCAAAAACTCACCATATTTGGCGGTCGCATCAAGTCTGGTGAAAATTTACGTATTTTAATGGTTTCGGGAATAGGCGCACAAAAATGGCTCGCTAGCGCCCCCTACAATAATTTGAAAATTCAGCCCCTGCAGTACGTTTAACGTAGAGCCACGAAACTTGGTCCACATATGTAGCATGGCAGGGCGGACATAAAACTCCATTGTAGCCCCCCCCTAAACCCAACAGGAAGTCCGCCATTTTGTATTGAATGTTCGAAATTAGTGCGATTTTGGCCATTTCCACGTGTCGTACTTTAACGAACTCCTCCTAGAGCTTTCATCCAATCAGCTTCAAACTTGGTGTGTGTCATCTTAACATGTTAACGATGAAAAGTTATTAAAAGAAAAACTTTTCGTCATAGGGCGTGGCCGTGGCGGGCGGCCATTTTGTGCGATTCGCCACCAAAACAGGAAGTGGGTGTAACTTGAGCGTACAGTGTCCGATTGGATCGAAACTTTCAGGATTCATCAGAGTCCGCCCTGACGACATATACACGCCGCTATTGGCTCAAAGTCATAGCGCCCCTAGTGGCAACAGGAAGTAGGCCTAAAAGACAAGGTGCTATACTTTAACGAACTCCTCCTAGAGCTTTCATCCGATCAACTTCAAACTTGGTGTGTGTCATCTTAAGATGTTGACGATGAAAAGTTATTAAAAGAAAAACTTTTCGTCAAACGGTGTGGGCGTGGCATGGCGGCCATTTTGAGTGTTTAGCGATGAAGGAGAAAGTGGCTGTAACTACAGCGTACGTTGTCGTATCTGCTTGAAATTTCCCACAATCACCAAGAGTCCCGGCCTGAGGACACCTACAGGCCAATATGGACTTTTGGAGACAGCGCCACCATCTGGCAACAGGAAATATGCCTTATATGACAAACATCATCCGATTTACATGAAACTTAGAATGTGTGGTCTACATGTGATACTGAGGCGGCCCCTATAATTTGACCACGCCCAGTCACCAGGCCACGCCCCTTTCATAACATTTGAACCGTTTAAGGTATAGCTTTGTGTGAGGTGTCAATGAACTCAGCAGAGACTTCCTTCTTTATTGGTGATGGTTTGGCCCGCCCCTATGCGTAAGCCACGCCCACTTTCATAACATTTGAACCGTTTAAGGTATAGCTTTGTGTGAGGTGTCAATGAACTCAGCAGAGACTTCCTTTTCATTGGTGATGTTTGACCCGCCCCCATGATGCGGCCACGCCCCTTTCACAGATAATGAACCGTATGACGTAGAATCTTGTGTGAGGTGTCATTGAACTCAGCAGAGAGTTCCTTTTCATTGGTGATGTTTTCCCGCCCCCTATGATGCGGCCACGCCCCTTTCATAATGGTGACCCATTTAAGGTGTAGTCTTGTGTGAGGTGTTATAGAACTCAGCAGAGACTTCCTTCTTCATTGGTGATGTTTGACCCGCCCCCTATGATGCGGCCACGCCCTTTCACAGATAATGAACTGTATGACGTATAGTCTTGTGTGAGGTGTCATTGAACTCAGCAGAGACTTCCTTTTCATTGGTGATGTTTGACCCGCCCCCTATGATGCGGCCACGCCCCTTTCACAGATAATGAACCGTATGACGTAGAGTCTTGTGTGAGGTGTCATTGAACTCAGCAGGAGTTCACTTTTCATTGGCGACGATGTTCAGTGTCTGAGTGACGCGCAAATGCACGGCAAGGAGAGGCGTCCGCCAGTATCCCGACTCGCGCAGGTTAGCGAGGGCCCGTTCATCGCTGCTTGCAGCTTTAATTATTATTATTATTATTATTCCGCAAATGAATTGCCTTTTTGAGGGACTTATCATATTCAAAAACTCACCATATTTGGCGGTCGCATCAAGTCTGGTGAAAATTTACGTATTTTAATGGTTTCGGAATGGGCGCACAAAATGGCTCGCTAGCGCCCTACAATAATTTGAAAATTCAGCCCCTGCACTACGTTTAACGTAGAGTCACGAAACTTGGTACACATATGTAGCATGGCAGGGCGGACATAAAACTCCATTGTAGCCCCCCCCTAAACCAAACAGGAAGTCCGCCATTTTGTATTGAATGTTCGAAATTAGTGCGATTTTGGCCATTTCCACGTGTCGTACTTTAACGAACTCCTCCTAGAGCTTTCATCCAATCAGCTTCAAACTTGGTGTGTGTCATCTTAACATGTTAACGATGAAAAGTTATTAAAAGAAAAACTTTTCGTCATAGGGCGTGGCCGTGGCAGGGCGGCCATTTTGTGCGATTCGCCACCGAAACAGGAAGTGGGTGTAACTTGAGCGTACGTTGTCCGATTGGATCGAAACTTTCCAGGATTCATCAGAGTCCGCCCCTGACGACATATACACGCCGCTATTGGCTCAAAGTCATAGCGCCCCTAGTGGCAACAGGAAGTAGGCCTAAAAGACAAGGTGCTATACTTTAACGAACTCCTCCTAGAGATTTCATCTGATCAACTTCAAACTTGGTGTGTGTCATCTTAAGATGTTAACGATGAAAAGTTATTAAAAGAAAAACTTTTCGTCATACGGTGTGGGCGTGGCATGGCGGCCATTTTGAGTGTTTAGCGATGAAGGAGAAAGTGGCTGTAACTACAGCGTACGTTGTCGTATCTGCTTGAAATTTCCCACAATCACCAAGAGTCCAGGCCTGAGGACACCTACAGGCCAATATGGACTTTTGGAGACAGCGCCACCATCTGGCAACAGGAAATATGCCTTATATGACAAACATCATCCGATTTACATGAAACTTAGAATGTGTGGTCTACATGTGATACTGAGGCGGCCCCTATAATTTGACCACGCCCAGTCACTCAGGCCACGCCCCTTTCATAACATTTGAACCGTTTAAGGTATAGCTTTGTGTGAGGTGTCAATGAACTCAGCAGAGACTTCCTTCTTCATTGGTGATGGTTTGGCCCGCCCCTATGCGTAAGCCACGCCCACTTTCATAACATTTGAACCGTTTAAGGTATAGCTTTGTGTGAGGTGTCAATGAACTCAGCAGAGAATTCCTTTTCATTGGTGATGTTTGACCCGCCCCCTATGATGCGGCCACGCCCCTTTTCACATATATTGAACTGTATGACGTATAGTGTTGTGTGAGGTGTCATTGAACTCAGCAGAGAGTTCCTTTTCATTGGTGATGTTTGACCCGCCCCCTATGATGCGGCCACGCCCTTTCACAGATAATGAACCGTATGACGTAGAGTCTTGTGTGAGGTGTCATTGAACTCAGCAGGGAGTTCCCTTTTCATTTGCGACGATGTTCAGTGTCTGAGTGACGCGCAAATGCACGGCCGCAAGGAGAGGCGTCCGCCAGTATCCCCGACTCGCGCAGGTTAGCGAGGGCCCGTTCATCGCTGCTTGCAGCTTTAATTATTCTTTCTTTCTTTCTTTCTTTCTTTTTCCGTCAAATGAATTGCCTTTTTGAGGGACTTATCATATTCAAAAACTCACCATATTTGGCGGTCGCATCAAGTCTGGTGAAAATTTACGTATTTTAATGGTTTCGGAATAGGCGCACAAAATGGCTCGCTAGCGCCCCTACAATAATTTGAAAATTCAGCCCCTGCAGTACGTTTAACGTAGAGTCACGAAACTTGGTCCACATATGTAGCATGGCAGGACGGACATAAAACTCCATTGTAGCCCCCCCCTAAACCAAACAGGAAGTCCGCCATTTTGGATTGAATGTTCGAAATTAGTGCGATTTTGGCCATTTCCACGTGTCGTACTTTAACGAACTCCTCCTAGAGCTTTCATCCAATCAGCTTCAAACTTGGTGTGTGTCATCTTAACATGTTAACGATGAAAAGTTATTAAAAGAAAAACTTTTCGTCATAGGGCGTGGCCGTGGCGGGCGGCCATTTTGTGCGATTCGCCACCAAAACAGGAAGTGGGTGTAACTTGAGCGTACAGTGTCCGATTGGATCGAAACTTTCCAGGATTCATCAGAGTCCGCCCCTGACGACATATACACGCCGCTATTGGCTCAAAGTCATAGCGCCCCTAGTGGCAACAGGAAGTAGGCCTAAAAGACAAGGTGCTATACTTTAACGAACTCCTCCTAGAGCTTTCATCCGATCAACTTCAAACTTGGTGTGTGTCATCTTAAGATGTTAACGATGAAAAGTTATTAAAAGAAAAACTTTTCGTCACGGTGTGGGCGTGGCATGGCGGCCATTTTGAGTGTTTAGCGATGAAGGAGAAAGTGGCTGTAACTACAGCGTACGTTGTCGTATCTGCTTGAAATTTCCCACAATCACCAAGAGTCCCGGCCTGAGGACACCTACAGGCCAATATGGACTTTTGGAGACAGCGCCACCATCTGGCAACAGGAAATATGCCTTATATGACAAACATCATCCGATTTACATGAAACTTAGAATGTGTGGTCTACATGTGATACTGAGGCGGCCCCTATATTTTGACCACGCCCAGTCACTCAGGCCACGCCCCTTTCATAACATTTGAACCGTTTAAGGTATAGCTTTGTGTGAGGTGTCAATGAACTCAGCAGAGACTTCCTTCTCATTGGTGATGTTTGACCCGCCCCCAACGATGCGGCCACGCCCCTTTCACAGATAATGAACCGTATGACGTACAATCTTGTGTGAGGTGTCATTGAACTCAGCAGAGAGTTCCTTTTTCATTGGTGATGTTTGACCCGCCCCCTATGATGCGGCCACGCCCCTTTCACAGATAATGAACTGTATGACGTATAGCCTTGTGTGAGGTGTCATTGAACTCAGCAGAGAGTTCCTTTTTCATTGGTGATGTTTGACCCGCCCCTTATGATGCGGCCACGCCCTTTCACAGATAATGAACCGTATGACGTAGATTCTTGTGTGAGGTGTCATTGAACTCAGCAGGAGTTCATTTTTCATTGAGACGATTTTCAGTGTCTGAGTGACGCGCATGCGCGGTCGCAAGGAGAGGCGTCCGCCAGTATCCCGACTCGCGCAGGTTAGCGAGGCCCGTTCATCGCTGCTTGCAGCTTTAATTATTATTATTATTATTCGGCAAATGAATTGCCTTTTTGAGGGACTTATCATATTCAAAAACTCACCATATTTGGCGGTCGCATCAAGTCTGGTGAAAATTTACGTATTTTAATGGTTTCGGGAATAAGCGCATAAAAATGGCTCGCTAGCGCCCTACAATAATTTGAAAATTCAGCCCCTGCACTACGTTTAACGTAGAGTCACGAAACTTGGTCCACATATGTAGCATGGCAGGGCGGACATAAAACTCCATTGTAGCCCCCCCCTAAACCAAACAGGAAGTCCGCCATTTTGTATTGAATGTTCGAAATTAGTGCGATTTTGGCCATTTCCACGTGTCGTACTTTAACGAACTCCTCCTAGAGCTTTCATCCGATCAGCTTCAAACTTGGTGTGTGTCATCTTAACATGTTAACGATGAAAATTTATTGAAAGAAAAACTTTTCGTCATAGGGCGTGGCCGTGGCGGGGCGGCCATTTTGTGCGA
>JABXJD010001385.1:32500-70000 GCA_013375575.1 Percina caprodes
GCAGAAGGTGAAGAGCATGGCGAGGGAGCTGTACGACGACCACTTCAAAGCTGTGGAGAGCATGCCCCGAGGAGTGGTGGTCACGCTGAGGAACATCTCCACGCAGCTGGAGTCTGCCTGGGAGCTGCACACCAACAGACAGGTGCTGAGACACACACACACACACACACACACACACACACACACACATATATACATTCATACACACGCACAGATACTGCAGGTGCTAATGCAGGTGTTAATGCAGGTGTGTTGTGTTCTCAGTGTATTGAAGGGGAGAACACGTGGAGGGACCTGATGAAAACCGCTCTGGAGAACCTGATCGTAGTTTTAAAAGATGAAAACACCATTTCTCCGTATGAGATGTGTAGCAGCGGCCTGGTCCAGGCTCTGTTCACCGTGCTCAACAACGTGAGTCCTTCTTCTTAATCCACTACATGTACGCCAGTACTCCACTACATGTACTGCAGTACTCCACTACATGTACTGCAGTACTCCACTACATGTACTGCAGTACTCCACTACATGTACTGCAGTACTCCACTACATGTACTGCAGTACTCCACTACATGTACGCCAGTACTCCACTACATGTACTGCAGTACATGTACTCCACTACATTCATCTGACAGCTTTAGTAACTAGTTCCTTTAGTTACTAGTTACTTTAGTTACTAGTTACTTTCGTTACTCCTCTACATACATCTGACAGCTTTAGTAAGTAGTTCCTTTAGTTACTAGTTACTTTCGTTACTAGTTACTTTCATTACTCCACTATTCATCTGACAGCTGTAGTTTCTTGTTACTTTAGTCCCCCGGTAGTCCTCACCCTAACCCTGTTGAAGAAGCACTAACGTGTGTGTGTGTGTGTGTGTGTGTCTGCAGAGTGTTGAGCTGGACCTGAAACATGATTGTAAGCCTTTGATGGAGAGGATCAATGTCTTCAAGGCGGCTTTCAGCGAGAATGAAGACGATGAAAGGTAACCAGGTGTATTTACTCTACAGTTGATTATATACAGTGGTGTGAAAAAGTGTTTGCCCCCTTCCTCATTTCCTGTTCCTTTGCATGTTTGTCACACTTAAGCGTTTTGGAACATCAAACCAATTTAAACAATAGTCAAGGACAACACAAGTAAACACAAACTGCAATTTGTAAATGAAGGTGTTTATTATTAAAGGTGAAAAAAAATCCAAACCATCATGGCCCTGTGTGAAAAAGTGATTGCCCCCTAAACCTAATAACTGGTTGGGCCACCCTTAGCAGCAACAACTGCAACCAAGCGTTTGCGATAATGTGCAATGAGGCTTTTACAGCGTCCTGGAGGAATTTTGGCCCACTCATCTTTGCAGAATTGTCCTAATTCAGTTACATTAGAGGGTTTTCGAGCATGAACGGCCTTTTTAAGGTCATACCACAACATCTCAATAGGATTCAGGTCAGGACTTTGGCTAGGCCACTCCAAAGTCTTCATTTTGTTTTTCTTCAGCCATTCGGTGGTGGACTTGCTGGTGTGTTTAGGATCATTGTCCTGCTGCAGAACCCAAGTTCGATTCAGCTTGAGTACACAAACAGATGGTCGGACATTCTCCTTCAGGATCTCTTGGTAGACAGCAGAATTCATAGTTCCTTTTATCACGGCAAGTCTTCCAGGTCCTGAAGCAGCAAAACAGCCCCAGACCATCACACTACCACCACCATATTTAGGGCCCGAGCGCCGACAGCGGCGAAGGCCCTATTGGAACTGAAGGAATTATTCTTTATTAGGGCCCGAGCACGAGTGCTAGGGCACCACCGGTGTCCTAGCACGAAGTGCAAGGAACCTATTGTTTTTGTAGGGATTATTAGGGCCCGAGCACGAGTGCTAGGGCACCACCGGTGTCCTAGCACGAAGTGCAAGGAACCTATTGTTTTTGTAGGGATTATTATTATTATTATTATTCCGCACTTTGTCTGTCATTTTTGAGGGCTTTATTGTGTTGCAAAATTCGCAAAAACTTGCACACATTTAAAACCAATAAAAAATGACAGAATTCTGTAGTGATTGGGCTCGAACAATGACAGAGTGCTCCATAGCGCCCCCTAATGTGCACCCTGACAAAAAAAAAGTCATAATTCATCTTTCAAACTTTCAGGGATCATGCGTATCATCTGGAACTCTATCATGGTATTTTTAGAAAATAAAAACATTTCAAAATTTTACGATTTGGCGAATTTCGTGCGAAATGACTCACTTTTCAAAGACGTGTTTGAGGACCTTAGGATCCACAAAACTCTCCAAATCTTGCAGCCACGTGCAGAATATGAAACTCTTTCATCTGAATACACATTTAGGCTTGAGAGTGGTATGGTTGCTCTATAGCGCCCTTAAGTGGATTTAGCACTTGGGCACATTTTCGACAAACTCAATATATACGAAAACTCACAAAAATTGGCGTCCACATAAACACCGGGGAGCTTTGTGAGTCTGTTTGGTGATTTGGCCCATACCTGTTAGGGGGCACTATAGCGCCCCCTAATGTGTGGAAAGGCCTTAACTTGGACATAGTTACTCCGATCTTCACCAGATTTGATATGCATATTGCTCTAATCATTGAAAACATATTTCCCATTTACCTTCATTAGCTCCGCCCAACCGGAAGGCGGCCATTTTGAATTTAATAAATGTCATGTGTTGTACATTCTGTCGAACTCCTCCTCCGCCGTGACTGCAATCTTCCTGAATCTTTGCAGGTAGTATCTACTGACACTCATGATGAAAAGTTATCCAAAGAATTTTGATAGTGCAAAAATTGTGCAAGTTATAAGGTAGCAACGTCCTGTCAGGGTTCTTGAGAGAGGAAGTTGCATATCTGGCCAAGATTTATTCTGATCGCCACCAAACATGACACACTTGTTCGCGTGCGAGTGAGCATCCATGCCAAATTTCGAGTCAATAAGCCATTAGATGGCGCCGCTAGAATTTTTTTTATTTCTTTTTATATTCTTTATTCTTCCTGTAGGCGGCTATTGAAACAGGAAGTTATGTATCTGGCCAAGATTTATTCCGATTGCCACCAAATATAACAGCTGTTCCACATAGCAATATGAGCATTCATGCCAAATCTTTAGTGAATCGGACATTACATGGGGCTGTTAGAATTATTTTTATTAATTACCCACATTGCATTATATCTAGCATTAATCCCATCTTCATGAAATGTTGCATTTTGAATAAAATGCTTTAATTGTAACTTTATTTCTTTCACAACAAACACCTATCTGACTGAATAGTTAGTTTATTAAATGGAGATAAAATGTTGGAGAGCCTTTAATGACACTGGGTGTTACTGCATGACAGTCTGTGGCTGTCGGTCATGTGTGACTCAGCTGGCACGGCCCCCCCCCATGAAATCACTATGCTGCAGCACCATAGCTGGAGAATGTTCTCTCAATGAGCTTCATGAGCTAGTCACCTGAAATGGTCCCCCAGGTGGGCCTTGTCAGGGTTAATTAGTGGACTTTCTTCGTTATTAATGGAGTTGGGACCATCAGAAGTCAGGTTGATACACAGCCAACAGCCTATTGGACGACTGGTAGAATTCATATTATGGCAAGAACCAATCAGCTAAGAGAAGAGAAACGAGCGGCCATCATTACTTTAAGAAATGAAGGTCAGTTGGTCCAGAAAATTACCAAAACTCTGAATGTGTCCTCAAGTGGAGTCGCAATTGGCTCAAAACGTTTCAGGATGACATGTTTTCAGTTATTTCTACTTTGTTGTTAAGAACATAATTCCACATGTTCATCATAGTTTTGATGCCTTCAGTGATAATCTACAATGTAACACACACACACACACACAGATACATACAAGCAGACAGAAGGACACACACACACACACACACACACACACGCAGACAGAAGGACACACACACACACACATACACACAGACAGAGTGCTCCATAGCGCCCCTAACATGCACCCTGAAAAAAATTCATAATTTATCTAACCAATTTTTCATCAATCATGCGTATCATCTGGAACTGGATCAAGCTATTTTTAGAAAAAAATCTAAAAAAATTATAATTTACGATATGGCGAATTTCGTGCGAAATGTCTCATTTTCCGAAGACGTTTTTGAGGACCTTAGGATCCACGAAAACTCTCCAAATCTTGCAGCCACGTGCAGAATATGAAACTCTTTTATCTGAATACACATTTAGGCTTGAGAGTGGTATGGTTGCTCTATAGCGCCCCCTTAAGTGGATTTAGCACTTGGCCACATTTTTGTCAGACTCAGCATGTACAAAAACTCACAAAAATTGGCGCCCACATAAACACCGTACAGAGCAGACAGAAGGACACACACACACACACACACACACACAGATACACACAAGCAGACAGAAGGACTCACACACAGATACACACACACACACACACACAGATACACACAAGCAGACAGAAGGACACACACACACTCACACTCACACACACACACACACACACACACACACACACACACACACACACAGATGAAGGAGAAAGTGGCTGTAACTACAGCGTAAGTTGTCGTATCTGCTTGAAATTTCCCACAATCACCAAGAGTCCAGGTCTGAGGACACCTACAGGCCAATATGGACTTTTGGAGACAGCGCCACCATCTGGCAGCAGGAAATCAGCCTTATATGACAAACATCATCCGATTTACATGAAACTTAGAATGTGTGGTCTACATGTGATACTGAGGCGGCCCCTGTACTTTAACCACGCCCACTCACCCAGGCCACGCCCCTTTTAATAACATTTGTACCGTTTAAGCTGCAGTCTTGTGTAAGGTGTCTTTGAACTCAGCAGAGACTTCCTTCTTCATTGGTGATGCTTTGACCCGCCCCCTGTGATTTGGCCACGCCCCCTTCCACAGATAATGAGCTGTATGATGTAGAGTCTCACAGCAGGGAGTTCCATCTTCATTGGTGATGATTTGCAGTGTCTGAGTGCCGCGCAAATTAACTGCTGCAAAGATTGGCCTATGCCAGTACCCCCGACCTGCGAAGAGGCGAGGGCCCGTTCATCACTGCGTGCAGTTTTAATTATTATTATTATTATTATTCCGCACCGTCGCTGTCATTTTTGAGGGCTTTATTGTCTTATAAAATTCACAAAAACTTGCACACATTTAAAACGAATAAAAAATGACAGAATTCTGTAGTGACTGGGCTCGGGCTATGACAGAGTGCTCCATAGCGCCCCCTAACGTGCACCCTGAAAAAAAAAATTTCATAATTTATCTAACCAATTTTTCATCAATCATGCGTATCATCTGGAACTGTATCAAGCTATTTTTATAAAAAAATTTAAAAATTAAATTTATGATTTGGCGAATTTCGTGCGAAATGTCTCATTTTTTGAAGACGTTTTTGAGGACCTTAGGATCCACGAAAACTCTCCAAATCTTGCAGCCATGTGCAGAATATGAAACTCTTTCATCTGAATACACATTTAGGCTTGAGAGTGGTATGGTTGCTCTATAGCGCCCCCTAGCACTTGGGCACATTTTAGACGGACTCAATATATACGAAAACTCACAAGAATTGGCGCCCACATAAACGCCGGGGAGCTTTGTGAGTCTGTTCAGTGATTTGGTCCATACCTGTAAGGGGGCTCTATAGCGCCCCCTAATGTGTGGAATGGCCTTAACTTGGACATAGTTACTCCGATATTCACCAGATTTGATACACATATTGCTCTAATCATTGCAAACATATTTCCCATTTACCTTCATTAGCTCCGCCCAACCGGAAGGCGGCCATTTTGAATTTAATAAATGTCATGTGTTGTACATTCTGTCGAACTCCTCCTCCGCCGTGACTGCAATCTTCTTGACTCTTTGCAGGTAGTATCTACTGACACTCATGATGAAAAGTTATCCAAAGAATTTTGATAGTGCAAAAAATGTCCAAGTTATAAGGTAGCAACGTCCTGTCATGGTTCTTGAAAGAGGAAGTTGCATATCTGGCCAAGATTTATTCTAATCGCCACCAAACATGACACACTTGTTCCGCGTAGCGGAGTGAGCATCCATGCCAAATTTCAAGTCAATAAGCCATTAGATGGCGCCGCTAGAATTTCTTTTATTTCTTTTTATATACTTTATTCTTCCTGTAGGCGGCTATTGAAACCGGAAGTTGTGTATCTGGCCAAGATTTATTCCGATTGCCACCAAATATAACAGCTGTTCCACATAGCAATATGAGCATTCATGCCAAATCTTGAGTGAATCGGACATTACATGGGGCTGTTAGAATTATTTGTATTAATTACCCACATTGCATTATATCTAGCATTAATCCCATCTGCATGAAATGTTGCATTTTGAATAAAATGCTTTAATTGTAACTTTATTTCTTTAACAACAAACACCTATCTGACTGAATAGTTAGTTTATTAAATGGAGATAAAATGTTGGAGAGCCTTTAATGACACTGGGTGTTACTGCATGACAGTCTGTGGCTGTCAGTCATGTGTGACTCAGCTGGCACGGCCCCCCCCCCATGAAATCACTATGCTGCAGCACCATAGCTGGAGAATGTTCTCTCAATGAGCTTCATGAGCTAGTCACCTGAAATGGTCCCCCAGGTGGGCCTTGTCAGGGTTAATTAGTGGACTTTCTTCCTCATTAATGGAGTTGGACCATCAGAAGTCAGGTTGATACACAGCCGACAGCCTATTGGACGACTGGTAGAATTCATATTATGGCAAGAACCAATCAGCTGAGAGAAGAGAAACGAGCGGCCATCATTACTTTAAGAAATGAATGGCGGTCGGTCCGGAAAATTACCAAAACTCTGAATGTGTCACCAAGTGGAGTCACAATTGGCTCAAAACGTTTCAGGATGACATGTTTTCAGTTATTTCTACTTTGTTGTTAAGAACATAATTCCACATGTTCATCATAGTTTTGATGCCTTCAGTGATAATCTACAATGTAACACACACACACACACACACACACACAAGTAGACAGAAGGACACACACACACACACACACACATACATACAGATACACACAAGCAGACAGAAGGACACACACACACAGATACACACACACACAAAGATACACACAAGCAGACAGAAGGACACACACACACACAGATACACACACAGACAGAGTGCTCCATAGCGCCCCCTAACATGCACCCTGAAATAAAAAAATTCATAATTTATCTAACCAATTTTTCATCAATCATGTGTATCATCTGGAACTGTATCAAGCTATTTTTTAGAAGTTTTTAGAAAAAATCTAAAAAAAAATTTAATTTACAATATGGTGAATTTTGTTCAAAATGTCTCATTTTCCGAAGACGTGTTTGAGGACCTTAGGATCCACGAAAACTCTCCAAATCTTGCATCCACGCGCAGAATATGAAACTCTTTTATCTGAATACACATTTAGGCTTGAGAGTGGTATGGTTGCTCTATAGCGCCCCTTAAGTGGATTTAGCACTTGGGCACATTTTTGACAGACTCAGCATGTACGAAAACTCACAAAAATTGGCGTCCACATAAACACCGTACAGAGCAGACAGAAGGACACACACACACACACACACACACACACACACACACACACACACACACACACACACACACACACCCTGATGAAGGAGAAAGTGGCTGTAACTACAGTGTACGTTGTCGTATCTGCTTGAAATGTCCCCCAATCACCAAGAGTCCAGGTCTGAGGACACCTACAGGTCAATATGGACTTTTGGAGACAGCGCCACCATCTGGCAACAGGAAATATGTCTTATATGACAAACATCATCCGATTTACATGAAACTTAGAATGTGTGGTGTACATGTGATACTGAGCCGACCCCTGTACTTTGACCACGCCCACTCACTCAGGCCACGCCCCTTCATAACATTTGAACCGTTTAAGCTGCAGTCTTGTGTAAGGTGTCATTGAACTCAGCAGAGACTTCCTTCTTCATTGGTGATGCTTTGACCCGCCCCCCTGTGATTTGACCACGCCCCCTTCCACAGATAATGAGCTGTATGACGTAGAGTCTTACAGCAGGGAGTTCCATCTTCGTTGGTGATGATTTGCAGTGTCTGAGTGCCGCGCAAATTAACTGCTGCAAAGATTGGCCTATGCCAGTACCCCCGACCTGCGAAGAGGCGAGGGCCCGTTCATCACTGCGTGCAGTTTTAATTATTATTATTATTTTCCGTCAAATGAATTGCCTTTTTGGGGGACTTATCATATTCAAAAACTCACCATATTTGGCGGTCGCATCAAGTCTGGTGAAAATTTACGTATTTTAATGGTTTCGGGAATAGGCGCACAAAAATGGCTCGCTAGCGCCCCCTACAATAATTTGAAAATTCAGCCCCTGCACTACATTTAACGTAGAGCCACGAAACTTGGTCCACATATGTAACATGGCAGGACGGACATAAAACTCCATTGTAGCCCCCCCCTAAACCAAACAGGAAGTCCGCCATTTTGTATTGAATGTTCGAAATTAGTGCGATTTTGGCCATTTCCACGTGTCGTACTTTAACGAACTCCTCCTAGAGCTTTCATCCAATCAGCTTCAAACTTGGTGTGTGTCATCTTAAGATGTTAACGATGAAAAGTTATTGAAAGAAAAACTTTTCGTCATAGGGCGTGGCCGTGGCGGGCGGCCATTTTGTGCGATTCGCCACCAAAACAGGAAGTGGGTGTAACTCGAGCGTACAGTGTCCGATTGGTTCGAAACTTGTCAGGATTCATCAGAGTCCGCCCCTGACGACATATACGCACCGCTATTGGCTCAAAGTCATAGCGCCCCTAGTGGCAACAGGAAGTAGGCCTAAAAGACAAGGTGCTATACTTTAACGAACTCCTCCTAGAGCTTTCATCCGATCAACTTCAAACTTGGTGTGTGTCATCTTAAGATGTTGAAGATGAAAAGTTATTAAAAGAAAAACTTTTCGTCACACGGTGTGGGCGTGGCATGGCGGCCATTTTGAGTGTTTAGCGATGAAGGAGAAAGTGGCTGTAACTACAGTGTACGTTGTCGTATCTGCTTGAAATTTCCCCCAATCACCAAGAGTCCAGGCCTGAGGACACCTACAGGACAATATGGACTTTTGGAGACAGCGCCACCATCTGGCAACAGGAAATATGTCTTATATGACAAACATCATCCGATTTACATGAAACTTAGAATGTGTGGTCTACATGTGATACTGAGGCGGCCCCTATATTTTGACCACGCCCAGTCACTCAGGCCACGCCCCCTTTCATAACATTTGAACCGTTTAAGGTACAGCTTTGTGTGAGGTGTCAATGAACTCAGCAGAGACTTCCTTCTTCATTGGTGATGTTTGACCCGCCCCCCAATGATGCGGCCACGCCCCCTTTCACAGATAATGAACCGTATGACGTAGAGTCTTGTTTGAGGTGTCATTGAACTCAGCAGAGAGTTCCTTTTTGATTGGTGATGTTTGACCCACCCCCCTATGATGCGGCCACGCCCCCTTTCTCAGATAATGAACCGTATGACGTAGAATCTTGTGTGAGGTGTCATTGAACTCAGCAGAGACTTCCTTCTTCATTGGTGATGTTTGACCCGCCCCCATATGATGCGGCCACGCCCCTTTTCACATATATTGAACTCTATGACGTAGAGTCTTGTGTGAGGTGTCATTGAACTCAGCGGGGAGTTCCCTTTTCATTTGCGACGATGTTCAGTGTCTGAGTGACGCGCAAATGCACGGCCGCAAGGAGAGGCGTCCGCCAGTATCCCCGACTCGCGCAGGTTAGCGAGGGCCCGTTCATCGCTGCTTGCAGCTTTAATTTACTGTTGGTATAATGTTCTTTTTATGAAATGCAGTGTTCCTTCTACGCCAGATATACTTGGACACACACCTTCCAAAGAGTTCCACTTTTGTCTCATCGGTCCACAGAATGTTGTCCCAAAAGTCTTGGGGATCATCAAGATGTGTTGTGGAGAAATTGAGACAAGCTTTGATGTTCTTTTTGCTCAGCAGTGGTTTTCTCCTTGGAACTCTGCCATGCAGGCCATTTTTGCGCAGTCTTTTCCTGATGGTGGAGGCATGAACGCTGACCTTAACTGAGGCAAGTGAGGCCTGCAGTTCTTTGGACGTTGTTGTGGGGTCTTTTGTGACCTCTTGGATGAGTCGTCGCTGCGCTCTTGGGGTAATTTTGGGCGGCCGGCCACTCCTGGGAAGGTTCACCACTGTTCCATGTCTTCGCCATTTGTGGATAATGGCTCTCACTGTGGTTCGCTGGATTCCCAAAGCTTTGGAAATGGCTTTATAACCCTTTCCAGACTGATAGATCTCAATTACTTTCTTTCTCAATTGTTCCTGAATTTCTTTGGGTCTCGGCATGATGTGTAGCTTTTAAGGATCTTCTGGTGGACCTTACTGTGTCAAGCAGCTCCTATTTAAGTGATGCCTTGATTGTGAACAGGTGTGGCAATAATCAGGCCTGGGTGTGGCTAGAGAAATTGAACTCAGGTGTGGACAACCACAGTTATAGTATGTTTTAACAAGGGGGGCAATCACTTTTTCACACAGGGCCATGATGGTTTGGATTTTTTTTCACCTTTAATAATAAACACCTTCATTTACAAATTGCATTTTGTGTTTACTTGTGTTGTCCTTGACTATTGTTTAAATTGGTTTGATGTTCCGAAACGCTTAAGTGTGACAAACATGCAAAGGAACAGGAAATGAGGAAGGGGGCAAACACTTTTTCACACCACTGTATGTCACGAGAATCTCAAGTTGTCAATTTTTAAATGTCAAACTCTACGTCTGGGTGCGATTCTCATTTTCCTGTGTGGCCCGACTAAAGAAGAAGAGTGACGTGACACAGTCACCCCCTCCCCCCCCCATGTTCAAATAAAGTAACGTAAAAGTATGAACTTTGGTATTTAGCATTTAGCACTTTTGGTATTGTGACATCTCTAGTCGGCTATTTAATGAATCACCAACTATTTTGATGATTGATTAATGGGTTTGAGTCATTTTTAATGAGGAGGAGAAGAAGAGTGTGATTCACCCTGAGTTGTTTGTGTGTCTGCAGCCGGCCCGCCGTTGCCTTAATCCGCAAACTGATCGCCGTCCTGGAGTCGATAGAACGTCTACCTCTGCACCTGTACGACACGCCAGGATCCTCATACAACCTGCAGGTAACCAGTCAGGGTTCAGCGGTCAGGTTCCCGATGGCCGGGGGGAGGAAAACGCCCCGTTACAGTTAGGAAAACATGAGGCGGCCTCCAGCCCCCCCAGTGTGGGGGGGCTGGAGGCCTGCGGCCCCCATCTTTTCCCACCTTTCCTGTCTATCCACTGTCACTCTGAAATAAAGAGAAAAACAGCCAAAAAAAAGAAAATGACGACTTCCCCTTTAAGTATCAATCAGAATCAGAAATACTTTATTAATCCCCGAATCTGTTACAGTTGCAAGAATATATAAATATCAGAGTAGAAATATAAATTATATATTTTTTATTTTTTTTACTTTTGTCAACAGACCCTTTTTATTTTTTTGTATAGGGGACATAATTCTCTTTTTTTTAGTAAATATAACTGCTGTTTTTTTTTCTTTCTTTACATTTCACATATTTTTCTTTCCTTTGCTTTTTTCGGCACTTTCACTTTAAATTTTTTTTGCATTTTAAATGTTACTCTCTGTTTTTGGAGAATTTTTTTTCCCAATTTTGAAAAATTTTGGACGTTTTTTCCCCCCGACTTTTTAGAAAGGTCACTTATGTTTGGTGGGGAAACTGTGGCTTGTGACTTCCGAAGCACAAAGCTAACGCTGCGTTGTGCTCGTCAGATCTTGACGAGGAGGCTGCGGTTCCGTCTGGAGCGAGCGCCCGGTGAGACGGCGCTGATCGACCGAACGGGCCGCATGTTGAAGATGGAACCGCTCGCCACCGTGGAGTCTCTGGAGCAGTACCTGCTGAAGATGGTGAGTAGTACTACTGACCTAACTGCTGAAATACGTGGCTGAAAGTACTGACTATATAGTAGCTAAAAGTACTGACTATACATTAGAAATAGTAGCTAAAAGTACTGACTATACATTAGAAATAGTAGCTAAAAGTACTGACTATACATTAGAAATAGTAGCTAAAAGTACTGACTATACATTAGAAATAGTAGCTAAAAGTACTGACTATACAGTAGAAATAGTAGCTAAAAGTACTGACTATACAGTGGTGCTCAAAAGTTTACATACACATGCTTAAGTTGACTAAAAAGAGGAATAAAAAAATCATGTTTTGGAAATTTATTTTAATACCTAAATTAAAAAATGAGGTAAAATCCAACCTTTAAGGACACCAATTTTCTTTGTGAATGAATAACGTAAATAAATAAATGTTCTTATTTAAAATACAGGGTCATAAGTATACATACTATAAATTCCCATAGAGGCAGGCAGATTTTTATTATTAAAGGCCAGTTATTTCCTGATTCAGGATATTATGCATCCTGATAAAGTTCCCTTGGCCTTTAGAATTAAAATAGCCCCACATCATCACATACTCTTCACCATGCTTAGAGATAGGCATGGGATACTTTCTATAAAATCATCTCTCAATGCAAATCAAACCAGGTATTAGTCTAACTGAAATAAAACCATGCCTATCTCTAAGCATGGTGAAGAGTATGTGATGATGTGGGGCTATTTTAATTCTAAAGGCCAAGGGAACTTTATCAGGATGCATAATATCCTGAATCCAGGAAATAACTGGCCTTTAATAATAAAAATCTGCCTGCCTCTATGGGAATTTAACATAGGGGTATGTATACTTATGACCCCTGTATTTTAAATAAGAACATTTATTTATTTACAATACGTTATTCATTCACAAAGAAAATTGGTGTCCTTAAAGGTTGGATTTTACCTCATTTTTTAATTTAGGTATTAAAATAAATTTCCAACACATGATTTTTTTATTCCTCTTTTTAGTCAACTTAAGCATGTGTATGTAAACTTTTGAGCACCACTGTACATTAGAAATAGTAGCTAAAAGTACTGACTATACAGTAGAAATATTAACAAAGTACTGACTATACAGTAGAAATAGTAGTTAAAAGTACTGACTATACAGTAGAAATAGTAGCTAAAAGTACTGACTATACAGTAGAAATAGTAGTTAAAAGTACTGACTATACAGTAGAAATAGTATCTAAAAGTACTGACTACACAGTTGTAATATCTAAAAGTACTGACTATACATTAGAAATAGTAGCTAAAAGTACTGACTATACAGTAGAAATAGTAGTTAAAAGTACTGACTATACAGTAGAAATAGTATCTAAAAGTACTGACTACACAGTTGTAATATCTAAAAGTACTGACTATACATTAGAAATAGTATCTAAAAGTACTGACTATACAGTAGAAATAGTAGCTAAAAGTACTGACTATACAGTAGAAAAAGTAGCTAAAAGTACTGACTATACAGTAGAAATAGTAGCTAAAAGTACTGACTATACAGTAGAAATAGTATCTAAAAGTACTGACTACTGACTACGCAGTAGAAATAGTAGCTAAAGTACTGACTATACAGTAGAAATAGTAGCTAAAAGTACTGACTATACAGTAGAAATAGTAGCTAAAAGTACTGACTATACATTAGAAATAGTAGCTAAAAGTACTGACTATACATTAGAAATAGTAGCTAAAAGTACTGACTATACAGTAGAAATAGTAGCTAAAAGTACTGACTGTACAGTAGAAATAGTAGCTAAAAGTACTGACTATACAGTAGAAATAGTAGCTAAAAGTACTGACTATACAGTAGAAATAGTAGCTAAAAGTACTGACTATACAGTAGAAATAGTCCAAACCACAACATGTAGCTTCACTATAAGGTGTCAGTGTACTGAAGGTTGGGACTTGAACCTGCGGCTCTCTTCCTCCCAGGTGGCGAAGCAGTGGTACGACTTTGAGCGCTCGTCCTTCGTGTTCGTGAGGAAGCTGAGGGAAGGACAGACCTTCACCTTCAGACACCAGCACGACTTCGACGAGAACGGGATCATCTACTGGGTCGGCACCAACGCCAAGTAAGGAAATCCTTCTGTACTTCAAGTATTGAAGTATTTTACTTTAAAGTAGAGTATACGAGATACGAATATTGGGTTATTTAAAAATCCAATATGTCGATATACCAGAAACGTATAACAAACTGATTTCCCTAACATTAGTTATTTGTAGTTATTTGAGTTCTCACTAATACAATTTTTTATATTGTCACAACAGAACATCAAAATATATTAAAGTTCTGATAATAAAATGTAAAGTCTTATTAAAGAGTTTAATGAATATTAAAATATGATTTATTGAGGTAAGTTAATCAATAGATTTCAGATTCTGCTCTTTATCCGAGGTAGTTTTAGATCATAGTTTTGAATCTTCATCACGACTGGACTTCAGTTCAGTTTTTGTCTTAATGGACGCCTTGTTATTGATTTTGTTCCACTCAGGACAGCCTACGAGTGGGTAAATCCCGCCGCCTACGGCCTGGTGGTGGTGACATCATCAGAGGGGCGTAACCTCCCCTACGGGCGGCTGGAGGACATCCTGAGTCGGGATAGCTCCGCCCTCAACTGCCACACAAACGACGACAAGAACGCCTGGTTCGCTGTCGACCTCGGTCTCTGGGTCATTCCTTCAGCATACACCCTGAGACACGCCAGGTAATAAACCTAACACACCCTGAGACACGGCAGGTAATAAACCTAACACACCCTGAGACACGCCGGGTAATAAACCGAACATACACCCTGAGACACGCCAGGTAATGAACCTAACATACACCCTGAGACAAGCCAGGTAATGAACCTAACACACCCTGAGACACGCCAGGTAATGAACCTAACACACCCTGAGACACGCCAGGTAATAAACCGAACATACACCCTGAGACACGCCAGGTAATGAACCTAACATACACCCTGAGACAAGCCAGGTAATGAACCTAACACACCCTGAGACACGCCAGGTAATGAACCTAACACACCCTGAGACACGCCAGGTAATGAACCTAACACACCCTGAGACACGCCAGGTAATGAACCTAACACACCCTGAGAAATGCCGGGGATTAAACTGAACGTACACCCTGAGACAGAGACACGCCGGGTAATAAACCGAACATACACCGAGGTAACAACCAAATATATGTATTAGGATAACGTTATTTTTTTCTCCCCTCCCCAGGGGTTATGGCCGCTCGGCGCTGAGGAACTGGGTGTTTCAGGTGTCGAAGGACGGTCAGAACTGGACGACTCTCTACAACCACGTAGACGACTGCAGCCTCAACGAACCGGGGTATGACAGCGCCTATGGCGCCATTTTGATGCTACCTAGCATTCACCCGCCGTTAGCATCCCATTGACTGCCATTCATTTTGTTAGCATCCCATTGACTGCTATTCATTTTGTTAGCATCCCATTGACTCCCATTCATTTTGTTAGCATCCCATTGACTCCCATTCATTTTGTTAGCATCCCATTGACTCCCATTCATTTTGTTAGCATCCCATTGACTCCCATTCATTTTGTTAGCATCCCATTGACTCCCATGTGTCTCAGGTCGACGGCCACGTGGCCTCTGGACCCGTCCAAGGAGGAGAAGCAGGGCTGGAGACACATCCGGATCAAACAGATGGGGAAGAACGCCAGCGGGCAGACCCACTACCTGTCTCTGTCGGGACTAGAGCTGTACGGCACCGTCACCGCCGTCTGCGAGGACCAGCTCGTGTGTGTGTGTGTGTGTGTGTGTGTGTGTGTGTGTGTGTGTGTGTGTGTGTGTGTGTGTGTGTGTGTGTGTGTGTGTGTGTGTGTGTGTGTGTGTGTGTGTGTGTGTGTGTGTGTGTGTGTGTGTGTGTGTGACATGAGAAGATCACAGCGTTGAGGGCGTTTCACACTAGCTAAGTTTCCATCCACGTGTCCAGCTAATTATCTGAAGTTGGGTAAAATAAATCAGTTTCCATCCAACGGCTTTACAGCCAATAAGAACATGTTACGTTATGACATCACACTGTCACGCTGTTTTAGGGTCAGACTGGTATATCGGATGGATTTCAGACATTTTAAGGTGTTTCTATTCATTTTCATATCTATATATAGTATTGTGATGATATCGGGAGGCGTGTGGTGACACCCCCCCACCCCCATTAAACGTCACTTTGGAGTAAAAACTAACATCCTGTTTGTTGTTGCTCTTATATTCTCTCCTGATTTTTATTTTATTTTTATATTTTTTGTCTTTGAGCATTCATGTCCTGCATGTTAGTATGTACATGTGAAGGCATGCTCGGCCTATATTAGACTACCACGATTACCTGTATCGAAACTAATTTTACCCATTTGCAGAATATCTCTCTGTAGGGTGGGGGGGATCGGGGGTAAATCGTCTCCTTGTCAGTGCCTCTAGTCTCAGATTGACTCTTACTATTAGTTTCCATCCCTGGGTGAGGTGTAACGTGTATCTGTTATGTTCAGAGTCCCACAAATAACTCACGCTAACATCCTCCTCCGTCAGGTAAAGCTGTGAAGGAGGCGGAGGCGAACCTCCGTCGCCAGCGCCGCCTGTTCCGTTCCCAGGTGATGAAGTACATCGTCCCGGGGGCGCGGGTCGTCCGCGGCATCGACTGGAAGTGGCGCGACCAGGACGGCAACCCGTCCGGAGAGGGCACCGTCACCGGGGAGGCTCACAACGGTAAGACGCTGAAAAACAGACGAGCCAAAGGTTTTATTAATCCTGCAGCTTCAACGGAGGATTCCTTCGCTAGCAACCAGCCAGGTTACCGCTTTCATTTGCAGGGATTCAGTGTTTAACCCTCCTGGTGTCTTCGGGTCTAGTCTGACCCCCTTCTACAGTTTCTACATCAGAAAAACCCACGGGCATTTCAAAAGGCTCAGAAAAAGTGACAAAATCATCGGGGAGAAAGCCACAAAAGGGTCAAAAAAGACGACCTTGATGAAAGGTTTTTCATTTGTAATTATGACTCAGAAAAACAAATGTCCAGGTCGGGGGGTTCATAGCTTCTTCTTGGCTTATGGTTTTTGTCAAAAAGAGTCCGGCGCTTTGTTTCTGTACCAGAGGCTCGACTGTGGGAAGATATTTGTGCCAGCAAGCTTTTCTTAAGTTCCCATTTTAGTGTAAGTCGTTTTACCTTTAGGTTAAAGGGCCCATATCATGCTCGTGTATTTTGAGGTTGGACCAGAATAGGTTTCCATGGTTTCTTTCATCATATGGGCCCTTTAAGCTCTCTGGAACAGTAAAGCCGGTTCAATCATTGGTTTCTTAATTCACCACATGTTGCATCTCAGAAACTAAATGAAAATGACTTCTGCACATTTTCTATATTTAAAGATAACAAAGTGGGATTTATACTATATTAAAGTCTACGCCGTGGCTCCGTACGTGGAGACGCGGCCCTACACCGTAGCCTGACATCACCTCTCTCACACACACACTCACACACACACCGGCTCGACACACAGCAGCACACACGTGTAATCATCTGGCCACTGACGTAGGCTGTGGTGAAAAGCTCTGCGTGGAGCCTCCGCACAACCAGAAATCAAAACTTCCTGTACACAAATGTCAGAGCGTGAGTACCAATTAACCCCAAAAATTAAACTGCAAGACCTGCTGGTTGGAATATCTGCCCACAGTCAACAGTGATGTGTTCCTCTGTAATCGTGTCCTCAGCAGGTTCCTGAACAAGAGACAGCGTTTCTGCATTAACCTTTTTCTTCTTCAACATGAGCAGCTCCGTGTGTGTTGTATCTGAAGCTAATCAATAACAGAGACTGTAACATACATGAAGCCACAGATACTATACGTATATATCTACGTTACACCGTCACTACTACGTTATAATACCAGATATCTACGTTACACCCTCACTACTACGTTATAATACCAGATATCTACGTTACACCCTCACTACTACGTTATAATACCAGATATCTACGTTACACCCTCACTACTACGTTATAATAACAGATATCTACGTTACACCCTCACTACTACGTTATAATACCAGATATCTACGTTACACCCTCACTACTACGTTATAATACCAGATATCTACGTTACACCCTCACTACTACGTTATAATACCAGATATCTACGTTACACCCTCACTACTACGTTATAGTAACAGATATCTACGTTACACCCTCACTACTACGTTATAATACCAGATATCTACGTTACACCCTCACTACTACGTTATAATACCAGATATCTACGTTACACCCTCACTACTACGTTATAGTAACAGATATCTACGTTACACCCTCACTACTACGTTATAGTACCAGATATCTACGTTACACCCTCACTACTACGTTATAGTACCAGATATCTACGTTACACCCTCACTACTACGTTATAGTACCAGATATCTACGTTACACCCTCACTACTACGTTATAATACCAGATATCTACGTTACACCCTCACTACTACGTTATAATACCAGATATCTACGTTACACCCTCACTACTACGTTATAGTAACAGATATCTACGTTACACCCTCACTACTACGTTATAGTAACAGATATCTACGTTACACCCTCACTACTACGTTATAGTACCAGATATCTACGTTACACCCTCACTACTACGTTATAGTACCAGATATCTACGTTACACCCTCACTACTACGTTATAGTAACAGATATCTACGTTACACCCTCACTACTACGTTATAGTACCAGATATCTACGTTACACCCTCACTACTACGTTATAGTACCAGATATCTACGTTACACCCTCACTACTACGTTATAATACCAGATATCTACGTTACACCCTCACTACTACGTTATAGTACCAGATATCTACGTTACACCCTCACTACTACGTTATAGTACCAGATATCTACGTTACACCCTCACTACTACGTTATAATACCAGATATCTACGTTACACCCTCACTACTACGTTATAGTAACAGATATCTACGTTACACCCTCACTACTACGTTATAGTAACAGATATCTACGTTACACCCTCACTACTACGTTATAATACCAGATATCTACGTTACACCCTCACTACTACGTTATAATACCAGATATCTACGTTACACCCTCACTACTACGTTATAGTAACAGATATCTACGTTACACCCTCACTACTACGTTATAGTACCAGATATCTACGTTACACCCTCACTACTACGTTATAGTAACAGATATCTACGTTACACCCTCACTACTACGTTATAGTACCAGATATCTACGTTACACCCTCACTACTACGTTATAGTACCAGATATCTACGTTACACCCTCACTACTACGTTATAGTAACAGATATCTACGTTACACCCTCACTACTACGTTATAGTAACAGATATCTACGTTACACCCTCACTACTACGTTATAGTACCAGATATCTACGTTACACCCTCACTACTACGTTATAGTACCAGATATCTACGTTACACCCTCACTACTACGTTATAGTACCAGATATCTACGTTACACCCTCACTACTACGTTATAATACCAGATATCTACGTTACACCCTCACTACTACGTTATAGTAACAGATATCTACATTACACCCTCACTACTACGTTATAATACCAGATATCTACGTTACACCCTCACTACTACGTTATAGTAACAGATATCTACGTTACACCCTCACTACTACGTTATAGTAACAGATATCTACGTTACACCCTCACTACTACGTTATAATACCAGATATCTACGTTACACCCTCACTACTACGTTATAGTAACAGATATCTACGTTACACCCTCACTACTACGTTATAATACCAGATATCTACGTTACACCCTCACTACTACGTTATAGTACCAGATATCTACGTTACACCCTCACTACTACGTTATAGTACCAGATATCTACGTTACACCCTCACTACTACGTTATAATACCAGATATCTACGTTACACCCTCACTACTACGTTATAATACCAGATATCTACGTTACACCCTCACTACTACGTTATAATACCAGATATCTACGTTACACCCTCACTACTACGTTATAATACCAGATATCTACGTTACACCCTCACTACTACGTTATAATACCAGATATCTACGTTACACCCTCACTACTACGTTATAATACCAGATATCTACGTTACACCCTCACTACTACGTTATAATACCAGATATCTACGTTACACCCTCACTACTACGTTATAATACCAGATATCTACGTTGCACCCTCACTACTACGTTATAGTACCAGATATCTACGTTACACCCTCACTACTACGTTATAGTACCAGATATCTACGTTACACCCTCACTACTACGTTATAATACCAGATATCTACGTTGCACCCTCACTACTACGTTATAGTAACAGATATCTACGTTACACCCTCACTACTACGTTATAATACCAGATATCTACGTTACACCCTCACTACTACGTTATAATACCAGATATCTACGTTACACCCTCACTACTACGTTATAATACCAGATATCTACGTTGCACCCTCACTACTAGATATCCACTACTACGGTCCAGTGAAGTAACATTTTCACTGCAGGACTTTAACATGTGACAGAGTATTTTTTACAGTGTGGTATTAGTACTTTCACAGTAGTAGGATGTGACTACGTCTTCCAGCGCTGTGACCATCTCACTGACCTGATCCCTTTTTACCTAACCTCTCCCAACAGGTGTCCTGGTAATGGGCTTCCCCTTCCTCCTTCCTCTTCCTCCTTCCTCTTCCTCTCTGCCTCTCGCTCCTCTCGGTGTTTCTGTCTTTACTCAGATCAGAGCGAAGAGACGTTGATTTATCATTTTACAGAAATCATGCCCCAGGGTTATTGTTGGTTTCTTTCTTTGTGGCTTTTGACGCTTTTGCAGAATTTTTGTTTTTTTCTACTTTTGCTTTTATTGTCATTTTCTGTGACTGTGTTCATATTTTTCTCTCTTTCATTGCTCCACCTGGACCAAACCCTCCTCGAGGGGAGGTTAAACACATGTCGGCAGATTGTTCTTTAACCCGCCCCATATGACAATAATATATGTACATTAAAAGATTCATCTGGCTTATATTAAAGTCCAGCAGTCTAAGGCCACGTTGACTCTGATTTAAGAGTCGTTGCTCAGATTTTTATTTTTTATTTTTTTACTTCAGATTTGATTGGTTTGAAAATGTAGTTAATATAGATATCAAACATGTTCTTAAGTGTGTGTGTGTCTGTCTGTGGTGGGGGGGGGTGCATGGGTGTGTGTGTGGGTGCGTACAAAAGGAAAATCCTCAGGTTGAATACTTCCTCCCTTTCCCCCTCACCATTCCTCTTTCTCCCTTCCTCCATCATCTCTCCCCCTTCTCCCCATCTCTCCCTCCCTCTCCCCCTTTCTCTCTCGCTCTCCCCCTTTGCCTTCATCCCCGTCTCTCCTGCCCTCTCCCTCCCTCTATTTCCCTCCTCTCTCCCCCACTTCCCCTCTCTCCTCCTTGCCATTCCTGTCTCCCTCTCCCCCTATCTTCCCATATCCCCCTCCCTTCCTCCCTCCCTCCCTTCCTCCCTCTGTCTCTCTCTCTCTCTTCCCCTCACCATTCCTCTCTCCCTCCCCTCTACCTTCCCTCATTCTTAGCTGCACACAGTGTGTGTTTCCTAGTCATAACAGGAAGGATTTAAATAAGCGGAGAATAATCATGAGCCACAGCGATAGAACATTTCACACAGTGATGTGGTCCAGTGTGGAGCTGCTCTGACTGTAAGCTGCTTCTCTGCTGTCTGTCTCTCTCTCTCTACCTGTCTCTCTCTCTCTCTCTCTCTCTCTGCCGGGTCTCTGACATCCATCCGTCCGTCTCCCTCCTATCTCTCTGTCCATCCAGGCTGGATTGATGTAACCTGGGACTCTGGCGGCTCTAACTCTTACCGTATGGGCGCTGAAGGGAAGTTTGACCTCAAGCTTGCTCCAGGGTACGACCCTGAGTCGGCTGCCACAGCGCCGTCACCCAAACCTGTCTCATCCACTGTTTCAGGCCCCGCCTCCTCCACGGTGGGACCCTCAGCGGTGCCGGCGGCCGGCGGCGGCACCACCACCACCACGTCCTCCTCGTCCTCGTCCACCTCATCGTCCTCACAACAGCAGTCGTGGAGCAGCCTGGTGAAAAATAACTGTCCCGACAAGGGCGGGGCGGTGGCGCTGGGCGGGGGTGGCGCCGGCTCCTCCAGCCGGAAGGGCAGCAGCAGCTCCGTCTGCAGCGTCGCCTCGTCCTCTGACATCAGCCTGAGCTCCTCCGTGGGGCTGCCGGGCGCCGCCGGCGGCCTGCGTCTGGAGAGGCGGGCCGAGGGCCTGCTGCTGGACTCCGGCGTGGCGGGGATCGGTGTCGGCTCCGAGCCCATCGTCGTGCTGTCGTCCGCGGAGGGCGGGTCCGGCTCGGTGTCCAGCTCCGGCACGCTCACCGCCGACACACCCGTGCCTGGCGATGACGCCAGAAACAAGGACTCATCCACGGATCCGGCGACGGCGATCTCCATGGGGCTGGTGAGCGTGAGCTCCCCCGACGTCAGCTCGGTGTCGGAGTCGTCCAGCAAGGACGCGCCGTCCCAGCGGCCGCTGTGCTCGGCGGCCAACGCCCGGCTGTCCGTCAGCTCGCTGCCGCCGGCGCGCCATGAGCTCCAGCGCCAGCGTGCCCAACCTGTCGCCGCGGAGGCCAGCCTCATGGAGTCCTTCGTCCGCCGCGCCCCCAACATGTCGCGCACCAACGCTACCAACAACATGAACCTGAGCCGCAGCAGCAGCGACAACAACACCAACACGCTGGGCCGCAACGTCATGAGCACCGCCAGTGAGTTCATATTCTTATTAACATATTACTAACAAACGCACAACAGAAGCATCTGAAATATCACAGTCAGCCGAGCAGCCCGTATCCAACGTGCTCAACATGAAGGGACACACTGCAAAATCAGGGAAGGTCCATCAAAGCAGTAAGGACGGAAAATGTCCATTTTGAGGTTAATTCAAAACAAGCTACGTCTATATTAGATATAGATATGTAGATAGATATGTATGTAGGTAGGTAGGTAGGTAGATATGTAGATAGGTAGGTAGAGATATATGCAGATATATAGACATTTGTGTTTTTGTTTAAAGGACTTTAAGTTTCATATCTTAAGTTTGTATTTTTCTACATTTTATTTATCAAAACTTTAATATATTTTGATGTTCTGTTGTGACAAAACAAATTATTATCACATTATTTTAGTGAGAACTCATAAATAACTACAAATAACCCATGTTAGGGGAATCTGGTTATGTTTTGTAACGCATTTCTGGATTTAAAAAAATATATTGGATTTGGAAATCAAATATTCTTATCAGCCTTAAAAATACTTTATCGGTCGGGATGGATGGATGGATGGATGGATGGATGGATGATGGATAGATGGATAGATGGATGCATTATATATAGATGTCAGGAGGTAACTTGTTCAGAACTATTATCACACCAAATTTAAAGGAGGAAATACTTTTGTAGCAACAGGATTAACCCTTGTGTTGTCTCCCTGGCAACCATGACGTCCCTATCTCAAGGTTTTATTTGAGATATTTTTTTCATAATATCGGACCGGCTCTAGTACAGATGAAGGAAAAAATACAGACTGAAGGATGAAAGAAAGGATTCAGTTTACTGTCAAGTGAAGAAACTACAAAAAAAATCACATTTAATAAGCTGACATCACAAAAATGACTCAAATGGATTAATCGATTATGAAAGTAGTTGGCAATTAAAATAATAGTTGACAACTAATGGATTAATCTTTGCAACTGAGCGAAAAGCATGAGCATCCTCCAGCCAATCAGCAGCACCCTCCAGCCAATCAGCAGCTGCTTTGTCTCCGACTAACCGCCTCCGTCTGTCTGTCTGTCTGTTTGCAGCTTCTCCTCTCATGGGCGCTCAGAGCTTTCCTAACCTCACCACCACCGGCACCAACTCCACTGTTACCATGTCAACCTCCATAGTAACCAGCAGCAATAACGTAGCCACGGCAACCACGGGTCTGTCGGTGGGCCAGTTGCTCAGCAACACCCTGACCACCAGCCTGACGTCCACGTCCAGCGAGAGCGACACGGGCCAGGAGGCAGAGTTCTCGCTCTATGGTTGGTTACAGACACACACGCGCGCACACACACACACACACACACACAGACACACACGCACAGACACATATACACACGCACCGCCTGCATCAACTAACTAGTTACTAACTTATTAATGATTCAGTTCCTGTCCTCTGCTTTTCTGCAGGTGACTATGAGTTGGGGGCACGCCGGTGATCTTCTGATTTGAGAGTCCAGATTTGATTATAGTTTCCATTATCTATCAGTTAGATGCCTTTCAGTTACAACACCAGTGTAGTTTGGATATTAAAGGTCTTCTCAGGACTTGTGCTGTAAATCGTCCGAGAAGCAGCAACCGTCAGATGTTTCCATCAGAGGTAGTCATGGTAACGCCGATGAAGTGGTTTCAGTTTTTCAGAACTTCACGCAGACAGCGTTGGCTGCAAAAGGATGTTTTATATTAATATATTATATTATATTAATGGCGAGGCGAAAGCAACAAGGCAATTCAATTACGTTGCCCCCGTGTTGCCCCCGTGTTGTCCCCGTGTTGTCTTCATGTTGCCCCCATGTTGTCCTCATGTTGCCCTCATGTTGTCCCCATGTTGTCCCCATGTTGTCCCCATGTTGCCCCCATGTTGTCCCCATGTTGCCCCCATGTTGCCCCCATGTTGCCCTCATGTTGTCCCCATGTTGTCTTCATGTTGTCCCCATGTTGTCCTCATGTTGTCCCCATGTTGTCCCCATGTTGTCCCCATGTTGTCCTCATGTTGTCCTCATGTTGTCCTCATGTTGTCCTCATGTTGTCCTCATGTTGTCCTCATGTTGTCCTATATCAATGTTCTTTTTAATTCCCCAAAATAACATGATTGATTCCACACAACGCTCTTTGCCAAGTACAAATCTCTACTTTCATTAATTTTGGGGCGTCTTATTCAATTTTATAGCATTTGAAACCAAATTGAAGTGTTTTTGAAATAGTATTGAGAGTAAAAGTTGACATATTCCAGTCTGTGATTATCATCAACATCCATTCCTTTAATTTTAGTCTCAATAATTCCTAATTTCTGCTTTTCTAACTCAAACATTAGGTATAATTTCCTATAAATGAGGTTTATTGACCATAAATTCCAAAAATAACTAAAACTAAAGTTAATAAGTTAGTGTTACGTAGTGTTAAAGCCAAAAAAAGGGACAAACATTGAAAAAAAAGCATCAACAAAAGTGTTGATTTTGAAGACAACACAAGGGTTAAGTTCTATATATATATATATATATATATATATATATATATATATATATATATATATATATATATATATATATATATATATATATATATATATATATATATAAAAACACATTATTATATTAGTCTGTCTATGAAAGAAAGTCTGCGGGTTCTTCTTCTCTGAAGGGAAAACATGGCAGCGTTGCATTGTGGGATAAGGGCGTAAAATGGAGTGTACATTGTATGTACGCGGCAAACTAGCGGTGCATTGTGGGTATTTTCTAGTGGACTATATAGTGAATGAACTGAGAATTGGAACAGCGCTACAGATCTAGGAGGATAGGGAAGTGTGTCTAACACAGCTGATGTGGTCTTTGGTAATCTCACAGACTTCCTGGACAGCTGCCGTGCCAACACGCTATTGGCCGAGCTGGACGACGAGGAGGACCTCCCGGAGCCGGACGACGACGACGACGAGAACGAAGACGACAACCAGGAGGACCAGGAGTACGAGGAGGTCCTGGTAATACGCCTTTCTGTTCTTGTGAGGATCAGAACCTGTGGACGCAGCGTTTCCCACAGGAAGTGCAACTAATTTAAAACACGAAACTAAACTGAATTTACCCACAAACGCATGTAGTCTGCTAAATTCTTCCTATTTTAATGCTGCGGTACCGCTGAAATCAGGACAAAAATCCACAGATTTTGTTTGTTATTCTGTCATAACTTGGCCCTCCAGGTCAGAATAGAATTGTTTTTGTGCTTTTCCAATGTTTTTGTCGCCTTTTCTGATTTATTTGTCACTTTTTACGATGTTTTTGTCGCCTTTTCTGATTTATTTGTCACTTTTTACGATGTTTTTGTCGCCTTTTCTGATTTATTTGTCACTTTTTACGATGTTTTTGTCGCCTTTTCTGATTTATTTGTCACTTTTTACGATGTTTTTGTCGCCTTTTCTGATTTATTTGTCACTTTTACGATGTTTTTGTCGCCTTTTCTGATTTATTTGTCACTTTTACGATGTTTTTGTCGCCTTTTCTGATTTATTTGTCACTTTTACGATGTTTTTGTCGCCTTTTCTGATTTATTTGTCACTTTTTACGATGTTTTTGTCGCCTTTTCTGATTTATTTGTCACTTTTTACGATGTTTTTGTCGCCTTTTCTGATTTATTTGTCACTTTTTACAATGTTTTTGTCGCCTTTTCTGATTTATTTGTCACTTTTTACGATGTTTTTGTCGCCTTTTCTGATTTATTTGTCACTTTTTAGGATGTTTTTGTCGCCTTTTCTGATTTATTTGTCACTTTTTACAGTGTTTTTGTCGCCTTTTCTGATTTATTTGTCACTTTTTACAGTGTTTTTGTCGCCTTTTCTGATTTATTTGTCACTTTTTACAGTGTTTTTGTCGCCTTTTCTGATTTATTTGTCACTTTTTACAGTGTTTTTGTCGCCTTTTCTGATTTATTTGTCACTTTTTACGATGTTTTTGTCGCCTTTTCTGATTTATTTGTCACTTTTTACGATGTTTTTGTCGCCTTTTCTGATTTATTTGTCACTTTTTGCGATGTTTTTGTCGCCTTTTCTGATTTATTTGTCACTTTTTACGATGTTTTTGTCGCCTTTTCTGATTTATTTGTCACTTTTTACGATGTTTTTGTCGCCTTTTCTGATTTATTTGTCACTTTTTACGATGTTTTCTTAATTAATTGTCACTTTTTCCAGCTTTTGGTGCTTTTTTTTAAAAACCCTGAGCTTGTTTAAGAACATGTTTTACATTTATTCTTGGAATTCATGATCAACGGACCTCATTTATCTCAAATTATACATACGTTTCAGTTTAAAAGGCACAAATATAAGATCAGAGGATCTCAGATGGGTAGATGTCAAAGTTTAGTCCGTTAGTCGGATCTGGAGGTGTTCCCCCGTAGATCACCACTCCCCTGGCAGCATGACGGGATGAGTGTGTGCCGTCTCTTCCCTGCAGGAGGAGGAGGAGTACGAGACCAAAGGAGGTCGCAGGAGGACGTGGGACGACGACTTCGTCCTGAAGAGACAGTTCTCTGCTCTGGTCCCCGCCTTCGACCCGCGGCCCGGAAGAACCAACGTCCAGCAGACCACCGACCTCGAGATCCCCAGCCAGGTACCCCCACACACACACACACACACACACACACACACACACACACACACACACTTTGTTTCACACGGGACACAGAGGTCTACTGAGTGAAAGTCCTGTGTGGTTAGCTGGTGACTACATAATCCATGATGTATCCATGACTACAGGAGGACATTATTATTATTATTATTAATTTTGTATTTATTGTTATAATTATTGCTATTTTTTATTTATTTTGTATTAATTTTTATAATTACTATATTTTATTATTTTTATTTATTTTCATAATTACTATTTTTATTATTTTTATTTATTTTGTATTTATTTTTTATTATTGTGAGGTGTTTTCTTTCTCTGTTAATGGATATTGTTCATTATACAGTCAGTTTTTCTGCCGTTAGTTTCATAGATTTCTTTTTAATTTTTACCCTATAAATCAGCCTTTGAACTGGTTTCTTGTCTTTCTGTCAGGAACTCCCCGTTCGGAGGTTCAGGAGGAAGTGGAGTGTGCTCCGTCTCCTCACCTCTCTCTCACTCTGAAGGTAAGACAACCACAACCAACATCGTCTCACTGGGACGTCCCGTAGTGTCTCGGGGTGTCAGGACATCAACAGAACAGATGGAGTTGGTATTGGAAAGATATTTATTTTAATATCAGAACAGAACAGAGCTTACAAATGGAAAAATGGGCTGATGGGTGACAAAATCAGGACTTTACAGGGTGTAGCAGGGCACTGTATTACATGGAGTTTAAGAGTGTGTGTGTGTGTGTGTGTGTGTGTGTGTGTGTGTGTGTGTGTGTGTGTGTTCAGGTGGCGGGGCTGGGTACGAGCCGTGAGGTGGAGCTTCCTCTGTCCAACTACAAGTCCACCATCTTTTACTACGTCCAGCGGCTGCTGCAGCTCTCCTGCAACGGAGCCGTGAAGACGGACAAACTGAGACGCATCTGGGAGCCCACGTACACGTAAGAGTCTGGAGGGAGGGAGGGAGGGAGGGAGGGAGGGAGGGAGGGATGGATGGATGGATGGAGAGAGAGATACTATAGGTAGGTAGGTAGGTAGGTGGATGGAGGGATAGATAGAGGGATAGATACGATGGATGGATATGTATTGATCCAATAAAATGGGTAATTATAGTGTTCCAGCAGCAAAATCAGTCACACAGCACAGAATATAAATATAATGAAATACTAGAATATAATATACATACAATATACATGAAATAATAATAATACTAGGATAGAATACTAGAATAATATTTGAATATATACACGTTGGGAATACAACGGTGTGTTTCAGAGATGTGGTGTGTGTTGCTTCCTCCTCCAGGATAATGTACAGAGAGCTGAAGGACTCTGACAAAGAGAAGGAGAGCGGAAAGATGGTGAGTCACTCCTCCGCAGCGCTGCTTTCTCTTTCATCAAACCTGCAGGAAATATCAGGGCGGTTGTCATAGGCAACACGTCAAATACACACACACAACAATCACAAAGACACAAAACTGCATCAGATTCATATTGAGATTAAAGAATTGAAGATTTTCACAGAAAAAGCCGAATAAAACTCAACATGTGATCTTTGTGCTTCCTCTCCCTCCTGCAGGATTTATGTGAACACGGTCTCAGTATATCGGGCGGTCGTTCTGGCGGCCAGAGCCCGAGCTCGCTCTCGGCCAATCAGAGCAGTGAGATCCTGTGCGTGGCGCGGGAGATGGCGCAGGCGAAGGCGGGCTGCAGCCAGAACGCCTGCGGGGTCGAGGACGTCCTGCAGCTGCTGCGCATCCTCTACATCATCGGGGGAGACGGCGCCTCCAACGCACGCACTCTGCAGGAGGGTACGGACACACACACACACACACACACACACACACACACACACTCACAGCTAGACAGACACACACACTCACAGCTAGACAGACACACACACACTCACAGCTAGACAGACACACACACACACAGAGCTAGACACACACACACACACACACACAGAGCTAGACACACACACACACACACACAGAGCTAGACACACACACAAACACACACACACACACAGCTAGACAGACACACACACACACACACACAGAGCTAGACACAAACACACACACACACACACACACACAGCTAGACAGACACACACACAGCTAGACAGACACACACACACACAGAGCTACACACACACACAGCTAGACAGACACACACATAGCTAGACAGACACACACAGAGAGACACACACATAGCTAGACAGACACACACAGAGAGACACACAGACACACACATACAGAGCAACACACACACACACACACACAGAGCTAGACACACACACACGCAGACACACACACACACACACACAGACAGACAGAGACACACACACGCAGACACACACACACACACACAGACAGACAGAGAGACACACACACACACACACACACACACAGACAGACAGAGAGACACACACAGACAGACAGAGAGACACACACACACGCAGAGACAGACAGACACACACACACAACTCTTAGATTTTTTTTTCTGCATCCAAGATTGTTTATGGCTCATTTTCTCATTTTTCCCACGTTTTTGTGTCTAAGTGACTGATGGGAACAACAATCTTTGAAATTGGTCCAGTGAGACGAAACAAGCTGCAATTTAACGCTAATGGGCAATTGCGCTCCTTCCATTTCTGTTTCTGCCGCTGACATGCTCAGATTATTATTCTAAGTGTATAACTCAAAGGTCTATCTCTGTCAGGATCCTTTCCATAATGTTGTTAAAGAGTAAGATCCTTTTAGTTTAACATGAACCACCATCACCAAAACCACCAGACTCCATGTAAATAATCACTACTTTTATCATCGTAAAACACACTTCATTCAAAGTGAACAGAAATTAAATAAAACTACCAAAAGCCGTCTTGGTTCATCTTTCCACTGTTCCAACAATCACCACTCTGGTCTGGTTGGAATAAACTCTTAATTCACCCATTTACATGTGGAGATATGCTGCTCTATACACGCTAAAAGTAGTGATTATTTACATGGAGTCTGGTGGAGATATGCTGCTCTATACACGCTAAAAGTAGTGATTATTTACATGGAGTCTGGTGGAGATATGCTGCTCTATACACACTAAAAGTAGTGATTATTTACATGGAGTCTGGTGGAGATATGCTGCTCTATACACTCTAAAAGTAGTGATTATTTACATGGAGTCTGGTGGAGATATGCTGCTCTATACACACTAAAAGTAGTGATTATTTACATGGAGTCTGGTGGAGATATGCTGCTCTATACACACTAAAAGTAGTGATTATTTACATGGAGTCTGGTGGAGATATGCTGCTCTATACAAGCTAAAAGTAGTGATTATTTACATGGAGTCTGGTGGAGATATGCTGCTCTATACACTCTAAAAGTAGTGATTATTTACATGGAGTCTGGTGGAGATATGCTGCTCTATACACACTAAAAGTAGTGATTATTTACATGGAGTCTGGTGGAGATATGCTGCTCTATACACTCTAAAAGTAGTGATTATTTACATGGAGTCTGGTGGAGATATGCTGCTCTATACACACTAAAAGTAGTGATTATTAACATGGAGTCTGGTGGAGATATGCTGCTCTATACACTCTAAAAGTAGTGATTATTTACATGGAGTCTGGTGGAGATATGCTGCTCTATACACACTAAAAGTAGTGATTATTTACATGGAGTCTGGTGGAGATATGCTGCTCTATACACTCTAAAAGTAGTGATTATTTACATGGAGTCTGGTGGAGATATGCTGCTCTATACACGCTAAAAGTAGTGATTATTTACATGGAGTCTGGTGGAGATATGCTGCTCTATACACACTAAAAGTAGTGATTATTTACATGGAGTCTGGTGGAGATATGCTGCTCTATACACGCTAAAAGTAGTGATTATTTACATGGAGTCTGGTGGAGATAAAAGGATCTTACTCTTTAACTAAAGGTCTATCTCTGTAGAGATCCTTTCCATAATGTTGTCACACACTTAGAATAATAATCTGAGTCTGTCAGCAGCAACAACTATTAGATGAATGTCTTAATACTTTCTGATGTCATTGTATATTTGTAATTTATAAGTTCGTTTTTGTGCAGATTTTGACGAGCTGCAGTTCAACGCGTCTCCAGAGGAGTTCACCAGTAAGAAGATCACAACAAAGATCCTGCAGCAGATCGAGGTCCGTTCAGAAAACACTTCCTGTCCCAAGAAAGCAGATTTTTTTAACCAGCGACTTGTTTCAGGTGTTCAGGTGTTGGTGTGTGACGGCAGCTCGATGTTGGCCCTTAGATCGTTGTTTTCGTGATCCTGTTGAAATCAATCTAGCTGTCAAACTTACGACCTGTGGGCCAAATCCGGCCCCTCACAGACTTAGAGCCGGCCCCTCACAGACTTAAAGCCGGCCCCTCACAGACTTAAATCCGGCCCCTCACAGACTTAGAGCCGGCCCCTCACAGACTTAAATCCGGCCCCTCACAGACTTAGAGCCGGCCCCTCACAGACTTAGAGCCGGCCCCTCACAGACTTAGAGCCGGCCCCTCACAGACTTAGAGCCGGCCCCTCACAGACTTAGAGCCGGCCCCTCACAGACTTAGAGCCGGCCCCTCACAGACTTAGAGCCGGCCCCTCACAGACTTGAATCCGGCCCCTCACAGACTTGAATCCGGCCCCTCACAGACTTGAATCCGGCCCCTCACAGACTTGAATCCGGCCCCTCACAGACTTAGAGCCGGCCCCTCACAGACTTAAATCCGGTCCCTCACAGACTTAGAGCCGGCCCCTCACAGACTTAAATCCGGCCCCTCACAGACTTGAATCCGGCCCCTCACAGACTTAGAGCCGGCCCCTCACAGACTTAAATCCGGCCCCTCACAGACTTAAATCCGGCCCCTCACAGACTTAAATCCGGCCCCTCACAGACTTAGAGCCGGCCCCTCACAGACTTAAATCCGGCCCCTCACAGACTTAAATCCGGCCCCTCACAGACTTAGAGCCGGCCCCTCACAGACTTAAATCCGGCCCCTCACAGACTTAAATCCGGCCCCTCACAGACTTAAATCCGGCCCCTCACAGACTTAGAGCCGGCCCCTCACAGACTTAAATCCGGCCCCTCACAGACTTAGATCCGGCTCTCAGATTAATTCGGGTTCTATTAGTCGCTATTTCGGAAGTTTCAACTTTTACCGACACTTTTTCCGATGTTTTTGTCGCTTAGTTTGATTGTTTTTGGTTCTTTTTTTCTATCTTGGCTAAATCACTTTTTAGGTCTTTATGACATTGTCGTATTTTTACAGTTTTTTTTGTTTTTTCCGATGTTTTTGTCGCTTTGTTCGATTGTTTTTGGTTCTTCTATCAATGCTAAATCACTTTTTAGGGCTTTATGATATTTTCGTACTTTTACAATTTTTATTAATTTTTTTAATTTTAAATTTTTTAAAGTTTTCTCACTTTTTCTGAAGTTTTTGTCACTTTTGCCGACACTTTCTGACGTTTTTGTCGCTTAGTTTGATTGTTTTTGGTTCTTCTATCAATGCTAAATCACTTGTTTAGGGCTTTATGACATTGTTGTATTATTAATTTTTTGGGTTGCTTTTTCTGACGTTTTCGGTGCTTTTTGACCGATGTTTCATTTTATTATAATTTTTTTCAGTTTATTTTTTGGGCCTTTTTAGGCCTTTATTTCACAGGACAGCTGAATACATGGTGGGGGGGTGGGGTGACATGCAGCAAAGGGCCGCAGGTCGGAGTCGAACCCCGGGCCGCTGCGTCGAGGAGTAAACCTCTATAAACGAGCGCGTGCTCTACCAGCTGAGCCCCCCGGGCGCCCAGCTGGAGTCACGTTGGACGCCTGTGATGACGCAGACATCCAGTCCAAAACCACCTGACACCATTTCTATTAATGAAACTATCAAAATGCACTCGAAGTATCTCAAAAACAAAAATAAGGAGTTTAAATAACTTCTGGAGTGTTATAATTCTTATTTCTACATTTAGGAATCTTTTGGATGAACATGCTTTGTGTGTTTTATTTAGCTTCAGTTGTACTCATTTAGGGATACAAAGCATTTGAACGTACTCCTGGAAATGATTCACTGGCACCTTTTCTACTGCAGAGTTCAAAGGGTTAAACTGAGTGTTTCCTTGTGTCCTGTTTCCTTGCTTCCTGTGTCCTAGGAGCCTCTGGCTCTGGCCAGCGGAGCTCTGCCTGAATGGTGTGAACAGCTGACCTCTAAGTGTCCTTTCCTCATCCCCTTCGAGACCCGGCAGCTCTACTTCACCTGCACAGCGTTCGGGGCGTCCAGGTCAGTCTCTCTGTCTCTCTCTCACACGGAGACGGAGACACACACAGACACGGAGACACAGAGACACACACGGAGACGGAGACACACACGGAGACACAGAGACACACACGGAGACGGAGACACACACGGAGACGGAGACACACAGACGGAGACAGAGACACACAGACGGAGACAGAGACACACACGGAGACGGAGACACACACGGAGACAGAGACACACACGGAGACGGAGACACACACGGAGACGGAGACACACACGGACGGAGACAGAGACACACACTGACGGAGACACAGACACACACTGACGGAGACACAGACACACACGGACGGAGACACAGACACACACTGACGGAGACACAGACACACACTGACGGAGACACAGAGACACAGACGGAGAAACAGAGACACAAACGGAGACACAGAGACCCACACGGTGACGGAGACACACACGGAGACACACGGAGACACAGACACACGGAGACACACAGACGGAGACACAGACAGACACACTCACTGACACACAGAGATACACACACACAGATGGAGACAAACACACACGCCCCCCCCCATATGTCTCTTAAACCGACTCTCTCTGTGACCTCTGACCCCGGCGTGTCTGCAGGGCGATCGTGTGGCTCCAGAACCGGCGGGAGGCCACCATGGAGCGCTCGCGGCCGCCCACCACGGTGCGGCGGGACGACCCCGGAGAGTTCAGGGTGGGCCGGCTCAAACACGAGCGAGTCAAAGTCCCCCGCGGGGAGGCCATGATGGAATGGGCCGAGTCCGTCATGCAGCTGCACGCGGACAGGAAGTCGGTGCTGGAGGTGAAGGGGTCCTTCATTCATCTCTTAGTCCAAGTCCCTTGTTTTACGCTTTTATGGCTTTTCTGACGCGTTGTCACGTTAGTGTTTGTTGCTTTTCCCGATTTATGTCATTTTATTTGTCACTTCTTGTTGCTTTTGCGATGTTTTATTGCTTTTTGTTGCCTTTTCTGAGCTTTTGGTTGTTTTTCAACGCTTTTTGTTTCACAAAATATTTGAGAAAACTGGCATTCTGATTACAATAAAGGTGTGTGTGTCTGTGTCTGTCTCTGTGTGTGTGTGTGTGTGTGTCTCTGTGTGTGTGTGTGTGTGTGTGTGTGTGTGTGTGTGTGTGAGACCAGGTGGAGTTCCTGGGTGAAGAGGGAACAGGTCTCGGTCCGACTCTGGAGTTTTATGCTCTGGTGGCTGCAGAGTTTCAGAGGACGTCGCTGGGGATCTGGCTCTGTGACGACGACTTCCCCGACGACGAGTCCCGGCAGGTGTGACCAACACTCACTAACGTACCAAACTAGTCCGGCGGTGGAGATAAGAACAGAGACCACAGACAGGTTCAAATACTTTGGAAAAAACTGTATCTGGAGTCTTTATATAGACCTTAGTGGTCCCCAAAAAGGAGACTATAAAAGAGACTTCAGATACAGTATTAGGGACCACTAAGGTCTATATAAAGAGACTTCAGATACAGTATTAGGGGACCACTAAGGTCTATATAAAAGAGACTTCAGATACAGTATTAGGGACCACTAAGGTCTATATAAAGAGACTTCAGATACAGTATTAGGGACCACTAAGGTCTATATAAAGAGACTTCAGATACAGTATTAGGGACCACTAAGGTCTATATAAAGAGACTTCAGATACAGTATTAGGGGGGCCATCCAAAGACCACCATGTCATGGGACCTTTAACATTTTATGGTGTGTTTTTGCGTCTGGAGCGGCATCTCAAGACTCAGCATACCAGCGTTTAATCAGTACCGGAGGCTTTTCCAATCATCTGTAGTGAATCCTCCGCAGTAATCTGACCCCCGTCCCGTGTCTGTGTGTTCCAGGTGGACCTGGGTGGCGGCCTGAAGCCCCGGTTTCTACGTGCAGCGCTCCTGCGGCCTGTTCCCGCGCCGTTCCCCAGGACAGCGAGGAGCTGGATCGGATATCCAAACTCTTCCACTTCCTGGGCGTCTTCCTGGCCAAGTGCATCCAGGACAACCGTCTGGTGGACCTGCCGATCTCGCAGCCGTTCTTCAAACTCCTCTGCATGGGGGACATCAAGTCCAACATGAGCAAGCTGCTGTACCCGGGCCGCAGCTCGCCGCACGGCCCCGACGCCGACAGGCCGTACCCGCAGCCCTTCCTGCTGCTGTCGGAGCTGCAGTCGGAGGCGTCCACCGAGGAGAGCCAGGAGACCTACTCCGTGGGCAGCTTCGACGAAGACTCCAAGTCCGAGTTCATCATGGATCCTCCCAAACCCAAACCGCCCGCCTGGTACCACGGCATCCTCACCGCGGACGACTTTCAGCTCGTCAACCCGCACAGGTGAGACGCTTTGAGGCTGCAGCAGAAACGCAGTAATCTCCTCTTCACTCTCTGTGGGGGTGTGTGTGTGTGTGTGTGTGTGTGTGTGTGTGTGTGTGTGTGTGTGTGTATTTTCTGTTGTGATATTCTGAAATGAAGCTCCGTAATAAAATATTTGAAACAATAAAAGTAAAAACCTTGAAAGTCATTTATAACGCTCTATTACCCCCCCGCAGGGCGAGCTTCCTGAAGGAGGTGAAGGACCTGTCGGTGAAGAGGAGGCAGCTCCTGTCCAGTAAGAGTTTATCTGAAGATGAGAAGAACACCAGGCTGCAGGACCTGATGCTGAGGAACCCGCTGGGCTCCGGACCGCCGCTCAGCATCGACGACCTGGGGTAAGACGCACTTTACACGCTACGGCGACGCGCTACGGCGACGCGCTACGGCGACGCGCTACGGCGACGCGCTACGGCGACGCGCGGCAGGGACGCGGCGTCACGCTACGCTACGGCGACACGCTAGGTGAAGGGGAAGGTTGTCTTGTTGTCCCCATGTTGTCCCCATGTTGTCCCCATGTTGTCCCCATGTTGTCCCCATGTTGTCCCCATGTTGTCCCCATGTTGTCCCCATGTTGTCCCCATGTTGTCCCCATGTTGTCCCCATGTTGTCCTCATGTTGTCCTCATGTTGTCTTCATGTTGTCCTATATCAATGTTCTTTTTAACTCCCCAAAATAACATGATTGATTCCACACAACGCTCTTTGCCAAGTACAAATCTCTACTTTCATTAATTTTGGGGCGTCTTATTCAATTTTATAGCATTTGAAACCAAATTGAAGTGTTTTTGAAATAGTATTGAGAGTAAAAGTTGACATATTCCAGTCTGTGATTATCATCAACATCCATTCCTTTAATTTTAGTCTCAATAATTCCTAATTTCTGCTTTTCTAACTCAAACATTAGGTATAATTTCCTATAAATGAGGTTTATTGACCATAAATTCCAAAAATAACTAAAACTAAAGTTAATAAGTTAGTGTTAAACGTCAAAAAAAGTGACAAAGATGTTGATTTTCAGTTTTGAGGGAGGACAACACGAGGGTTAAAATGTTGTATATTAGCATATTTTCCCGTTGGTGCGTAGCGGGTTCGGGTCCTAAAAATGTCCAAAAAGGTTCAAAGAACGGCGGGAAAAACCGTCAGAAACCATGTTTCAGAAGTCGATTCCTGATTGGCCAACGGCACATTCACATGGAGTCATCCGCTTTTGGTCTCCATGGTAATGTGAAGATGACGTCCGTCTCCAGAGAGACGGACAGACAGACAGCTGACCGTCTCGTTTCGTTGTCCCCAGGTTGAACTTCCAGTTCTG
>JABXJD010001385.1:75000-91360 GCA_013375575.1 Percina caprodes
TGATATTAACCCTCATTTATATAGAATTATACCTAATATTAACCCTCATTTATATAGAATTATAATAATATTAGAGTTAAAAAGCAGAAATTATGAATTATTGTGACTAATAGTTAAGATCAGAGGAATGAAAGAACGTTGGAAGGATCCATTTTATGGTAATTTGGTTAAAAAGAAACTCAGATTTCAGATATAGACATTTATTAAAGGTCAACAGGAGGGTTAGAGGTCACCAGGAGGGTTAGAGGTCACCCGGAGGGTTAGAGGTCACCAGGAGGGTTAGAGGTCACCAGGAGGGTTAAATAAATAATCTATATATAAATATATATATATAACTTTAATACTCGTTTTAACGCAAATTTAACGGCTGTAGCTGCGTCCCCTTGGAGCTGGAAGCGGACTCAGCCGTCGGCCATCTTGTCGAGGGCAGCGAGCGGCTCCTGTTGGTCTCAGCTGTCGGCCATCTTGTCGAGGGCAGCGAGCGGGGCGAGGACGCGGCTCCTGTTGGTCTCCACGACGTGTCCGTTCTGGATCATCTCGTCCAGGACGATGTGGACCCGGTCCACGTTGAACATGATCTGAGACGCCGAGTCAGAGGAACTACACATACAGACAGGAAGAACTACACACACACAGGAAGTGGTGCTGACAGAAAGAGCAGCTGTGATTGGTCGGGTTAAAGGATACGTCCAGTTCACTCTGCAGGAGACAAACAAAACAAAGACTTAACCTGTCATGTGATCCAGATCCAGTATTAGGGGACCACTAAGGTCTATATAAAAGAGACTTCAGATACAGTATTAGGGACCACTAAGGTCTATATAAAGAGACTTCAGATACAGTATTAGGGACCACTAAGGTCTATATAAAGAGACTTCAGATACAGTATTAGGGACCACTAAGGTCTATATAAAGAGACTTCAGATACAGTATTAGGGACCACTAAGGTCTATATAAAGAGACTTCAGATACAGTATTAGGGACCACTAAGGTCTATATAAAAGAGACTTCAGATACAGTATTAGGGGACCACTAAGGTCTATATAAAGAGACTTCAGATACAGTATTAGGGACCACTAAGGTCTATATAAAGAGACTTCAGATACAGTATTAGGGACCACTAAGGTCTATATAAAGAGACTTCAGATACAGTATTAGGGGACCACTAAGGTCTATATAAAGAGACTTCAGATCCAGTATTAGGGGACCACTAAGGTCTATATAAAGAGACTTCAGATACAGTATTAGGGACCACTAAGGTCTATATAAAGAGACTTCAGATACAGTATTAGGGACCACTAAGGTCTATATAAGACTAAGAACTCCTTTCATAGATTAAAGTCTGAACTCACCACGCGGCTGAAGTATTTATCCAAAACCTCCACAAAGTTCTGAACCAGCTCGTAGACGGACAGCTCGTTCTGAGGACCAATCACAGAACACCTTCATCACCAAATAATCAAACTGTTTCAGAGGGGAATGAATCTAAGCTGGGCTTTTATTGTGAAGGGTAGAAATGCCTTTTAATGAGTTTCTGCTCCAAACCCAAATGTATTGGTTACCACGGAAACCACGTGTGAAGTAGACAGATGAACAGCTCTCACACACTCACACACACACACACACACACACACACAGAGACACACACACACACACACACACAGACACACACTCACACACACACAAACAAACACACAGAGACACACACACACACAACCAGAGAGACACACACACACACATACACACACTCACTCACACACACACACACACACACACACAACAAACACACACACACACACACACACACACACACACGAAGATGATGAAGATGATGAAGAGTGGTGATGTTTCTCACCTCGCTGTCCGAGACTCCGACCACGATGTAGAGCGCAGCGTACTGACGGTACACCAGCTTAAAGTCCTTATACTCCACAAAGGAGCACTGGGGACAGCAGGGGGGACAGAGGACAGGACAGAAGACAGGACAGCAGAGAGGACAGCAGAGGGGACAGCAGAGGGGACAGGACAGCAGAGAGGAAAGGACAGGACAGAGGACAGGACATCAGAGGGGACAGAGGACAGGACAGAAGACAGGACAGCAGAGAGGACAGCAGAGGGGACAGCAGAGGGGACAGGACATCAGAGGGGACAGCAGAGAGCACAGGACAGCAGAGAGGAAAGGACAGGACAGAGGACAGGACAGCAGAGGGGACAGAGGACAGGACAGAAGACAGGACAGCAGAGAGGAAAGGACAGAGGACAGGACAGCAGAGGGGACAGAGGACAGGACAGCAGAGAGGACAGCAGAGGGGACAGCAGAGGGGACAGGACAGCAGAGGGGACAGGACAGAGGACAGCAGAGAGAGAAAATGTTACTGCAGTATAAGTACTAATATCACACTAAAATACTCTGATACAGTAGTATTGAGTCCTGCAGTCTCATCGGGAGAATGTAGTAAAAGTAAAGAAGGATCCTCCATGTTGGAGTAAAGGACCCTGTCTTCTGTCTCTGTCTCATTCTGTCTTTATTTCCTTCTTTCCCTCTTTCTGTCTTTCCTTCTGCCGTTCTGTCTCTTTCTTTCTTTCTGTCTCTTTTGCACACACACACACACACACACAGAAAGTAAAGTACAAGTACCTCAAATTTTGGACTAGAGTACAGTACTGGAATAAATGTACTTAGTTACATTCCAGCGTGTGTACTTCACAGAGAGTGGGACAGACGGGTACCTGGTCTTTCTTGCGGCTCAGGCAGCAGCGGACCACGTCGGCCTCCAGCGCCGCCCTGCGGCTCAGCTCCACCGGCTGGTAGTACCGGGACAGCCGGGTCTGGCCCTGCCGGTTCACCATGAGCAGGAACTTTATCATCCTGGGACCCAAGGACACCGGAGACACCGGAGACACCTGGGACCCGAGGACACCAGGGACACCGGAGACACCAGGGACACCGGAGACACCTGGGACCTGAGGACACCTGGAACACCGGCGTCAACTGGAACACCGGGGACACCGGAGACACCTGGGACCCAGGGACACCTGGAACACCGGCGTCACCTGGAACCCGAGGACACCTGGGAACCAAGGACACCTTGGACCTGAGAACAGACACCTGGCACACCGAGGACACCTGGGACCCGAGGACACCTGGGACCCCGAGGACACCTGGGACCACGAGGACACCTGAGACCCGAGGACACCTGGGACCACGAGGACACCTGGAACACCGAGGACACCTGGGACCACGAGGACACCTGAGACCCGAGGACACCTGGAACACCGAGGACACCTGGGACCCGAGGACACCTGGAACACCGAGGACTCCTGGGACTCTGAACATGAAGAATAGGAAAGAACACCAAAAAAGTTTAAGAAGCGACAAAAACAACACTTACACACACACACACACACACACACGCACACACACACACGCACATACCCCTTCATCTCTCCTTTCTCACTCGCTTCCTTCTCTCACTCTCCTTCCTTCTCTCTCTCCCTTCATCCCTCCATTTCTCTTCTACCCTTCCTCACTCCCTCTCCATCCGTCCCTCCTATCTTCCTCTCTCTCTCTCCCTCCACACGGCTTCCGTTCCTGAGACTTCGGAATCTCCGAGGAGCACTCGAAGGCAGCAAACTGAATTTATAACCGTTAACAACGCGGTTAACATAGTCGGACTCCTCTAAATAGCCTTAGACGGTGTCACGTATCGGTTAATGTCATGAATGGTTCTTAAACTTACCGGTATCTGGTAGCCGGTAGCTGGTAGCCGGTAGCCGGTAGCCGGTAGCCGGTAGCTGGTAGCTGTTAGCTAAACTGTAGCTAAAGGAGCCTCATCATCAACAACAACAACAAGCTAACGGCCGTTGGGCTAAGAGTGTTAGCTTCTTTAAAATGGGGTTGTTACATCATTGAGGCGTCGCTGCCGTTCCGACACTCACAGATACATTCAGTTAAAGTCATTTCACTGCGAAACAAACAAGAGGTTTCAGTTTCCAGCGCCAGCTATATCTATGGAGCTAACTAGCTAGAGATGTTAGCATTTCTGACGCATGCTCAGTAGAGCTCTCATCTAGTGCGTTCACGAAAACATGGATAAGGACATTTCTTTAACTGTCTATATATATATATATATATATATATATATATATATATATATATATATATATATATATATATATATATATATATATATATATATATATATATATATATATATATATATATATATATATATATATATATATATATATATATATATATATATATATACATATATATATATATATATATATATATGTATGAGTATATACTGTATATATGTATAGTATATATGACTATATATGAGTATATATAGTGTATGAGTATATATGAGTATATATAGTGTATGAGTATATATGAGTATATAATATATAATGTTCAATGTTATTACACATTTTTAATCAAATGTGACTGCTAATAAAGTAAAAACAACCAATTAATAACATTATTTGTGTGTACTAAGTATTTAATTAGTCTGGAGGTAAAAAAATAAAATGTTTTTTTTTTTTTTTTTGCGGAAAACTTTTTCAAAGAGCCCCAAAATCTCCATCACCAAACCAACCAGACTTCATGTGAATAAACAGTAATTTTATCATCGTATAAAACACTTCATTCAAAGTTGAAAGAAACTAAATATAATTATGAAAAACCGTCTAGGTTTGTGTTTTTCGCTGTTCCAACAATCCCCACTCTGATTTGGTTGAAATAAACTCTTAATTCACCCATTTACATGTGGAGATATGCTGCTCTATACACACTAAAAGTAGTGATTATTTACATGGAGTCTGGTGGAGATATGCTGCTCTATACACGCTAAAAGTAGTGATTATTTACATGGAGTCTGGTGGAGATATGCTGCTCTATACACGCTAAAAGTAGTGATTATTTACATGGAGTCTGGTGGAGATATGCTGCTCTATACACGCTAAAAGTAGTGATTATTTAAATGGAGTCTGGTGCAGATATGCTGCTCTATACACGCTAAAAGTAGTGATTATTTACATGGAGTCTGGTGGAGATATGCTGCTCTATACACGCTAAAAGTAGTGATTATTTACTGGAGTCTGGTGGAGATATGCTGCTCTATACACACTAAAAGTAGTGATTATTAACATGGAGTCTGGTGGAGATATGCTGCTCTATACACACTAAAAGTAGTGATTATTTACATGGAGTCTGGTGGAGATATGCTGCTCTATACACGCTAAAAGTAGTGATTATTTACATGGAGTCTGGTGGAGATATGCTGCTCTATACACGCTAAAAGTAGTGATTATTTACATGGAGTCTGGTGGAGATATGCTGCTCTATACACGCTAAAAGTAGTGATTAATTACATGGAGTCTGGTGGAGATATGCTGCTCTATACACGCTAAAAGTAGTGATTATTTACATGGAGTCTGGTGGAGATATGCTGCTCTATACACGCTAAAAGTAGTGATTATTTACATGGAGTCTGGTGGAGATATGCTGCTCTATACACGCTAAAAGTAGTGATTATTTACATGGAGTCTGGTGGAGATATGCTGCTCTATACACGCTAAAAGTAGTGATTATTTACATATTCAGTCCCTCTTTATGCAAACTCATTCCTTAGTGTCGACTGCTGAGTCCCTTGGTCTCTTTTCCCTTTATTTATTTTTGTTTTGTTTTATTTTTTGGAAAATTATCAATGTTGTACTCTATGTTCAATTCATGTTGTAAAATTGACTGAATATGTTTGCAATGTGCCTTGTTTGATATGGATCTTTAATTAAAAAAAAAAATCTATTATTATTTTAATATCTATTATTTTGTTTCATTAAACCTTTTGTATATAAACGAGTTAAGAATGGAAAAGCCCATGATTTGGTTTATTTACTCAAATCTTTTAACTTAGTTTGAGATTTTATTTATTTATTTGTTTTATTTATTTTCTATTTTTGTCTTATTTTTTCCTTCTTAATGTAGATTTTTTTATGTATATGTTGCTTTATGTATGTTTTGATTATATGCTCGACCTGATGCAAAAGATCCTTTTTTTTTTAATTTTTTTTAAATGCCTTGTTTGTTTGTATATTTGTATTGTATTATGTATCTGAATGAATAAAAAAAAAAAAATAATAAAAATAAAATAGTTTTTCGTTTCCTACTTTCTCCCGCTAAAATTAATAAAAATCAAGCAGGATGGATTTTTCCCGTCATGCATCGCGGCTGGGTTCTCCCTCCGTAATCATCGGATCCAGGGAGAGAGAGAGAGAGAGAGAGGGAGAGAGAGCAGTAATGGCGGCCGGTTAGAGCCACACACAAACACCGCGTCCGCAACCAGCCGCACTCACCGCAGCCCTCCGGGGGCAGCCAGCCTCGCACACCGCGGTGGAGCCAGCGTGACAGACACGGAGCGGAGACACGGACTTCAGGAGGGGACGCTAATCATTCAGCGGAGCGTGGCTGCTTGTTTCCTTCTACTTTTCTAAAAAAGAAAAGAAAAGAAAAAAACATGGATGAGCAGACCGGAGGAGGAGGGGTCGGCTCCCGAGACAGCCTCCGCCGCAGCAGCAGCAAGGAGCAACAACAGCGGCGCTAATCCGTCGATCGGTGGTGGAGGAATCATGGTGCCGCACCAGCAAGATGAGCTGCCCCGGCCCCAGCAGCAGTACACTATCCCCGGCATCCTGCACTACATCCAGCACGAGTGGGCCCGGTTCGAGATGGAGAGAGCGCACTGGGAAGTGGAGAGGGCCGAGCTCCAGGTTAGCACAGTTAGCACAGTTAGCCCAGCAGTGATTTAGCTAGGCTAACTTCCAAGCTAAGCTAACAGCTAACGCTAACGTTACCGTTACGACCGTTAAGTTTAACGCAAGTCACTACAAATATCACGGGTTGGATTAAAACACACCCGAGGAACGAAGACAAGTTCCCTGGGTGAAAGTACTACAATTATAATATATATATTATTTTCTGTTAGCATAGATTTAGTTAGATTTTGCGTAATTTTGCGTAACTTCCGGCCATTGATGTATCCCCTTTAGCCGCAATCAACAACAATGCTCTCGGATGTAACCAAGGTAACCGTGTTATTAAAGGTGTTATAACACCACGTTATCTTTTTTATCTTCACATGTAGTTTCTAAATACCGCCCGTTAAATTGTCGTTAACGGTCACAGCTAACTAAATGTATGTAACCTAACGGTAGCTGGCTAGGTTGCTAAGTGGCTAAGCTAACGGGTCAGAGCGGCTTCGGTTACCGTTAGCTTGACTAGAGCTAACCGTTAGCTTGACTAGAGCTAACCGTTAGCTCCACAGCGCTGTCACAACTGTACACTTATTTCTTTTTTCTTCATTTTCATCTTCATTGAAATTTATCTCCAAGTTATCTCCTTTCTCCAATGTGACGAGAAAAAAAATATCCTAAAAGTAATTTTAATAACCTAGCTAGTAATGTCCTAAAACAATGAGAAACTTTATCAAAATAACAATCTCGATATTTTGAGAAACTAGCGACGTCATTTTGAGGCACTAAGTCATTATTTTAAGAGATGCTTGATAAAGAAAAACATAATTAATTATTTAACAGCGAAACCACGATTTAACACGATTACTCATTGATTTTTGGAAAGATTTTTGCATTTATTTAACTTAAAAAAACAGTGAAAAACACCTTCAACTGTCAAATTTTTGTATGTAATTTTCCTGTTGAACTTTTTCATTTTAATCAGAGCTATCAAAATTAGGTTATTGTAAAATTAAAGTGTGTTTGTGTGTGTTGGAAAGAGTTCAGGTCTTTGTCATTACACACCCTGCAGAAGGCGGACTGAAGTGTGTGTGTGTGTGTGTGTGTGTGTGTGTGGGAGTGATGACAGGGTCTCGGTACACATTGTTTGCTCTGCTCTGACTTGTTGCGTTGGGACTCTGGATGCCTTCAGCATGACTCCGCCGCGGTTCCTGGTAAGCGGCGAGCACGCAGCCCAAGGTGATGACATTCCTTCCTGTCAACGCTGACGGGCTGTAGGAGGACAGCCATCAAACTCTAAAGGCAGTACAAGCTCTTAATGGTCTTATCAATGGTATTTTTATATATATATATTCTCTAACACGCGGCCACTATGTTGAGGACTGGGCCTCTGTATAGAACAGGCACCCATATTTTAAAAAGTATCTTTAAAGTTTTGTTTTGTCCCACTTCCATCCAGGATGCACCAAAACACAGCAGCCACACAGCTGATTATCCAGCTAAAAGTCAGTGTTTTTAAACAGTTTCTGTCCTAAAGTAGAAAAACAGTCGGGTAAATCCTCGTCTTATTTTCAGCACCTTACGGGGGGGCGTCCAGCGTTTCTGATGTTTATCAAACATCCCAGATTATATCAGTATGTCCCAAAGAAAAACCCCTCAAACTGTCGTTAAAGCGCCCACATTCTGCTCGTTTTTAGGATCATAGTTGTATTTGGAGGTTGGACCAGAACAGCTGCAGATCCTGGTCTCACCCTGTGGTTAGGTCTCTGTTTTGGCTCCAGAGTGAGACATCTCACTTCCATACTATTGCGATTTTAAAGATATTGCAATATTCTGCGTTATATTGGAATTTATAACCTTTTCTCCAACTTATAATTTTTCCCCAAAAGGAAACTTATCAACACGTTTCATCTAAAAAGAAACTTTTCTCTGTTTGTTCATCTTCAATGTTATCGCTGCGGAATGAGACGAACTGACCACCACATATATAATATATATAATAACAGATCCATACTTGGCTTCTGTGTATTGATACAGTATTGAAAGTATCGCAATACTATGCTGTATCCACCCCCCCCCACCACCACGGCAACAGCTGCAACCAAGATCTTGGTGCCATCCTAATCCAAGGAGATATGCTGGCCCTTATATCGGCTCTTTAAAAATCCCACAGACGCTTTTAAACCCTAATTTGCATAATCTGAACACTTCTTCAGATGTGGTGAAAACGCATAAAAACCTGAAAGAACTGAGCGGAGGAACGAGTGATTATTTGAACGGTCTTGAAACTTCCTCGTTATCCATCCATCCATCTTCATCCTCATATCCGGTCTCAGGGGGGACCAGCTCCAGCAGCGGTCCCCAAACTTCCCTTCGCCGAGCCACATCAACCAGCTCCGACTGGGGGGGTCCCGAGGCGTGCCCAGGCCAGGGTGGAGATATAATCTCTCCATCTAGAAACTTGACACTGGCGAAGATAAAAAGACATGAAATACATATCGGGTCTCGGGGGGACCAGATATGAAATACCAGAAAGGGTTTCTGTGACGCAGTGACCAGGTCTCATGTTTTTATGTGGGACTCTGGTGGAGGTCCTCGCTCGGGACTCTGGGTTTCTTCAGCTAAGGAAGCACAAGCTGTTGCCTTGACTACGTCATCAAAACACTGTTATTCTGCATGTTGACAGAGCTGCATTTTTTATTTAAGTCAAACTTTATTGAAGAATGTGGACATGCAGTAGGAAACATCAGCACGGTCTACGGTCTACTCAAGAAAAAGAGGAAAACAAGCAAAACACGTTATTGAAATAGTTCATAAAGCTTCCAAAGGTCATATGATCTAACGCTACACGCTGAATCAGAAACACTTTATTCATCCCCGAAGGAAAGTTCTGTGTTACAGTTGCACAAATTGTATAGATATAAAGAAATATGAAGAAATATAAGGAGTGTGTGTGTATATGTACGGTATTTACATTGTTAAAGGAATAGGATACAGTATTTACATACTTAAGGAGTTGTAATGGTGGATAATAATAATGATAACGGTAGCAGTAGGGTATTGCACACATTTAAAGCCAGTGTTATTGCACAAAGTGTGTGTGTGTGTGTGTGTGTGTGTGTGTGTGTGTGTGTGTGACTTAGATGAAGGAGTTTTAAAGTTTGATGGCCACAGGCAGGAATGACTTACTGTGATGCATTTTGGGAGAATGAGTCTTTCACTGAAAGTGCTCCTGTGTTTGAGCAGCAGGCCATGGAGTGGGTGCGAGACGTTGTCCAAGATGACATGTAGTTTGGACAGCGTCCTCCTCTCTGACATCCCCCACAGAGAGTCCTCCACCACCCCCCACACTACGTCACTGGCCTGGTGGATCAATTTGAGTCTGTTTGTAAAAGCGAGTGTGCGTCCTGATAACACGCCAATAACGACGGCGTGTTGGTCGTACGGACGCCGTCTCATGACGCCAGTCTGCTTAACCCTCATGTTGTCCTTGGGTTACATTGACCGTTTTTCAGTTATTTTTCCTTTTTTGTAACAAAAAATGGGCTGTTGAAATAAACGCTGAAAATGTCAACATTAAAAATATCAACATTTTTGGAGAAAACATTTAAAAAAGCACCCACAACATTGAAAAAGAGACAAATGTGGGAAAAAGCATCTTTATGTTGATGGTTGACGGGAAGACAACACGAGGGTTAAGTTACGAGACTGCTGCTGTACCGCTGCCTCCGTCACTGAGTTCACATGTGTCAAACTCAAGGCCCGCGGACCAAACCAGGCCCCTTGCAGATTTTCATCGGCCCGCCTAGTTTTATTGCCGTTATTGTAACGTTTGATGGTCCTTTTATACGTTGTTTTTCTTGCTGTTTTCTGTAGCGGCTAAGGGAATTTTTGCTGACTATTTTAGGGGTTTATGTCGACCAAACTGTGAGAAGACTCAAAAATATTTGACTTTTTCGATGAAAATAACAGCATGTCAATACACTATACATGTTTAAAGGATCACCATGGTAACCATGGATGCCAGGACTCTGAGTGACTGCAGGTCTCTCTGGTTAACTTCCTAGGTTTAAGGTGACTTCTTCTATGGTGAATGAAAGGAGGTAACACAACGAACAGCGGCAGAGCAGCAACTCCCGTCTTATGCGAGTTTAAATCACTGTTTTTATCAATGGAGTCTGGTGGCTTTGAAGAGAGCAGAGACATGCTTCAGCTCCCCGTCGTAAAGGGCTTTCTGCAGCCTGAAGATGAGTCTGTGGTCGCTGCTGTTTCCAGCGCGCCATAAAAGTGTGTGTGTGTGTGTGTGTGTGTGTGTGTGTGTGTGTGTGTGTGTTTTTAATAAATATTCTTTGTAACTATGTTCTGAAAAGTTGCATATAAACGAAGTGTTTAACAGCAACATAAAGACAGAACCTATTTTTTTTTTTAAATAAAATAACAAAAAACCTTAAACAATTACTGATATACTTAAATATACTTAGAGAGAGAGAGAGAGAGAGAGAGAGAGAGAGAGAGAGAGAGAGAGAGAGAGAGAGAGAGAGAGAGAGAGAGAGAGAGAGAGAGAGAGAGAGAGAGAGAGAGAGAGAGAGAGAGAGAGAGAGAGAGAGAGAGAGAGAGAGAGAGAGAGAGAGAGAGAGAGAGAGAGAGAGAGAGAGAGAGAGAGAGAGAGAGAGAGAGAGAGAGAGAGAGAGAGAGAGAGAGAGAGAGAGAGAGAGAGAGAGAGAGTGAGTGTCCTGGCCTACTGGGCCCAGCTCTGACAGTCTGATCCCAGCTGGACGCTAAAAGTAGACTGGCCTGAAATAACACACACAGTCTCACACACACACCGATACACACAGTCACACACACCGATAAACACAGTCACACACACACAAAGTCACACACACAATCGCACACAGTCACACAATCACACACACACACAGTCACACACACAATCACACACGCACACAGTCACACAATCACACACACACAGTCACACACAGTCACACAGACACACACAGGCCGAGGTTCAACTGCGTGTCGGTCACCAAATGACGACATTAGAGCAACGTGACGACTTTGTTCTCGTTAGTTCTGAGTTAATATTGTTGTTACTGACGCTGCATTAATGCATCAAACATTAAAGGATCATTTGTCAAATATTAAATGAATCTTCAAATATTTTGATAATCAATCACTTGGTGAACTTGTGTGATGTCGGTGTTTAAACATTTTCTAGTCTCTTCTCTCTGAATGTCTTTGAGGACAACACAAGACATTTGTGTGTGTGTGTGTGTGTGTGTGTGTCACTGTTGTCAGTTCATTTAAGCCTATTGTTGTTGGTCTGTAGTTCTAGATATTGTGCAAATAGTCATTTACAAGGCTACTTTTACTTTTATACTTTAAGTACATTTCCAAGCTTGTACTTTGTTACTTTTACTTGAGTAAAGAAGTTAAATCAGTACTTTTACCAGAGTATTTTTTAACACAAGTATCTGTACTTCTACCTGAGTATGGGAAATACTTTTGCCATCTCTGCTGATTGGCCCATTTGATCAAAGATTACGTTCAATTACATTTTATTTATACAGCGCCGAGTCCCAACAACAGTTCTCTCACAGAGCTTTCCATAAAGGATCAGGTCTCTGGGACTCGGGGGTGGGATCTACAGAAACCCAACTGCTCAGGGCTCCTTTCCATGGACGCCCCCCCACACACACTCTCTGACATCTCTCCATTAGCATGTATAGGACCTGAGCATGTGTGTAGTTCAGGCCTGTGTGTAATAACATTTCCCTTAATAATATACATTCATTATTTCTTATTACATTTGTCAATGTCCAGATTAAAAAGTACACACAACACATTACAAGAGGGGTTCAAAGCAAACACACAAACAAATACAGACAAACTGAAATAACACAAAGGAGACACACAAACATACGTTCATACATATATACATACAAATAGCAATACCCATTATTATATATTATTTACCAACTCTGTCATACAAGCTACAGGGATGAGTATGAAAACTAGAATAGGTGTCAGATCTTAGTGCTGAGTCCTCATAATCCTGCACTGCCAGAAATGTTGCCTGTATTAGTGGTTATCTCACATTAAAAGAGATATAATAGAAACCCAACTTTACTCGTAGACACTCTGTATGCTGCTTGTGTGTGTGTGTGTGTGTGTGTGTGTGTGTGCGTGTGTGTGAGTGTGCGTGCTAATGACGCCAGTTGTTCGCAGGAACGGCCCTGATGCTCCCCCATGTCTATCCTGATCTGTCATCCTGGTAAATCTGGGCCACTGAGCCCCCCTTCTTGTTCTTCTTCTTCTTCATCATCCCCCCCCCCCTCCCCTCCTGAGCTCTGACCTCACTCCTGCTCCCTGAGGAGCGCTTGATTCATGCTCAGCAGGTGCAGCGGGCGGGGAGGCGTGACGTGACTTCAGGCCTAAGCTGAGAGACTTATAAGCAGCTGCCGTCTACAGATTACTGCCTCGGCCCAGACTTCTGTAGTTCACCTCAAAGTACCGGATCTCTTTGTGTCCCACCAGAGAAATAGAATGGTTAGAATCAAATCGACGTAGCACAATGGTCAGAGCAGGCGGCCATTTTTATGTGTACAATTGCCATGCTTAACTTCCTATACGGTTGTTTTCTGTGGTCTAAGCTAGGTCTAACGTTAGCGGTCCTCTGACCCGCTGCAGCTAGGTCTAACGTTAGCGGTCCACTGACCCGCTGCAGCTAGGTCTAACGTTAGCGGTCCTCTGACCCGCTGCAGCTAGGTCTAACGTTAGCGGTCCACTGACCCACTGCAGCTAGGTCTAACGTTAGCGGACCGCTGAGTCGCTGCAGCTAGGTCTAACGTTAGCGGTCCTCTGACCCGCTGCAGCTAGGTCTAACGTTAGCGGTCCTCTGACCCGCTGCAGCTAGGTCTAACGTTAGCGGTCCTCTGACCCGCTGCAGCTAGGTCTAACGTTAGCGGTCCTCTGACCCGCTGCAGCTAGGTCTTAGCTAGCGGACCGCTGAGTCGCTGCAGCTAGGTCTCCGTTAGCGGTCCTCTGACCCGCTGCAGCTAGGTCTGCGTTAGCGGTCCACTGACCCACTGCAGCTAGGTCTACGTTACCGGACCGCTGACCTGCAGCTAGGTCTAACGTTAGCGACGCTGACCGCTGCAGCTCGGTCTAACGTTAGCGGTCCTCTGACCCGCTGCAGCTAGGTCTAACGTTAGCGGTCCTCTGACCCGCTGCAGCTAGGTCTTAGCTAGGAAATTCCACCGGATGTATTTTCCGTTTCCTTCCGCATTCTGTGTGTTGTGGAATTTTAAATTGGGCTGATTTCTGAGGACTATGGTTACCTGGTCCTCAGGTCTCTGCAGGGTAAATCCAGACAGCTAGCTAGACTATCTGTCCAATCTGAGGACTATGGTTACCTGCTCCTCAGATCTCTGCAGGGTAAATCCAGACAGCTAGCTAGAGTTTTCTCTTGCAACTGTGGAGTTTAGCACCGCCTATGGCGATTCTTATTGGTTTAAAGAAATGCCAATAAACCAGACCACGTTTTCCTCCCATCCCGAATGCTACGTGGAGCACGTAGAGTCTGGCAAAGCGAGACTAACTGTCCGCTGACCTGTAACTGTTGGGTCTGAAGTGGCCAGTATACTAGCCGCACCCAAGGTGGCGCGCAAATGTGACGTGAAAGTGACATCACAGGGGGAGAGGGACTGTGAAGCCGTCAATGTTCAAATTTTTAGGCTAAATCCTGGATCTTCACAATCTTACCTACAGCACCTTTAAAGTGCCCATATCATGCTCATCTTCAGGGTCATAGATGTATTTAATGGTTGGACCAGAATAGGTTTCCATGGTTTTATTTTCAAAAAAAACACCATATTTTTGTTGTACTGCACATTACTGCAGATCCTGTTATCACCCTGTGTGTTCAGGTCTCTGTTTTAGCTCCAGTGAGACGTCTCTCTAGTTTTATCTCCAGTGAGACGTCTCTCTAGTTTTATCTCCAGAGTGAGACATGTCTCTAGTTTTATCTCCAGAGTGAGACATCTCTCTATTTTTATCTCCAGAGTGAGACATCTCTCTAGTTTTATCTCCAGAGTGAGACATCTCTCTATTTTTATCTCCAGAGTGAGACATCTCTCTAGTTTTATCTCCAGAGTGAGACATCTCTCTAGTTTTATCTCCAGAGTGAGACATGTCTCTAGTTTTATCTCCAGAGTGAGACATGTCTCTAGTTTTATCTCCAGAGTGAGACATGTCTCTAGTTTTATCTCCAGAGTGAGACATCTCTCTAGTTTTATCTCAGAGTGAGACATCTCTCTAGTTTTATCTCCAGAGTGAGACATCTCTCTAGTTTTATCTCCAGAGTGAGACATCTCTCTAGTTTTATCTCCAGAGTGAGACATCTCTCTAGTTTTATCTCCAGAGTGAGACATCTCTCTAGTTTTATCTCCAGAGTGAGACGTCTCTCTTCTATCCTATCTTTGTTGGGAGCTGCACATGCTCAGTAGCTCAGTGAGATCCATCAGCTGATAACTCCTTCTCCAGCTTTGGTCAGTCAGAGGCAGGATCAGCTGGGAGACTCCTAGATGAGGACACCTGCACAACAGGGACAGGAAGGTGTGTGTGTGTGTGTGTGTGTGTGTGTGTGTGTGTGTGTGTGTGTGTGTGTGTGTGTGTGTGTGTGTGTGTGTGTGTGTGTGTGTGTGTGTGTGTGTGTGTGTGTGTGTGTGTGTGTGTGTGTGTGTGTGTGTGTGTGTGTGTGTGTGTGTGTGTGTGTGTGTGTGTGTGTGTGTGTGTGTGTGTGTGTGTGTGTGTGTTAGTTCCAGAGACACAAAATAACCAAATCCCAGAAGAAGGGATTATTTCCTAAAATGGGCCCTTTAAATAATTCAGTCTTTAATAGAAAGCTACGCAAGCTTTGGCTCAAAGTTCAGTGACACAGCAAACATTAGCTCAACATGGGACTGACTGACGGCCGTCGCCGCGTATGGGGAGACACCGGATACACGGTACAAATTCTGTACACAAACTGCAGGACAGCAAAAAATCATGAGTATAGTAAGCAAACTATACAGCATCCATACAGGGACTCGACTGTGTTGCCTGGCAACGTTTGGTGGCTGTAGAGCGTCCTCTGGTGGACAGACTATACAACGCCATCACTCATAACATTATCTCTCTCTCTCGCTCTCTCTCGCTCTCCCCCTCTCTCTCTCTCTCTCTCCCTCTCTCTCTCTCTCTCTCTCTCTCTCTCTCTCTCTCTCTCTCTCTCTCTCTCTCTCTCTCTCTCTCTCTCTCTCTCTCTCTCTCTCTCTGCCATTATAAATAACAGTACTGATAGTTTGTGCAATGCCTAATATTGGCCGATTTAATCCGTCGATATATCGGTCGGGCTCTGCTTATAATACATCCAGATTAGGAGCAGTAAAAGTGTGTGTGTGTGTGTGTGTGTGTGTGTGTGTGTGTGTCCTGTAAATGTTGATGACTCACAGTGACATCACTGCTGTGTTTGACAGTGTTTTTATTGGAGGAATTTTCCCTTTCATCAGCAGATGTCCTCGATGCTAAACAAGCTTCAGACATTTATCTGTTTACACACACACACACA
>JABXJD010000360.1:0-135000 GCA_013375575.1 Percina caprodes
CTTAAGAGCTCTAAATGTGACAACACAGTTATTCTATATTACATATGAATGAGAGTATTATAATAAAATTTTTATTAAAATTTGGGTAACTTTACTTGGTAAATAATTCATTTTTTAGGCTTAAGAAATCCATACAGATTTTCCATTATATGGCTGTGAAGTTGAAGTTTTAAAAAAACCTAACTCTTACTGTTGACTTTGAAACTTCAGGGTGTCCCCCAAGACGCTGCTAACCTTTTGCACCAGTGGAGTGTTCCTCAGGACGTTGATGGCTGGAGACGCCAGCCTGACAACTGTCACACATGTCATTGTGGTGAGTTTTAAGACATAAGCACATAAACAGGACATATTTAAAAAAAAATGCTTCACTCTGTTATCCTGCTTTATGGGATCAGAATCAGAAATGGTTTCATTGCCACAATAAGTTACACTTGTGTGGAATTTGTCTCAGTGATAGGTGCATACATAAACAAACAAGAATATTAATATGAAATAAACAATAAATACAGAAAATGCGATGTCACTGGGTGATGGCGTCCAGCAGTAGATCACTGCTGCAAGCGGAAAAGTGGAACCACTGGAGGTCAGCAAAAGGATTTTTGGGGGTGTTAAGCTCCTCGTTTAAGGTGTTTCAGAAGACAGTTTGACTTTTATTTTGTACTCTGCAAAGACATCATGTTATAGTGACTTGCTGTAAAGAAAAAAAAAGGCGGGGGGGCGTATGAGAAAATCTGGAAACCATTTGATTGACATAGATAGATATCTATAAAAAGGAGACATAGGGAAGCACAGGGATACCTTCAGTGTTGGGCAAGTTACTTTTAAAAAGTAATTAGTTACAGTTACTTCTTTCAAAAATAACTAAATTAGATACTCAGTTACAAATTATAAAAGTAACTAGTTACTTTAGAAAGTAACTAATGCCTTACTTTGAGGTAAATTTTTTCCCCCTCGCCCCATGTTTTCTGACCACGGTGGAAAATCTTTAGCAGGAAAAGTTACCCCCTTCTTGATTTCATAACGCCATACCTGTCTGTCGTTGACTGACTCGACTCGACTTACTCGTTAGTGAAAAAAAGTAATGCTGTTAGTAACGCCGTTATTAATAACTCTGTTATTCCCATCACTGGATACCTTACATTCAAATAAACAGTGAACCCCAGAAGGGGAAAGGACAGGCATGTCTTGGAGGGTGATGGCAAAGGTGCAACTTTGATTTATTTTTGTATCTCTGCTTATCATGGCTTTGCTAGAGGTGCCATTGCTCTGTACATGTGATACTGTCATATCATTTGCTTTTTGCATTTTTAGCTTTTAAAAGTTGTTGCAATGAAAAAATGACATGCTGTATTGTTACAGGACGAGGTGCATGAGCGTGATGGTCTGACTGACTTCCTGCTCACAAAGATGCGGGAGGTGCTTCAGAAGATCCCCACATTAAAACTGATCCTCTCCAGTGCAGCTCTGGATATAGACCTGTTCCATCAGTACTTTGGCTCCTGCCCTGTTATCCACCGTAAGTCCTAACGGTGTTCATTCAATCCACGCTTATACTAAGCTGGTAACCCTTGTGTTGTCTTCCCGTGGAACATGCAACTTTTAGTTTTTCTGGGTCAAAATTTAAAATGTAAACGTATGTTTTTTTTATTTCAACTTTTTTGCTTTCAACACTTTTGTGGCTTTCCCCGATTTTTTTGAAGCTTTTCCCAATGTCTTTGTGATCTTTTTTGATGTCTTTGTCACTTTTTCTGACGTTTCGTTTTTGTCACTTTTTTCTACCTCCTTAAATCATTTTTTTCCTTCAAACGCTATACAGGGTTCCCACGGGAACTTAAAAAGTCTAAAACAGTCTTAAACAGGTTTTACTCTTGTTCATTTCCAGAAAAGCTTGCAACCGTAGCTCTAGAGCAGAACGCTGCCCTCAGAACATTGGATCGGTGTGTTGTAGTTCTTTCTGGGGGATATTGGTGTTGGTACAGAAATGGTGATAAAACTACAAATCTTGAATTTAACTACATTCCACAATTCCTCTGCATTACTTGGTTTGGCCTCAGAAACAGCATTTTTGATGTCACCTCACAAGTGTCCTATGGGATTGAGGTCCAGGGATTGGGCTGGCCACTCCATAACATCAATCTGGTTCATCTGGAACCAAGACTTTGCTCTTTGTGTGTTTTGGGTCATTTCAAAGGCATTTCCTCTCCAGCATAAGGCAACATGACCAAGTATTTTGATGTATTGAAACTGATCCATGATCCCTGGTATGCGATAAATAGGCCCTACACCACAGTATGAGAAACACCCCCTTAACATGATTTTTGCACCACCATGTCTTCAGTGTACTGTGGCTTTAATTCAGTGCATGGGGGTCGTCTGCGGCCCTTAGACCCAAAAAGAACATTTTTGCTCTCATCAGTCCACAGAATGTTACACCATTTCTCCTTTGGCCACTCAATGTGTCCTTTGGCAAATTTCAACCTTTTTCAGCAATGGGACTTTGCGGGGGCTTCTAGCTGATAGCTTTGCTTCACATCGCCTTCTTCTGATCGTAACAGTACTCACAGGTAACTTTAAGTCTTCTTTGATTTTCCTGAAGCTGATCGTTGGTTGATTCTTTGCAATTTTGTCTGTTCTTCGATCCATTTGAATGGTAGTTTTTTTTCCCACATCGTTCAGGCTTTGGATGCCATTTCAAGGCATTTGAAATCATTTTGGCTGAGCAGCCTATACTTTTCTGCTCTTCTTTATATGTTTTCCCCTCTCCAATCAACTTTTGAATCAAAGTCTGCTGTTCCTCAGAGCAGTGTCTGGAACGAGCCATTTTGCTGAGTATTTCAGTGTAAAATGCACTATAACCAGCATGCTCAACATTTGCTTCCTTCATTAAATATGACAGACACCTGTTTCTTCACAGAATCAATCACCTCACTAATTGAACACACCACTGCTATTATGTTGAACAAGCCCCTTTCAATTACAGATTCAATTCCACAGAATGAGCAGCATGCATGTCATGACTGTTGGATCTGTTGGTTTTCAATGACTCTACTACACTTACTAGTAAATTATATGCCATGTAGAAATATCACTTCTACCAAAAAATATGATTTATGAGGTTAGTGATGTTGGACTATTATTTTGAACACAACTTATATTACCAATATTATGTTCATTTTTTAAGTTGAATTACTGAAATAAATTAACTTTTGCAGAATATTCAAATGTTTTGAGTTTCACCTGTAGATTGAGAAGGGTTTATATCTCACCTATAAACTTGACATGACCTAGTAGTTCAATACAAGCTTGATGATTAAACCTGTTTTAAAATGTAGATGTTTGAAAAAATGTAGTGACAGATAGTAGCAATGTAGCAGTGACAGATTTTTGTTAGTTTTACACTTAACATTTATTTCTTTACATTACTAATATGTTACTATAAGGTCTGATGAAAATGTTTTCATTTATATCCCTGCAATACTTGACACTCCCATATATTCATTCATATACAAAGACGTGGTGCATTGAAATCTTGTGGAAATAAAGGCTAAAAGACTGAAATTTCTAATTTAAAAAAAATAAAAACAAACCCTAGTACCAGTCATGCAAACTGATGCCATTTCTGAGTAGCATAACTTAAAATAACAGCGGTCAAAACGGAATGAAAGTGCCCTATGGTTCAAACCTTTATTTATCTTCATTTACTTATATAAATAAAGGGACAAACAACACTATCCAGGAACTCCACATGCGCAATCGTTACATTGAATCAGCACAAAAAGATTGATAAATACTGGAGCAATTGTTACATATAAGAGGCCGTTCATTTTAAATACAAACTTGGGATATTATTAACTGTGTATGGGTCATTGTATGTGGAATTGGATGTAACTAATTTTTATCATTAATAAATAAAATTTTCGTTTATTTGTAGTCAAAGGAAGACAGTTTGAAGTGAGGGAACTCTTTCTGGAGGACATTCTGAGGCTGACGGGCTTTAACAATAAGGACTTAAGGAAATACAAGGAAGAGACACAGAGAAGTATGACGCTTTTTTAACTAATGAGTCCACTGAGTCGGACTGACTTTTTTAAAAAGGGGCATTATGGCCTTCCATCTGGCTTTATGTTAATCTCTTGTGTGTGTATCACCCGCTCTGGTTCTCAGAGGAGAAGAAGCAGAAACGTTTGATGGAGTGGTGTGAGGCGGTAGAGAGTGGTTCTGTTGAGACACAGAGGACAGAGGTGTCTGCCCTAGGCTTCCTTCAGGACAGCCACTACCTAGACAGAGGGGACAACACCTTTAACAAGCCGGTAAACATTACATGCACGCACGTGCACACGCACACACACACACACACACACACACACACACACACATACATACACCAGGGTAGGTTTGAGATTCTCATGGTATGATAACCTTCAGCAAAAGTACCATGGTATTGCAATTACAGTTGTAAAATGTATTATTTTGACATGTCTGGGTAAACAACTTTTTATCCTCCATTGAACACAATGTATTATTTTAAACAGCATAATATTTGGAATACTTTTAAATGTGTACCATATTGAGTTCAAATAAGTCTTTTTATTGTAGTGGATCCCCCTTTGCTGCCAAAGCTACTGCTGCCCTATAAAGAAGAAAAATAAAGACAGATATGTCCATTTAACCAAAATCTGTAATGACAGTTAACTGTTCTTTGGGGTGGCAGTACAGGGGTTGGACAATGAATCACGACATATACAAGTCCTGCACAGTGGTCAGAGGGATTTTAAGCCATTCTTCTTGCAGGATAGTGGCCAGGTCACGACGTGATGCTGGTGGAGGAAAATGTTTCCTGACTCGCTCCTCCAAAACACCCCAAAGTGGCTTAATAATATTTAGATCTGGTGACTGTGCAGTCCATGGGAGATGTTCAACTTCACTTTAATGTTCATCAAACCAATCTTTCACCAGTCTTGCTGTGTGTATTGGTGCATTGTCATCCTGATACACGGCACCTCCTTCAGGATACAATGTTTGAACCATTGGATGCACATGGTCCTCCAGAATGGTTCGGTAGTCCTTGGCAGTGACGCGCCCATCTAGCACAAGTATGGGGCCAAGGGAATGCCATGATATGGCAGCCCAAACCATCACTGATCCACCCCCATGCTTCAGTCTGGGTGGTACGCTTCTTTGAGGCTTCTCCACACCGTAACTCTCACGGATGTGGGGAAAACAGTAAAGGCGGACTCATCAGAGAACAATACATGTTTCACATTGTCCACATCCTTGGTAAATGTTGACTCTGTCCACCCAGTGTAACGTTAAACTTAGCAAAGACATGGGGCACACGTCGGAGCTCCAAATGTCCGGGGTAAAGCGATTGCATGCACGTCTTTCAGCATACACGAAATGTGTTCCCTAACTGTCTCGTATAATTTGGGTAGTGCAGTTTTGGAGATATATTTACGACCTGGCAAACAGTACCTAGGCTCCAAATGCTCCATTGAGTGACGAAATCCCACATTTTCGACGACAGACAGGGGTTGGTCATCCAGGACAATAAACTCCAAAACTTTGTTGGTTATCGTTGTTGCTTTTTGGCTGTCTTTGGGGAATTTATCTCGTCGCTGGAAGGCAGTTTTCCGATACCGATGCCAGCATTTGCAATACTATCGGAACATCTATTTATCTATTTATAACCCTAACCCCTAACCCTAACACTGGTACAAATACAGGTTTGCCTCTCATGCTTAACAATGTACAGCTGTGTTAAAACTGGACAAATGTCAGAAGTGTGGACCGGTGTGTCGTGGAACACCGGCACTGTCGCCGCTCTGTCTCTGTTGCTGGGGAGCCTGTGTGAGGGAGAGTAAGAGGAGAGAGCCAAACACAGGCACGGCTTTACAGAAGAAATGGGTCATGTAACGTAACGTATTATATCCATATAAACAACATTGCTTTGTTTGTGGAGAGGCAGCGGATGCAACCTAGAGGAAAAATATTTGTCGCGCCCTAGAGCCGACTAGCACTGGTCACTGCTGACGGGACAAAATGTTGCGTTTACTAGTAAACTGGTAAACCTTGAGACCGCCGTGTGACCGACTGCTATCTATTGAATTTTCCTCACGTTACTCTGTCCTCCGTGACTGTCTACTTCTAGAAAGTTATCTGCACGGTGCAGGAACAACTCTGACTGGCACATGATCAGACAGTGGTTTACGGAGCAGTAGATGGGCTTTGCAAAAAAACTCTTTCTATGAAATAAAAATCGCTCGATCACGCAAATTTGATCGTGGGAAGCCAAAATCGTGATCATGATTAAAATTTGATTAATTGTGCAGTCCTAGTGTGTGGGATGGGATTTGGTACCGTTTGTCTTGTTCATTCAGAATCTTCTTGAAGCCTTTTTTATCCACTGTGTGGATGGGCATCATATCTTTGGCCAAATAATACGTTATAGTATTGGTGGTTTCGGTATGTCTCTTTGAGTTCTTGTTGTACTTTGTGCCACTAGCAAAAGCACTCGCTAGCGAGGCTTGTTTGGCTAGCTCTGGCATATTAACTGCAACAGTTTTATCTTGGGATACGATCATGCAGTCATGATTCATTCCGTTTTGTTGTCTCCATTTATTTCTTCATATACACCATCACTCTGTTAAAATATGCACACACGTCACGTAGTACACTCCATAGGGTTTGTCGCGTAGTGGCCCTGTGTGCTGCAACATGTGCAACTGGCCAATGAAACATGATCATTATACCGTTCTAAGCGGGCGCTAAATCAAACACATTTAAGCCACACACAATACAAAATATTGCATACTTAATGTGGCGCTTTCAATATAATATTGCGCAATGATGTAAGTTGATATATCATGCACTCTATTGAATTATGTTGCTGTGTTGGGTGAAACTGTTGATGCTTGGCACCAGGTTGAGTCAGTGGACCATTTTGTGTTACAGCCTGACAATGATGCGGAACAGTTGGAGCCGTGGCTGCAGAAGGAGATGGACTCTTGCATTTCCAACGTCTTCCTCAATGAAGACCAGGATGCTTTCATTCAACTCTTCAACCTAATCCTCTATGAAAATGTTAATGGTATGGCTTACCTTTCTGGAATCATTCATTATACTATTTTGGCTATTTGGCATGTAAACACTTTTAGAAAGGTAAAAAATGGTAAGAATTGCCCATGGTACTATGGTGATAAAAATTCCAGTAGATGATTTATATAGTGAATGTGGTCATCTCTCATGTCAAGTACCTTTTTTTATTTGTAAGGAGTAATTCACTGGATTAGACATTCTCGTTTTTTCAGCTGAATTTCCAGATACTTCTACATTATGATTTAGGATTTCATGCATATGGCCCACCCATTACTGCTCATAGCGCGTAAGTCCCCATATAACCCCAAGTTGTTGAGGTGTAAGTATTTGTATTTTTTATCATTCATATTATATTACCGTACACTAGAGCCCGCCTGCCCGAGGCCGATACGAGTATTTGGTTATTTAAAAATCCGATATGCCGATATATTGGCTGATATATATTTAAAAAAAAAAAAAAAATCCAGAAATGTGTTACAAAACAGATTTCCCTAACATTAGTTATTTGTAGTTATTTATGAGTTCTCACTAAAATAATATGATAATAATTTGTTTAATTGTCACAACAGAACAGAGGAACATCAAAATATATTAAAGTTCTGTTAAATAAAATGTATAAAAATACAAACTTAAGATATGAAATTTGAAGTTTTTCAAAAACAAATTAACACTGTTGGCAAATAAGTGTTGCCAACAGGGACGTTGTAGAGCGTCCTCTGGTGGACAGACTATGCAACGCCATCACTAACAGGGACGTTGTAGAGCGTCCTCTGGTGGACAGACTATGCAACGCCATCACTAACAGGGACGTTGTAGAGCGTCCTCTGGTGGACAGACTATGCAACGCCATCACTAACAGGGACGTTGTAGAGCGTCCTCTGGTGGACAGACTATGCAATGCCAACGTCATAACATGGTTGACAGTTTTATTTTTAACATATTAATTTATCAGAATCATTTATTTGTCAATATAAATGATTCTAATTAATGAATATTTAAAAAAAATAAATAATCTGCCATTATAAATGCTGATACAGATTCCTCAATTCCTAATATTGGCTGATAATATCCAAGATAGGGCTTCCAGTTTGCACCAAGTAAAATTAGAAGAAACACACCAGCAACGTATTTTATGAATGTGAGTAGCCCAATAATACAATAGAAAGTTTGTTAGGGCAAGACCACCACCAAACCTACATCGCTGAAGTAAGGATTTACATATCCATGGAGACATTGCACACCACATAGATGAACTTTTAATTTTGTCTAGCGAGTCAAAAAATATTTAGGTAGGAACAGAGGAATTGACATGGAAGGAAAACAGTCATTTTGACGACATTAATCTCCCCAACAACAGGGAGGGAGGCAGATTATTCCATCTCCGAAGGTCTGACTTACTTTTGGTTAAATGCGGGGAAAGGTTAGCAGAAAATGTTTATGTCACATTAATACCAAGATACTTGAAGCCAGAGTGACTGATATTAAAGGGCTCCGTAGTGTGAACACTAGATTGTGGCGTTGTATATAATAAGCCAAATTTATTTAATTCAGCAAATAAGTATCCCCTCTCCACCCTGTCGAATGCCTTCTCGGTGTCTCATTATATCACAATCTCAGGTGAGTTTGTTGTTGGTGCTGAATAGATGATGTACAAAAGCATTATATCATTATAGTGTTAAAAAATAACGTCCTTTTATTAAACCAAACTGTTCTTCAGAAATGATATGTGGCACAACCCTCTCCTAACGGGGAGCAACAGTCTTGGCCAGTACTTTCCCATCAACATTTAATCAGGACGAATGTCTGTAGGAGCCACAGGTGGTGGGATTCTTGTCAGGCTTTCTTACCCTCTTGTCTTCTTTTACCTAGTGGACTACAGGCACAGTGATACAGGGACTTCTCCTCTGATGGCGGCAGCAGGTCGAGGGTTCCTCACACAGATGGAGCAGCTCCTCAACATGGGGGCAGACATCAACTTGAAGGCATCCAATGGCTGGTAGGACATCCACAGTTACCAAGCTAATGTTAGGCCGCAAAGCTAATTGAAGTCCCATTACAATTACTACTGTGATTCACAACAATTTGTTTATAGAAATGGAGGAGGTGTTTAATTTGACAGGCTTTTACAGATAGGTAATTTCACCTTTTCACAATATGACCCATAATGTAGCGGTACGAAACCCAGGGTCACTATATTTTTCACTTCTAAACCTACACCCGCCACATTTTACTACCAACTCTGTATCATGTCAGCAGTGTTTATGTTACATACCCTGCCACATGTAGCTAGTAGCAACATGCTAAGTCAGGGAAAGCTGTAATCTTGGTTGCAGATGTTGATTCATCCCCAATGTTGGATCACTATGTTATGTAGAATTTGGCATAGAAGCCTTTTTATTGGTGATTTGTCACAGTACAAAGTCCTGCTCATTTGCAGTCAGTCTACTCATACAACGGACTGTACCAACGAAGTCAAAGCAGAGCCCAGATGCGGAGACTCCAGAGTGCTGGAAACGCAGGCCATTTAGAGCAGACTGAGCTTTTCCAGGAGGAGGGCTTAAACAGACAGGCGCTCCAGCAGAGTGTCCCAGACAGAGGAGGAATACAAGTGCAGCAGTGTTTTTTGAACATTAAAGGATGTAAACATGTTATAGTAGAAACACAAAATACAAAGTATGAACCTGAAAATGGGGTATAATCTTTTAATACTCCTTCAAGCTGTTGGGCATATATGAATCAATGCATTGTTTTCATGTCATTTCAGGACAGCCTTAGACTTTGCCAAACACTTCCAGCAGATAGATGCCATGGATCTACTCAAATCTTCCATGTGAGTGTAATGTTGACTTTGATTAACTACTCTAAAAAGAGGTAAAGGAGTTCTTCTCATTAGCTTGATTTTATTTTTTTTATTTTTTATTTTTTTGTGCTAAAGGGAGGCAGTGACCATTGACCATTTATATTCAGTAGCTCTTGTTTCAAAAGAAGTGTCTAGAATGTTGAGCATATAAGCCAGTATATATGCCAATATGGAAATGATTGCTCCCTGAAGAAGATTTAATTTGGAGTACAGCACTTAAAATGATTTATGCTTTAACTCTTTTAGTTAGTAATGGTGAAATGATTAATGGTCCACCCCTTCACTACGTTCAAGCATCTTTTACACGCCCTAATGAAACTATACATAAAGTAAAGGCTTGTCCACATTGAAATACTGTTTTAGAAGGTGTATAAACTTATTGGATTATCTACCTATATTCCTGCTACTGCGCAGTCCTTTGGGGGAGGTGAGCAGCCTGGGTGAGTCCACTCTGGTGCAATGTGGTAGTGCTGAAATGAGCACCGAAGAGCAGGAGCTGCTCAAACTGTACCACCACAGCTTTGATGATGAGTGGGTGGACCTGGACCTCATCATGGATCTGCTGCACAACATCTGCTCCACCACCAGTGAGGGTGAGCCTCAGCACTGGATTTTAACTAGAGATGGTCCTTTATTACCATACCATTTTATGCTTACCGATTCCGATTTTATTATGTTTTAACAGCTGTATACTACTATCCCTGTATGGATGTGATATGATTTCGATGTTTGTTGTACGTAGTGCTGGGCGGTATGACCAAAAATTTATATCACGGTATTTTTCAAGATTCTGGCGGTTTCACGGTATATCACGGTATATTTATTTTTGTATTATTTCTTTTGCTTGACTGAGTCTTTATATAGGTTTATAATGGTTTATTTTACTGTCAGTATTCAGTACTGTAGAAATATAAAAAACGTTTCAATGTCATCATGTTTACTAAAAGCTTTGATTACCAAAGGGTTTTCTTGGCTCCATAACATCATACAGTAAGGTAATATGAAGGAGAACTCATGAAACGGGTACAGAATCTTAACTATTTCATGCATGCTTGTGGTGACAGTAACGTTAGCACGGCAGAGTAACGTTAGCGTGACAGTAACGTTAGCACGGCAGAGTAACGTTAGCGTGACGGCTACAGTTAGCACGACGGGTAACAGACACATCCTCTTTTTGAAAAGGGTCCGTCTGAAACAGTGCGTTGTTACGTTGTAATCAAATACACCGGAATGGCAGTTTATTAAAAATTCATATCATAACGAAAATATACACTGTATTCGGTGTGAACTGGTATACCGCCCAGCCCTAGTTCCAGTACTTGCAAATACCAGGATTTTAAGCGGTATCAGCGTTTGTTTTTTTTAGTAGATGCCAGTATTGGAACATCTGTAATTTTAACAAAATAGCTGCTTACTGAGCAGTGTGATGCATGGATCAACAGAAGATTTACACTGCCAAGTTGACCCATTGCCTAGTAAACATGGCTATTAATCACAGCCAGATTTTTTTGGGAGTGCGGCTGATATTTCAGAATTATTAGAATGTGAGCTTTTATCTCTTGGTCTTCAGGTGCTGTACTGATTTTTCTCCCTGGATACGATGACATAGTGGCACTCAGGGGTCGGATCATGTATGACGATAAGAGATTCTCAAGCCACTCTGAGAGGTAATATACGTATACTGTACATAAGAAATGAAGATATTTAAATCTAATATTTATAGTACTGTATGGTTTTAGTTATGGTGATTTAAAGTCATGAAAAGGTAGAGATGTTTCTTTATAGTATTTGAATACACAGATAAATGATGCAATCTTAAAATATGTAATTAACAAAATCCTGTATCAATAGATCAGACCTGCATTCATCTTGATTTAGCTTTTTTTTTATCAACTTGGACCCTGCTTTCCTATGTTTTTGTATGTAAGTGACTCATCAGAACTACAATCTTTGAAATTGGTTTAGTATTAAGCGGGACCGCGGCAGTTAGCAGCAGCGAAAGCTGCAACGTAACGTTATTGGGCAATTGTTTGCCTTCAATTTTCATCCACTGAAATTGCTGTTTCTGCCGTTGACGGGCTCAAATTATTATTCTACAACATTATGGAAAAGATCCCTACTGAGACAGACCTTTTTTGAAGGGTAAAATCCTTTTAGTTTTGAAAAAGCCCCGAAATTGCAATAGCCAAACCCACCAGACTTCATTTAAATAAACAGTAAGCTTATCATCACTTCTTTTAAAGTTATCAGAAACAAAAAGCCGTCTTGGTTCGTCTTTTCACCGTTCAATCACTACTCTGGTTTGGCTAAAAGTATTGTTTATTTAAATGAAGTCAGGTGATTTTGGCAATTTCGGATCTGTTTCTGGTTAAACACAAAAGGATTTTACTGGTTAACAAAAAGGTGTATCAGTATGGATCATTTCCATAATGTTGTCAGACGCTTCTGAGCCTGTCAATTGCAAGACCAGCACTTTTAGTGGATGGAAACTGACTATGCGCTACATGCCCTACATGATAACAGCATTCTCGCTTAAAGCTATAGTGCGTAGTTGGTGTCGCCCCAATGAAGAATTCTAAGTAATGACAACACCACTGTTGTTGCATCCACATGACACAAGCCTCCTGTGTAACATTGATGGGAAAATATGGTCCAGGTTGTAAAATACAGAAATTAAACTTTAAAGAGTACAAACATATATTTCAACATGGACTTTTTTTAATTGTTAGTACCATCTGGTCAGTTGATTGTGTTGACCGTAGTGTAACACACGCACATTTTGTAGTGTGTATCTGACAGAAGTGTATCGTCTCTCAGGTACCAGGTGTTCACTCTACATTCAGACATGCAGACTCTGGATCAAAAGAAAGCCATGAAGACCTCTCCACCTGGTATCAGGAAGATAGTAAGTCTCTGATGTCACTCAAGGCACACATTTGTCGTCATTCAACAGCAACACAGGCCAGCGGCATCTTGACGCACGACCTAACTGGTTTACTATTCTATTTTTCTACATCAACCCCTGTTAACTTCCAGTCCACTGAGCGGCACATTCCAGTAACTGTACCCTGCTTCTTTCGTATGTATTATGCATCCTGTCTATTGACAATGTCAAGTAGCTCTTGACTAGTTTGGTTTTCCCTTTGAATGGAATTTTATATGAAATTTAAAGGAAATTCACTCACTATTGTCACAGCAGAGCCACAACCCTGGGGAGAGTTAATGTCTAGAAGTATAACAGAGCTTGGTTAGCTGTGCATTTTTTAATCAGCAGTACTAAATACTTGGTTCACCTAGCCAAAAGGATAGGATGAGATGGCTTACCTGCCGTTCTGTGGCCCTCTTCGTGTTTCGGCACTCATCAGTCAGTGCAGTGTCAAACCGCGTCAACATTTTATATGTAAACATTCAAGACGCGGACATAACATTAACACTACTTGGTGGGAAACGCATCCTCCTCTCTCAGAAACACATTCTCTGTGTCTGCTTACACATCCGCTTTGCGAGCTCTGTGACCCAGGCAAGCCACACCCACCCCAGCCTGGCGACCAATAGAAACCAATAGGTGGATTTTGCCGTGACACTATAAAACTGGTCATTTTTTTCCCTTTTCAGATTCTTTCTACTAACATTGCTGAGACAAGCATCACCATCAACGACGTGATCTTTGTCATTGATTCAGGAAAGGTCAAAGAGGTACAGTTACTGCTCAAGAGTCTAACAATACATAGATTTTCATACTTGTAGTTAGTAACTAACTCTTTATTTATTTTTTCCCCTGTTGTAGAAGTCCTTTGATACCCTCAGTCATGTGTCCATGTTAAAGACTGTTTGGATCTCAAAAGCCAGCGCTCTGCAAAGGAAGGGAAGGTAACATCAACCATGTTCTTATTCTCAAGAGATGTTAAATCTTAACATCTAACCTGAGTTTTGTGCCAGTTATTAATATTTTTGTGATCAAATTTGTTTTATTTATTTTGGAATAGTAAACGACAACAAATAACTACAAACAATTCAAATATTTGTCGTCTTCCTCCATGCTTACATTGCCATTGGCTGCAATGAGCTAGAAACATTAAACATGGCCCAATAAAATAGGTCTTTACACACCACACGTCAACATATTTATTCCAATTGTCGCAGTACTGTCACACAGAACGCGAGTATTACACAACGATAAAGCAACGTAATTTTCCCCCTAAATGAGGCTGGTTATTTCACACTGAGAATAAAGAAATCAACCAATCATGTTGAGTTGTTTACTTATGAGGAGCATAATACAACAATGTAGAGGCTGCAGTCTGAACCAGACGACAAACTTTATTAATCCTCTCAACCTTGACAAAGGCAACGTTTGCCAGAGACACTCTTTCCGTTCTTACCATTGATAAAAGAAAAGCCCTACACTACGTAACTGATTACCACAGAGAATTCAATTCACTCAGAGTATTTAGCTAAAAAAGAAACTCAATAAAATAGCTTACAGTAGCTTGTCTTGACAAAGTACGCTTCGACATGGGACTGCAGGGTCAGGGATCGAACTGCCGACCTTAGTAGACAACTGCTCTACTGCCTGAGCCAAAATCTAATAGGGACAGTGTCAAATTGGCAAATGGAGGAATTTAAGTGGAAGATTAACTTAATTCTAGCAATATTGGCGGAGGGTTCTGTCCAGATGTGGAATTTTCAGGTCACAGGTGTGTTATGGAGTTTGTCATTTTGTTTAAGAGATGGTGGACAAAGTAACTTGCCTATCTCGGTGGATGCTTGCACATGCTGGCTAGAAGGCACGGTTAATCACTGACTGCTTGAAATAAAAACCTTGGGGCTATGGCCGCTACTAGCAGTTACTTTGGATAAATAAAAATACTGTGCTTTTTTTTAACAGCCCACTGAAAGGCCATTTGCAGAAACTGATGGTTGTGTGCGGCGGAGATATAGTTCTTTCAAAAAATGTGCCAGATTGAGCAAAACCATGGCCGACCATCAATCAAAAAATTTAGTGTGTGGGGCTTAGCAGAAAATAGGCTATGACTCAAGTTGACTTAGTCTCCTGAGTTGCTCTAACACTGCACTAAGCCCTCATTTTACACACCAAGTTTGGTTCACGTCCTATGAAGAAGGTCCGAAAGCTGCGTGCAATTGTTGAAATGTTAAGCACGTTGCAATGATGCAAGCGTGTGATTGGTCTCAATCTTTTTTTAGGGAAATTAAAGTCTTCTGTTGACCGAAAAAGGGTTCGAACCCGAGATCTATTTGATGCCTGTGACAAAATGTTAAAGCCTCTGCTGTTAATATCGGTGATATAATCACCGTTTAAGTTTTAATCATCTGGAGAATGCACTGAATGGGTGACGTGTCCACAGAGCTGGGCGCTGCAGACCAGGGATTTGCTTCCACCTCTTCAGTCGCCTCAGGTTCAACAACATGCTGGAGTTCCAGGTTCCGCAGCTGCTGCGGATGCCACTGCAGGTACACACACACACACACACACACACACACACACACACACACACACACACACACACACACACACACACTCCATCCTATATCACACAACATCCTTTTTTTTTATTTTTATTTTTTTATTATTTTTTGGGGGGGTTTTCCCTTTATTACAAAGAGACAGTGGATAGGCATGAAAGGGGTGAGGGAGATGGGGGATGACACACAGCAAAGGGCAGCAAGTCAGATTCGAGTCCCCGCCGCTGCAGGACTCGGCCGACATGGGGCGAACGCTCTTACTGGGTGAGCTAGAGGCCGCCTGCAACACTGACTTTATAGGTTCACACAAGATAAAGATCAGTCAGTAGCAATATTTTCTTTTCTTCTTTTTTTTTTTTTTTTTAAATCTATTTAATTGGTCCTGGAACTTGTTTAAAATACCTCAAACGTATTATTCTAAAAAAAAGATTCACATTTGGGTTTGGTGTCTTACAAATAAAATAACGGGTTCACAAACACATAATATATACTGGTATCATCTATTGACTTATTGGCAAAGCATACCTCTCTTCAAACTTGTAATTGTTTCACTTGGTCCAGTTCAGGCTAAGAAAAGGTAAATAAAGATATTCCTGCAACTGACTCGTATCTTATTGCCTAATATTACAGACCATATTTACCTGGCTGTAAAGTACATGGAGTAGGTCACAAGAACACACACACACTTCACACACACTTCACACCTAAGGCCTTTTCCCTTTTTGATGTTAAAATTCCCCAGGTAACATACAATGTGTGTCACCACCGTTACCATCTTGCATAACTCGGTAGATTGCTTAACCAGATTGTTTAAAAGACTGCTGAAGCCTGTCATGGTGATAATGTGTCATGTTGTTTGTTTAAGGAACTGTGTCTGCAGACCAAACTGCTGGCCCCCTCCTCCTGTCCAGTAGCAGAGTTCTTGTCCAAAGCTCCACAGCCTCCTGCTGTACATGCCATCAGGAACGCTGTGCAGATGCTAAAGGTAACAAGAACCTACAAATACTCCTTTTATAGGGAGGTCCCCATCAGCCTTTTTGACCCCAGATAAGATAAAAACAAAAAAAGGAATATCTGCCGAGACAGAGTCTTGATCCGGTACTTGAATTGTATTTGAATAGATAATAGCTGCTCATCGATTTACAAAAATGAATAAGTAAACAAAGTCACTCAATGATGTCGTCAGCTTAATACATTTAACTTTAAGTGCAGCTAGCATTTATGTAAAACTCGCATATATAATAGTTGTAGTAATAATATACAGTTCAAAATAAGTGTTTAAAAAAAGTGAATAATGCTCAAAATCCTTAGAAGAGCTTTTAATTCCAGTATTTGCATTTTTCTTTACAAACTCAAACATTTACTGTATAAACTGAAAAATGTCTCAAGGGTTTACTTTATTTTTAATCACTGCACTAATATTTAGTTGCATAACTATTATTTCTGAGAACTGCTTCACATCTGTGTTGCATGGAGTCGACCAACTTCTGGCACCTGTGGTCCAGCCCAGGACCATTGAACTACATTCCAAAATTCCTCTGCATTACTGGGTTTTGCCTCAGAAACGGCATTTTTGATGTTTTGAAGTGTTTTATGGGTTTGAGGTCCGGGGATTGGGCTGGCCACTCCGTAACATCTATTTGGTTCATCTGGAACCAAGGTTTTGCTCGCTTACTGGTGTGTTTTGGGTCCTTGTCTTGTTGAAAGACCCATTTCAAAGGCATTTCCTCTTCAGCATAAGGCAACATGACCTCAAGTATTTTGATGTGTTGAAACTGATCCATGATCCCTGGTATGCGATAAATAGGCCCAACACCACAGTATGAGAAACCTCTCCATAACATGATTTTTGCACCACCATGCTTTACTGTCTTCACAGTGTACTGTGGCTTGAATTCAGTGCATGGGGGTTGTTGGACAAACTGTCTGTGGCCCCTAGACCCAAAAAGAAAATTTTTGCTCTCATCAGTCCACAGAATGTTACACCATTTCCCCTTTGGCCACTCAATGTCTCCTTTGGCAAATGCTTTGCAAATGCATTGCTTTTTCAGCAATGGGACTTTGCGGGGGGCTTCTAGCTGATAGCTTTGCTTCACATCGCCTTCTTCTGATCGTAACAGTACTCACAGCTCATCTTGAACGAGCCTATTGAGTTTGTATTGATTCCCGCAACTTTTCCTTTCAGACAATAGATGCTATGGACCAGAATGAAGACCTGACTGATCTGGGCTACCACCTGGCAGATCTGCCTGTGGAGCCCCACCTCGGCAAGATGGTGCTGTGCGCTGTGGTGCTCAAGTGTCTGGACCCCATTCTAACCATTGCCTGTACTCTGGCCTATCGGGACCCCTTCATTCTTCCTGCCCAAGGATCTCAGAAAAGAGCTGCTCTACACTGCCGCACACGTTTCACTTCCAACACCTTCAGCGACCACATGGCCCTGCTGAGAGCCTTCCAGGTAGGTGGGGGTCCATATAGGATGTGCACTGAGGGGTTAATTTAGGAAGTGCATGTTTTGAGAGAAGATGTAAGGGGATGCTGCAAACCTGGGTATTAGGACCCTCAAATGATAACATTAAATTGACGAGGTCACAAAATTATTAATCTGGCTCAACGAAAGTACATTTTACTCTGTGTGTTGCCGTTCTTAGAATCCCTTTTTTACCGTAAACGACAACAAACCTCGAGCTAGTAAGCTACATGCTAAATATGGCAAGTTTGGGGAAAAAAGGATTTTATTGGATCATGCAATAAGGCAAGCCTGCTTGGTTCTTTTAGAGGAATGATTGTATAGATGCACAAAGAATGTGCACACACACAGTAGCCTTTTGCAAAGTAGCAAAGGCTACTTTATATATATATATATATATATATATATATATATATATATATATATATATATATAAGTAAATAAGTTAGAAAACAGGGCTTCTGGGCTTTCTTCACTGTTTGTATAGATGATCAGAAGCCTGACCGCAGCAGGTAGCCTGCACTGCAAGGATTATGATATTGCACATTGGAGTCCAGCTGAAAATCGTGAACTGTAAGATGTTTTTTCAACCAGATGTATTTCATATTGACAGCAGACTCTTTTAGGGAGCAATTCACACTCATGTACCCAGGCATTGTAAAAGATTTAAATTCTGTTCATTCATATTATCAGCAAGATTAAAGCAAAATAAAAATTCCTATCAACAAGTCTAATGTGTAAATACATTGATATACCACTTAAGAAATTTGAAAAATGGATAGCTATTTTTTTTGCCTGAATGTACTTGAAGAAATGACAAATATAAAATAACATTTAAAAAAAGGGATGGATTCACAATGACATCCGTGGCATTCCCATCCCCTCTTCACGGTGGATCTGTGTAACATGCTATGTTGTCTCTTTGTAACTGTTGCAAGTTAGTATAGATTTTTTAGGAAATAATTTAAGAAAGCACATAATCAAAATCAAATGTTTCCAATCACTTGTCTGAATCTCATATGATTTACTCCGATCCCTTTCAAGCAGACTATATAGAAGCTCAGCGTTTTCTACTGGTCATAAAGTAACTCATTTGGACTAACAAATAAAAATGGAGAAAACAATTGGAAATAATTTCCATGGTCTTGTTAAGATTATTATTATTATCAATGTAGTTTTGACAATTTGTCATGATACCAATATGAAGTCATATTCCCTAGTCGAAACACAGGACGTTTTTCTTCATGTTTGTTCTGTGTGTTTCCAGGCATGGCAGAAGGCCCGCAGTGACGGCTGGGAGAGATCCTTCTGTGAGAAGAACTTCCTGTCCCAGGCCACCATGGAAATGATACTTGGCATGAGGACACAGCTGCTGGGACAGCTCCGTGCCATTGGTCAGTTCCACTCTATTTCCTTTCATATTCTACACTAGGGTGTACATGAGGAAAATTCCGACAACGTTGTTGAACATTGCGATGTTAAACAAACCGATATTGAAGTGTACTCAGTTCTGCATTTCTGCTGAATTTGAAATTGAGATTCTGCGAGCAAAAGTCACCGGATGACGCAATCTTCTGAACACAGCCATACTGAGAAATACAGAGAGAGTTGTGTAGAGATGATATTCTTAATTAGCTTTTAGCAACTCATTTGGCAATTGCTTGAACGCCACAGATGTTCATTATTACAAAAAAGTTACGCACTAAAGCTTTAACATTAAAGCTGAAAAAAAAGAAAAAAAAAAGTCTGCCAGTCCCTCACAATAAAGAACTTCTGTAATATAAAAATACAAATGTGGACATCTGTGTTGGCTGAAACTCAGTTTTGAAGGAACAGGCAGAAAACATTTGATTTGATTTGCCGGGTTTTGTTAAATGAATTTCAAATGGCCTGTTTTTCCCTCAGGTTTTGTGCGAGCCCGGGGGGGCAGTGACATCCGCGATGTGAACCTGAACTCTGAGAACTGGGCCGTGGTGAAGGCAGCGCTTGTGGCCGGCATGTATCCGAACCTGGTCCATTTGAACCAGGAGACCTCCATGCTCTCTAGTAACAGGGAGAAGAAGGTCCACTTCCATCCCACATCTGTCCTGAGCCAGTCCCAGTTAAAGGAGGTAGGAAAACAAATAATTTTCATTCAAATGTAATTCTGTGTTTCCATTATGGTCTTATCGCTAGAGGGATCTTAACCGACCTTCTATCCACTATGCACTGCCCAGAGGGATCAGACCTTTACAAACCCTGCAGGATCATTGTCCGCAGCCATAATTATTATCACACACATTATGAATCCATATGTTGAACGAAAGAACACAAACGTATAAATTCGAGCATATTTGTTTTCTAGCTTTTTGAAAAATAGAGAGTTGAAGACTTTAAAGACAATAGAAAAGTAGTTGGGGGAAGTCACACAGTTAGGGAGCCAGAGAAGAGACAACCACATGGATCCCTGCAACCATTGGTTGTTGCATATTACCCCTAGACACAACATTCCCGAGCAAAAGCTGGTACTGGAATACTGAACAGTTCAGATAATGACGAGGTGCAGTCTGCAAAAAACCAATCCATCCATCCATGGAGGTGGGATAAACCCTGGACAGGTACCCAGTCAATCACAGGGGAAAACAAATACCGGCAGCACGTGCTGAAGTTTTTTTTACAATATAAAAAAAAAAAAACTTCTTGGAAGCGAATTGTTCATTCTTCCTATTAACCCTCAAGTTGTCCTTGGGTCACATTGACCCGTTTTCAGTTAATTCTTTTTTTTTGTCACAAAAAATAGGCTGTCAAAATAAGCCAAAAATGTCAACATTAAAAATATTAAAAACTTTGGGAAAAAAACACCAAAAACATGAAAAAAGCACCCAAATGTGGCAAAAATGTTGAAAAAAGCGATGATATTGTTGAAAAAAGTGACCAAAACGTTTTTTCCTGGTTGATGGGAGGACAATACAAGGGTTAAACTCCTGAAAGGCTTTAAATGTCAAACAGGTGGAGGAAATGTTGAGCTGACAATAGCTGCTAAGGCCAACATCAAAATGGGAATTAAACTGTGCAGATCTTTAATAAATGGCTTATAAAACAAAGAACAATATGGTTTAAATATCTGAGAAATTAGGGCTGTCACAGTATTGATTGATTTAACGCACACAAAGCCATTTAAACAGTTTAGGATACTGCCATTAAAAAATAAATAATTGTAATTTTGAAAATTTGTAAATTGTGTCAGCTGTTTTGAAAGAGTTTCTAAATAAAGTTTTGATGCATTTATTCCTGTAGTAGTCTGTTCATAGCACAGTCTAAATGTTAATCTTGGTTTCACTGTTGTCATTAAGAGGCCAACTTTGCAGCAGGAATATTAATCTGCATGTGAGTGCAGCGCAAGCGAGTGGGAGGTCTTTGGATGAAGCACAGAGTGGATGTTTTTTAAATAGTTGGTGTCTCTCCACCCCGCTCCAGTACCGCTCACACCCCTGCCCGATCCCGACCCAGGCTTATATTGTACATGTAGATGAAGTAGAGCTAGGCGATGTGGAGAAAATCAAATACCACAATATTTCTGACCAAATACATCAATGCCGATATTGCTGCGATATTGTAGGGTTGACCATACGTGCTTTCACATATAATTAACACAATGATTTAAAAAAAAAAATCACCAATAATGTGGATACAATGACTAAGTGTGTAAAGTCAAATAATACCTGGCATGTTCATAACATTACTGTAATGCAGCCTTTAAAACCAGGAAAAGACCACACTTTAGTCATCGGAAAAATAGTTTTGCTCCATCCCTAATATCAATGTCAATATAATAGCGATATATCGCCCTGTCCTAAAATGAAGGCGCCCGCCTGTTCACCCCCACATATTTATCTTATATGTTTGTTATATATGCCTTATCATTTGAGCCTGCCGCGCCAAAGACAAATTTCTGTCACTTGTGACATAAAATAAAGTTTTTTTTCTTATCTTTTCTCCCTCCGTGCTGCCTGTGCCCTGTCGTGAAGCGCCAAGCTCCGGGTGTAATAAATATTCTGGACCCTCCACTCCACTCACTTGCATTTATCAGGCACATTTGTTACAGACACGCTTCCAAGAACAGAGGTACACCATGCTTCTACCTACCAAGATCTAGTAATGTCTTTGATTGGCTGTCAACTCTACATTACATAGACGGCTCACATAGCAAGAGCTGAAAATAAAATTTAAAAATTGCGCCGTAACGTTGTGATATCTTTTTGTTTTTAAAAATTGATATTGAAAAAGTTTAATTTAGGAACCCGTATCAAAGTCACATTATAGGTATTGGTATCAAACATGTTTGAACAATACCCAGCCCTACTTACCTTACCAGTATGAAACAGACTTAATTGTGTGTGTGTGTGTGTGTGTGTGTGTGTGTGTGTGTGTGTGTGTGTGTGTGTGTGTGTGTGTGTGTGTGTGTGTGTGTGTGTGTTTGTGTGCTGTTTAGAATAGCCCAGCCAAAACGGCCCTGACCCTTCCAACAGACTGGCTGATCTACGATGAGATGAGCCGAGGCCATAGGATGGCCAGTGTTCGCTGTTGCTCCTTGACGACTCCCATCACTGTGGCCATATTTGGAGGATGTGCCAAACTACCCATGCCGGCCCTGCAGGAACCTGCTGTACAGAGAGCTGCTGGTAAATAATACCATGCTAGCAACATGGGCTAAGTACAGCGATGTCGGTCACACAAGATATTTTGACTATTAGCCAGATTACAAAGAAAAAAGTCAATTGCTGCACACACTTATCACTTCTGCGCTGATTTATTTAACAGAGCAAGATGGTAACCACCTTCATGGTACCCTTTATCTCTGATTGGGGCATCAGGCTTTGTTGAGCCAGCTAAGTCAGTGAAAGCCTGGCTCTGTCCAACTTGTGCTTGTTTTTAGCTGTAGGTCTATTTCTGTGTAAGTACATTGAGAGCAACAACAAAACAGAGTTAAAGTCAGCACTTTGGAACTTGAAAAGTACTATCCAAATATTATTGATTATTAAATTCCTTGTAGGTGTACACAATACTTGGCCAATAAAGCTGATTCTGATAGGCTTTCCCAGGGAGGCTGTGCAAACTTTGAAATGAATGTTAACCAAATTATCCCAAAACTATAGAGATGCTTGAGTATTCTGTCATAGAGAAATGGGTCTCGCTTCTCTTGAGCTTTCCAAACATGGGATTCTTTCACCATCCGGCATTATTGGTTTCCTAGGAACTCTATGAGGCCAATCCAAAGCATACATGGCCTTCCCATGGCCTTCCCACATTTCTCAAGTCTTGAGTATTGTTCAAATACCTTTTTACAACCTACTTCAAATGATGATATTGTTTTCCAAAATGTATAGACATTACATCTTTTCCATTGTGTTTTACAAAACACTCTTTCCTGTGATGAATGTTTTATGACAGAAGTGGATTTTGATGCCTGCCTGTGCAGATTCAGCCTTTGTCTCCATGTTCTTTCCTTCAGACAGTCTGGTTGACGTAAGTGACAGTGAGACGGAGGACCTAGCCGAGATGAAGATTGATGACTGGCTCCTCTTCCAATTGGACAGAGAGGTGAGGGATCATTGCTGTTAACACTGACCTTTCAACCTTTAAAGTCTTAATTATTAATTGTAATGTGATTTTTTTTTTTTCCTCCTCATAAGACAACATTTATACCCCCCAGCCAAATGCTGGTAAAATTTGCACGGGGTCGTAGATTTGCTTCACTCACCAGCCCAAAAACAATAGTAATGTATTAAGTGGCTGGTAACATTTTGGAATCCACCAGCCACAGTGGCAGGTGGACAAAAGTTGATTAAACAACCCTTTATTGTGTTATACATCACTGGTTCCAAAACCTTTTGGCTTGTGACCCCCTAAAAAAAAAACAATGTCTACTTGTGATCAAGCAGTGTATATACAGAGCTGTAAACGCAAAATATGTTAAGAATCACTGACATTGGGAAATATAAAATGGAAATGTTTCAGGTTGGCTGGAGCTCAGCTTTGCCTTCATACAATTAAACTGGATTCTCATTGAGCAGTTGGTGATGACATTACTCAATACTGTATTTTATTTTCTATCTATCTCTATATCTATCTATATATATATATATATATATCTATATATATATCTATATATCTATCTATATATATCTATATCATATATATATCTATATCTATCTATATATATCTATATCATATATATATCTATATATATATATATATATATATATATATATATAGGCCAAATGTTTGGACACCTTCTCATTCAATGCGTTTTCTTTATTTTCATGACTGTTTATATTGTAAGGAGTTAAAGTAAAAATTCGCCACAAAATAAATATCTCAAAAATCTACTTGAGTACAGTAACAAAGTATTTGTACTATACATCCGTGTATGAGTGTATTATTCAACTTTTACTTTTTGTAAAAGAAGGAAAAGAAAATTGCAATACTATCAAATCACAATAAATGAAAATCACAAAAAAATACATTGTGTGTCTTAGCCTCTACACTTTAAAAAAATGTTTTCCTCTCAACTTAAGGTCATCCAAATCAATTTGAATGTTTCAAAAGTTACAAGACTCACTTATATTTCCCTCTTAACAGATGTTTTTGCCCTTTTGTTCTCTTGTGGTAATTCTTCTCTGTTGCCCTTGTGTTTGTTTGTTTCCATCATGGCTCCCTGATATGTTGTACTTAACCTTTTCCTATTTACATGCCGTTTATCTCATGTTGTGCATTATGTTGTCAGGCTGCAGGACTGGTGTTTGAACTGAGGCAGAAGTGGCAGAATTTGTTCATCAAGAGGATCCGTTGTCCTTCAAAGCCCTGGTCTCAACAAGATGAGGCCATTATCTGGACTCTGGTGTCTGTATGTCCCATTCTTTTTTCTTTCTCTAAGTTTCACTTACAACAACACCATAAATACAGCAACACCAGAGGGCTGTACAGCAAAGCGACATTAGTGGGTTAGCAAGTCTAAAGCCAGAGTTTTCCTTGTCCAAAGGTGGCTCTCAGTTAATGTTCAGAGTTTCGGATTGAAATTGGCTAAAAAGCTCCTTCACTAATCAACTCCATGTAAAAAGCATTACTATATAGCCAATAGTCAATCTATGAGCTGTTCTCAGCTGAGGAAGTACGTTGTAAATGCAAACGTGTTGAACCATAAGGTTACATTATTTATTCCACCAAACAAAGCTGTGCATGTACAGTAGCTCTTACTTTATGCTTCGCGTTGCAGTTTTTTTTTGCCACAAGAGCCTAAATCAGGAATGGAGAAAATCCGAGCAAGAACACGTTTAATTTTTTCTTCTTTTTAAAGGATTTTGTTGCTCTCACTGAACTACTAATGCTTTTATTTGTAGTGTTCTCTGGATTAATTGTGGTCTTCACTGTTAGCTAATCGCAATCAATCCAATCTCGATTTGAAAACAATTGTTACTTATAATTACTTTGCACATTTCAGTGATTTATGACATTTGCGTTGGTTAATGTGTACACTTCCTACATGAGCACCCTAGAGGTGTTTTGAGTGGCTGGACTTCTATCCGTCTTTAATTTACTGAAATGTGAATATGAAGCCTTTGGGTCTGGTGGTTGCAGTATTGACACCAGGATGCACGTAAATGACTGGATATAAAACTGATGTCCCTCAGGTGCTTGCAGCAGAGGAGCAGGGAGCCGGCCTGCAGCAGCCCACGGGGATTGGCCAGCGGCCCCGGCCTATGACATCAGAGGACGGGTCCCAGGCTTCTGGGAAGAACTCCAGGCACAGCCCCCAAACCCCCACCAATACCACCAATGACAGGTACCAAGTAGTCTCAAAAACATTTACATTGCAGTGTAATGTGCTTAAAGGTATTTACATTTGACTGTCCGGTCTGGCAGTGCTGCATTCATGACAAAAAAAAATCTCCTCTTTGCTTATTAAGCTTCTGGTTGTACCAGTGTTTTCCCCATAATTGTGGCACACTAGAACCCCCACCAGACCTAAAAATATTTTTTAATGCCGAAAAATAATCCAAAATATCCATACAGGGTACCAGCAGGGTCTTAAAACCATTGATAATAATTTGATAATATAATTAAAGCCTTAAAAGCCTTGAATTTGGAATACAATTTCTTTTGGATTTTTTTGCCTTTCCTAGGATTAAGTTTATACCGTAACAAAATTAACTGTTTCTAATGTAGGCTAATTAAAAACTGACCGGAGCAGGGGAGCGGAATGGGTGTCGGAGCTTGGCTGGCTGCTTGGCGCCTTCAGACAAAGCTCAAGCTAACAGGCTAACAGCTTATTAGCTAGCCAAAACACCAAGCAGTAACTTCTGCAAAGATTGGATCTGTGAGTGCATTAATCTGCTCGGTGTGCGTCTTATAACAGACAGAGTGAGCAGCCGCTGGACTCTAACTTCGCTGTGAGTGGACTGTTTAGAGAGAGAGTTTTCAGTGTTAAACACTGCTGCATTTTATTCATTCACAACTGTTGGTGGTGATTTACAGAGGTGAAAGACCTACTCAGATCATGTATTGCAGTAAAAGTAGAGTTCTAGAGTTACAAATTACTTTTCAGTTACAAGTCCCGCATTCAGAATCTTTTTCAGGAATAGTACAAAAGTATTATCAAAATATACTTAAGTACCAAAAGTAAAAGTGCTTATTATCCAGTGTAATATATCTTATTTTATTGGATTATAGTATAATGCAATAAATTGTATTAAATATGACTGATGAATTAAATAAAATGTTTTATTTAATTCAAGTAGCCTACTTGTACATAATTATTTTCGCGGGGTAACGACGCGCGGCAGTAATGATTGGCCCGCGTACAGTTAAGGCATTGAGTTTAATATTTAAATAAATCACCGGGAGAGTAGGTATGGGGGAAAATGTATACAACAAAGTCAGATGATCAAACTTTTTAGATTAAACATATGTTAACAAAGTTTCCTTTTGGGGGGTGGCTTATGATAAATTGACTGGATACTCTCGCGATTTTACTTCCTGCTCGGCTGCGTGAGTATAGGCCATACCTTGTCTTTAGCGGAGCGGAGAGCCGCTTTACGCACGCTTCTGGGACGCGCCATCGTGCGGCTGGTGTAATACCAAGCATTGACTTGAATGGCTGCGATTGAATGCAGTGCAGGGGGAGGCATGTTCCATATGAAGGCCTGGTTCACTCTGCAGTTGAGGTAAATACAAGCCCAGGTTTGTGTGTGAGAATGTAGGATAATCACTCATGTTTCCATGGCTCACTTCATACTCACTGCTGCTTCATTTTTACCACTTCTCTCAGGTCTTGTAGGATGCCAGCAACCTCAAACCTACTACAGATGAAAGCCCACAGCAGAGAAGAGGCCTCGCTACCCATAAATCAGCTCTCTGATGAACTGCACTCCTCCAGTAATTCTTCCTGCTCTGTGACTTTGGACAGTCCCTCTGACAGCCCCTGTCCTTCCTCCTCAGGAAAGGTAATCACCGTCTGCTACCATTTTTCTCTTTTCTTTTGTGAACCTTTAATAACCTGACCAATCAGATGGTTTGTTACACAGAACGTCTCCAAAGCCATCACTGGAAACTGTTTGGGAAAGGGCTGGCTCTTTCAAAAAAACTAAACCTGGTCTTGCAAAAGTATTCGGCCCCTTTGAACTTTTTGACTTTTTAGTGTTTGAACAGCAGTTTTTAGTTCTTTCCACAGATTCTCGATTGGATTCAGGTCTGGACTTGGCCTTGGCCATTCTAACACCTAGATATGTTTATTTGGGAACCATTCCATTGTAGATTTTGCTTTTATGTTTTGGATCATTGTCTTGTTGGAAGACAAATCTCCGTCCCAGTCTCAGGTCTTTTGCAGACTCCATCAGGTTTTCTTCCAGAATGGACCTGTATTTGGCTCCATCCATCTTCCCATCAATTTTAACCATCTTCCTTGTCCCTGCTGAAGGAAAGCAGGCCCAAACCATGTTTGACAGTGGGGATGGTGTGTTCGTGGTGATGAGCTGTGTTCCTTTTACGCCAAACGTAACGTTTTGCATTGTTGCCAAAAACTTTGATTTTGGTTTCATCTGACCAGAGCACCTTCTTCCACATGTTTGGTGTGTCTCCCAGGTGGCTTGTGGCAAACTTTAAACGAGACTTTTAGGATATCTTTAAGAAATGACTTTCTTCTTGCCACTCTAAAGGCCAGATTTGTGCAGTATACAACTGATTGTTGTCCTATGGACAGATTCTCCCACCTCAGCTGTAGATCTCTGCAGTTCATCCAGAGTGATCACGGGCCTCTAGGCTGCATCTCTGATCTGTCTTCTCCTTGTATGAGCTGAAACTTTAGAGGGACGGCTGGGTCTTCGTAGATTTGCAGTGGTCTGATACTCCTTCCATTTTAATATTATCACTTACACAGTGCTCCTTGGGATGTTTAAAGCTTGGGAAATCTTTTTGTATCCAAATCCGGCTTTAAACTTCTCCAGACCAGTATCTCGGACCTGCCTGGTGTGTTCCTTGTTCTTCATGATGCTCTCTGCGCTTTAAACGGACCTCTGAGACTATCACAGAGCAGGTGCATTTATACGGAGACTTGATTACACACAGGTGGATTCTATTCATCATCATTAGTCATTTAGGTCAACATTGGATCATTCAGAGATCCTCACTGAATTTCTGGAGAGAGTTTGCTGTACTGAAAGTAAAGGGGCTGAATAATTTTGCACGTCCAATCTTTCAGTTTTTTTTGTGTTTTTTTGTTAAAAAAAGTTAGAAATATTCAATACATTTTGTTCCACTTCATAATTGTGTCCCACTTGTTGTTGATTCTTCACAAAAAATTACAGTTTCATATCTTTATGTTTGAAGCCTGAAATGTGGAAAATAGTTGAAAAGTTCAAGTGGGCTCAATACTTTCGCAAGGCACTGTACCCTCGGCTTAGTGAACAGCTCTTTTGCATATCCAGGGTAAAGAGCCAGAGGCGAGAAGGGGAAGGTGGCAACATTTGGGCCACTGAAAATGTATTTCTTCAAAGGGCCATGGAATTTTGCTAAAAAGAATGTTGCTTTTTCTAAAGGAAACGTGTCTTTTGTATATATAGAAATTAATAATAAAAATGTCTTTAAATCACAATTGTCTCGGGCGGAGCTAAGCCTTGGACAGACCTACGGTGCCTCTGCAAAATAGTGTTGTGAAGGAACTTGTTTTGGTGGCACATGTGTGCGTTCAAAGGTTCTTTTAGTCGTGCAACAGAAAACTCAGATTGGACAAATAGTCTAGTTGTTCCCTGCACCGCGCAGCTGAGTTTCTAGATGTAGACAGTCACAGAGGACAGAGTAATGTGAGGAAAATTCCACAACAGATAGGAGTCATCTTCGGTCACAAGGTTTACCAATTTACCAGTAAACGCAACATTTTGTCCTGTCTGTGTTGTTTTTTTAGACAACAGCAGTGACCGGTGCTAGTTTGTGTCTGTTAGCTCACAGGGCTCCAGAGTGCGACTAATATTTCTCCTCTAAGTCACACCTAATGTTCTCGCATCCGCTGCCTCTCCACAAACAAAGCAATGTAGTATATATCAATATGGTTTAATGTTGCGTTACATGACCCATTTCTTCTGTAAAGCCATACCTGTGTTTGGCTCTCTCCTCTTACTCTCCGCGCAGCCCAGCCCCCGTTCACTCACACAGGCTCCCCAGCAACAGAGACGCGACAGCGCGGGTCCACACTTCTGACATTTGTCCACAGTTTTGTTATAAACACAGCTGTAAGCATGGAAGGCAAACCTGTATTTGTACCAGTGTTTCCGCTGGTAACTGCTATCGCGGCCACCACAGCAAAAAACACAGAAGTTATTGAATGCAACTAACTTCAGGTTGTAGAGTAATAGCGTGTGAGACCGAGCCTGCTGGACTCGTTCATAATGAGTCAGCCCTCTCTCCTCTCTCCCTATATATAATCAGTTATTGTTGAAAACAAGTGAAGGAGCTTTCACAGAGATAGGTTTTTAAAAAATATATTTATCTCCTAGGCTATTTATTTCAGATAATTTTCATTTACATGTGTTGCAGCTCATGTACTGTATGTACAACATACAACTTCAGCATCAGAGGAATGTAGCACAATATGGATGTGAAAGCAGTTATAAATAGCCTACAGTGTGTAATTATAAAACATTTTTTGGGTTAAAATCAACAAATAATCGTGATAATTAATTGTGAACTCAATATTGATCAAAATAATCGTGATTATCATTTTGGCCATAATCGTGCAGCCCTATGCCCTTGTACCCCGCAGATCTCAAAGCCAATGTCTCCTGAGCTGGTCTTTTCATCAGTGCGGTACTTCATCATGAAGAGCAGCAATGTCAGGAACATAGAGATTTCTCAGCAGAAAGGGATCTGGTCCACCACACCGAGCAACGAGACCAAACTCTCCAAGGCCTTCCTGGAGAATAACCTCATCATCCTCATCTTCTCTGTTCAGGGCTCCGGACACTTCCAGGTAACTCTCTGACAGAATGTAAAAACAAATGTTGCATGTAGGTTAGTTTTTTTTTTTTATTATCATAGTCTAGTCTAGAGATTTTCCAATACCGCCGATACAGATCACTTAACAGACACCTGAACTTGCCTATTGGTCCATTCCGAGTACCGATAAGATACCAATGTGTTTTAAAATACATATAGATATTAGTTTTAAACAGCTCTGCACTTCTAACCCTGAATGTGTGTGATATGATTGCTATCAATGATGTATGACCTGATTCTGGTTTCAGAGAATGAATGTCTTTCTTTTATTTTTTAGTTTGTCGTCAGTCATAATGGATAAAGAAGATAATCAACTTTAAAGTAGATTTTCTTCAATGGTTAATAACGTGGTATCGGATCGGTGCAGAGACTCGCATACTCGCCGATACCTAGGGTTGGTTGCTGTCAACATTTTTACCGGTACCTGAAATTTGGTGCCAATACCCAACTACTACTACTAACCCTCTCTAATGAATAATTCATTCCAGTTGTAAAAAAAAAAAAAATAGGGTTAGGGTTACCTATTTACTTACGTTATATTTATTTACAACATTTTACACACCGCACAAAATAAAACCCCACCCTACCTCCTCCCTCCCAAACCTGTCCCTACAATCTATTACATCAAATAATTTATTTCTTACACTGCGCTGTACGCTCATGATTTTTTTTTATTTTTTTTATTTAATCTAATGAACTGTTTTATAAGCGTTTTGAATTGCCTTGTTGCTGAAATGTGCCATATAAATAAAGTTGCCTTGCCCTACATCCTCTATCCTATCAATCAGTCACCAGGGCTTAGAGAACACTGCTGTGTCTGTCTGTCTCAGAGGAAGGGTAACCACACGTCGATTTTTTTTCGCCTCTCCATTAGATTATGTCTGTGTGGATTTTTTTGCGGTTCGGTACTCATACCCTACTGATACCAGCATTTTAGGCAGCATCTGAGGCATTTCCGATACTGGTATTGGGATCGGAAAACTCCATTTCAGACCATATATGGGCCGGAATCTTTTAAAAATAAAAAGCACTGTAAATAAGGATATTTAAACATAAAAACAAAAGTAGTATATTTTGTCTTTTCACAGGGCTATGCTCGCATGACATCAGTCATCAGTCGGGAGAGCTGCCAGGACTGGGGCTTCATGGGACTAGGAGGGGTTTTCAGTGTAGAGTGGATCCACAAGGACAGTGTTCCCTTCCAGTGCACTCAACACATCGTCAACCAATGGAACGACAACAAGAAGGTCCAGATCAGCAGGGACGGACAGGTGAGACTGAGTCAGCCTCTGAGGCAGTATGGAAAAGGGGTTTTGGAGTTTCCTCCTATTCCTGCAGGAGTTTAATGTGCAAAGCAAGGCTGGAGATTGCAAAATGAGAGTAGATTTAGGAAAACCGCTCGTAGTTTCTCAGGAGATAGCTGCCACTAATCGTAGACCAGATCTTGTAGTCAGAAACCGAGGGTTTTGTATTTTGTGGAGCTTACAGTACCATGCAAGGCGAGGTGTTAAAGCCACAAAACTTAGCTTATGTTCCATTTTCCCTCTCGTGCAAACACTCTTTTAGTTGTTCCAATACCCAAAACGCTCACAGTGCGCTCTGAAATAAGCTGCGTTGTATTTATCACATGACTAGCGCCTACCCTCCCTCCATGCCTGGTGCTCCGCCAGCAAAAGGTCCACTGGGTGACTGGCACTGTCAGGTGTGGTGCAAATACAGCAGCAGCAACACTTGTTTGCTAGCCTATTAGCTCGCTTGCTAGGTAGCCAACTAACCTGTGCATTACGAGTGTTCACATGCTAACTAGTTAGCTCACTAACTTGTGTAGGTGCAGCCATTCTGAAGATAATGTGAAAGAACATACAAGATCTCTGTTGACTTACTGACAGCTCAATGAAGCTGCTTGAAGACCTTTGAGGTCTTTAGCATTTTACTTTGGGAAGAGTTTGTCACAATCGAATCTGACTATTTCCAGTCAGTACATACAATATACGTTGGTGCTTCTGGATGTGCTTGCCATTGATTACCAACAACACTGGGAGAGACACTTTATAATTTAGAGAGATTTACATCTTTTTTTCTCTTCATCTGTAACTAAATTGGACCTCTTACTAGCACTTGGAATTTCCAAATTTAGTTTTCTCTTCAAGCACTCTTTAAACATGGTTACACCTAAATGTTATTTATTGTACAGCTGTTTTAGTTGGTACATCTTTCTGCTTCCACCATGTAATGCATACATGCACATTGCAACACATATCCTCATTCAATACAAACAGCACTTTGTGCTTCCAGTGCTCTTCCACAGGTTTGAAAGTGATGGTTTTGTTTTTGAGGAACAATTTACCCAGAGTTCTCTGTTTTATGTCTATACATGCATAACTAGTAGTGTGTGTGTTAAATGGTGACATTAGCATAGCTTAGCACTTTAGCTGGATGTCAGTGGGTTCATGTGGGAGCTCCCACGGACACTGAGCTAAAATAAACTAATCTCAATGTCAGAAGATACCTTCAAACTGCAGTCTTCGGTAACATGTAAAATGCCTCTAGAAACCAAAACTGTAGTACAACTATATCAAACTACCAACTGCATTTAGCAGAATTTGCGTTGTACTTGGGATGGGCCTACAATTAAATTTGCTTAGTTGATTGTTGGGAGAATTAACAATAGACTATTGAATAATCATTAATATTTTTTACATAAAAATTATTTATGTAACTTTTTATAAAGTAAAAATACAAAAATACAGTGTTTTTTGTCAATGACATCTTGATTACAAGAACAGCTTGTGGCAGTTAAACTGGATGTTCGGTTAGGCTAGACCGGCGTTTTTAAACGGAGACCCTCGTTTCTTCCAAAATAATAATAAAAAAGAATCATGTCAAACAATAACTTAACCGAAAACATAATACTTAGATCTGGCAGGTTTTGTCAAATGTAACTTAAAACTATCCAAGGCACGGAGTCGAGAGAGAGGGGGAGAGAGACAAGAAATAAACTAGTACCTCACATACAACTTCTGCACCAGTCTAATGGTTTTTGTTGAGAAAGATAAGCATGTTGACATGATCTGGGGTCAGAGACGTCTGCAACCTGCTGGTCATCAACACAATATCGGTCGGGCTCTATTCAAGACTCACATTACACAACACGACCTGCATTAGTTTAATCAATAACAAATTAACATGATTGACAACATTCTTAACAATCAATTATGGATTGTTGATTAATCATGCCCATCTCTAGTTGTACATTTAACAAAAATGCTGCAGCTTTGTTCAAGCGCACTTTTTGGTTTGTGTTCCAGACCACAAACTGTCTCCAATGTTTGAACATTCATTGCTTGTTATATGTAGCGTGCTGGTGACATGAATACATATGCAGTGTTGTTCGACCACTCGGTGCACCATTGACACAGGAAATGCATATAGGGAATCAACAGCCACAGGTACAGGTGTGTGGGAAAGGGGAAAGAAAACCGCTTTTCCTGATGGGAAAATGCGCTGCAACTTAATGAAACACGAGCAAATATTAAAATATTCTGTCTATGTTTGAGATATGTTTTCTCTCGTTTGGTGGGTGTGTCTCTAGTTTATTGGCTTAGGTCCCAGGTGATACCCAATCAGCAGAGACATGTCTGTAAATTCTTGGTAAAGCTTCATTAGAGAAGCCAGCCCTATCCTTATTACTAATATGATATACAGATTTATACAAATTAGAATAGAACTATTTCTTTCGCAATTGAAACAGAGCAATTGCTGTCTCCTTGTGTGCGATTGCTGGCAAGTCAGATGTTATTAATAATAGTAATTTCTAAAGGTCAGAATTGTTTGGGTCGAACAGGTGTTGTTTCTTTATCCAGCAATGTCTTCTTTTTTGCAGTGTAATAACTTATTATCCATCCTGTGCACGTGGCTTTAAAATCTTCCCATACTATTAGAATAGTTGGGCCTAAGTTTAGGTCAATGGTTATAAATTCTGACATTTTGTTTCTTATCTCTAAGGTTAATTTTTGTATCTTTCAAGAGAGAGTTATTAGGTCTGTGTTTAGACTTGGGTATGTGTATTAAAGGAGATACAATAATGGAAGAGGTGCATGATATAATAATACTTTGAATCTGCGAGTCTAATACAGTCTCTATTAAATGACACTTAACCTGAGATAAAATGGTCTATAATTAATTATTCCTGTGCTACGGTGAGCATGCTGTCATTGAATAAATGGGTCCCCACACTCAAAGGTATTTCATGTATTGGACATTGGTTTCAGTCTATTGCGAGCCTGGTAGCCTACCAGGGCCTAAGGTGCCCCCCCACTAAGGCACTAGGGGGGGAAATGCATTTTCTTTTAGACTTTTTTTTTTTTTTTTTTTAAACTAGCAGGGTGGCTAGATTTAGTCATATTTTAGCTTTTAACACTGACTTAATGAAAAGCCCAATGGAATATTAAATTCTCAATTTCGCGATTCCGTCCATGATTCTGTTGTCACAGAAAATATTTGGCTCTACAATAATGCTGCCGTCAGTCTTACTGGCCCCAGGCGGGCCCTGGTCAAGAAAACACACTTGCCACAGGGCCTAACAACTTTTCTGGGGGAAGCACCGGGTTTATATGCGACCTAGAACACGCGTCCGAACAAGTCCTCCCTTTTCTCGGACCACATTGGCCTAATCTAGGTCTGATTAAAAGACTGTACACTGACTACCACTACTATTTTTTTTAACTCCTTCCCATCTCTTTTTTTGTCTCATGTAGGAGTTGGAGCCCCAAGCAGGCAGCCAGCTGTTGTTACTGTGGGAGAGAAACTCAGGGACTCAAGTCCAATAAGAGGCAGCAGCGGAGCACCTCTCTGCACCATGTTTTGTTCTTCCTCCACCTAAATCTGACTCAAACTACATGCATCTATTTTGTATTGATAGAACAATTTATTTTTTTCTATCAAAAAAAAATTTATTTTTCTATCAGATCTTTTAATTTTACGTAACTTTTATTTTGCCTGAAACAGTTAAAGGACTGCAGTACCAGTTGAGGCAAGAGGACAGGACAGTGGAATAAAGACTTCAATTCATTCATTTGAAAGTTCAGCTGTTGCCGTCTCCTGTTTCTGTGTTTTCTCTAATAAGTATGTTCTCATTCAGTTTTTATTCTTGGTTTGAAATGGTACTCATGTTCTTATCAAACACTACGTTCAGATTAAAATGTCGGTGTCTCTGTGGACGTTCTAAAGAAGATTTGGTTTTTTTCTGACAAATTACAATGGATCAAATGTTTGTATCGCTAATTTTATTTGATAAACAAAGAAGCTATTACAGTTTGTTCAGATTGTTGTAATGATGTCGACTTTGATTTTATGGTAATGTTTCGAGAGACTGACTTATGTACACTATTTACAACACATCAACAGTGCTTATCCGAACATCTGGAAAGAATGTCTAAGATAGTGTCTTAGAATAGTTTTGTTTTAAAGCTACGCTCGGAGGATGTTGGAGTGCCTCAGAATCCACTAGGCATCATCACTATATTTATGGGACCCATTGTAACACATTTGTCATTTTCTTTCTTTCCCTGGATGAAGACAGAAAAAAATTGTAATATATGTTGTTAGCATTTAAAAGGAAACTTTAAGCATTTTGCTGCTGCATGAAGAGAGCTGAAAAGTGACCTTTAGACTGTTGCTTTCAGGCATCTTCATGATTGTGTTAATGGGTTGACAAATAAATGAATTCATCTTAAAACCATGTTCGTGTGACTTCCTCTGACTGTCGAGCTGCCAGACTCCACAGGAAGGTTTTTTTTCTTTTATGCTGTGCTAGACAGGAAACTTTTGAAACACTGAAGGGTTGAATAACAACTTATGTACCACCTTTAAATCTTTTTTTTGTGGAGTTTATCGTGTGACAATGTCGCAATTCTCCTAATTGATTGTGAAAGAGAATTTAAAAATGGACAATTGTAAAGAATGTATATGCAATACATGCTGAACAATTCAGGCCAATCAGACTTCTATCAATGAAACGAACTGCAAGAACATCAACATCAGAGACCACTGAAGCTAAGTGATGAATGTAATGCCCCTTTAATTCACAAATGCATAATCCTCACTGAGATCCTCCATGTCCTAATTTCTGCTTTTCTAACTCAAACATTAGGTATAATTTACTATAAATTAATAAATTCCAAAGATAACTAAAACTAATGTTAATAAGTTAGTGTTAAGTAGTGTTGAAAGCGTCAAATAAGTGACAAACATTGAAAAAAAGCATCAAAAGTGTTGATTTTTCAATTTTGACGGGAAGACAACACAAGGGTCAACCCATTTAACCTCTCAAGGGAGCAGTCATTTACAGTGCCCGGGGACCAACTCCAGATCTGAGCCAGTGACTTGCTCAACCATTTTTATGATGGTGGGAGAAACCCCACGCAAACATGGGGACAACATACAAACTCCACACAGAAAGGCCCAGGATTCAAACCCAGAACCTTCTTGCTGTGAGGGCACACTGCTAACCATTGGGCCCCCAAGCTGCATACACAGTAGGCCGGCACGATTTGGGGAAAAATATGAATCACATTTTTTTGTTGCTTAGACTCGATATCACGATTCTCTGCCACGATTTTTTTGTTGACCATGACAAAACAAAACAAATTGGCACCACCTACCTGCACCTATAGCACATTGTTCATCACCACAAACCTGTTAACATAGAGGCTTCAATGAAGAGAAGGGAGAGCATTAAAACCTATTTTATACAGTCTGTGTAAAACTCACAGAAGAAAGTCGTAGCGTTTGCGATGCAGTCGGCTCGTAAAATTAGATGAGATCCAAAGTCATTAAAAGAAATGACTTTTTTAATCTAAGTTATTTAAAAATTAAATCGTGAACAGGGTGAATCAAGATCACTATTTTATAACGATTAATCAGGTCCAAAACACACTATAGCTTTTACATTGTGTGTCTGTTTTCATGTTTGTCTGTTGTAGCCTACAGTGGAAGACCAGAGACATGAGGACATGAACTGTATGGAGAGAAGGCAATGCAGAGATGAAATAAGTCATATATCCCTGTTGGGTAAAGAATAGTGGACATGATGATGCCAACTGCACACCTGCAATCAGAATCCACCTGGTACACAGCACCATTTATCATGATTATAGATTGTCATTGCTGTTTTTTTAACCTACTGTGCGTACAAGGATCCTGGACTGTCTTATCCTATTAAATTTGTACTTGAATTATTCATTTTATAAAGCCTGTGCATGATTATCTCTTTATGACCAGCTCAGAGGAAAAAGCACAAAGTATTCCAACAAAGAGGAAGCCAAAGAAAAAAACCTACATCCATCCATCTTCATCTGCTTATCCGGTATCGGGTCGCGGGGGCAGCAGCTCCAGTAGGGGACCCCAGACTTCCCTTTCCCGAGCCACATCAACCAGCTCCGACTGGGGGATCCCGAGGCATTCCCAGGCCAGGTTGGAGATATAATCCCTCAACCTAGTCCTGGGTCTTCCCCGAGGCCTTCTCCCAGCTGGACGTGCCCGGAACACCTCCCTAGGGAGGCGCCTGGGAGGCATCCTCACCAGATGACCGAACCACCTCAACTGGCTCCTTTTGACGCGAAGGAGCAGCGGTTCTACACCGAGCTCCTCTCGGATGACTGAGCTTCTCACCCTATCTCTAAGGGAGACGCCAGCCCCCCTCCTGAGGAAACCCATTTCAGCTGCTTGTACCCTGGATCTCGTTATTTCGGTGTTGAACCAGCCTTCATGACCATAGGTGAGGGTAGGAACGAAAACTGACCAGTAGATCGAGAGCTTTGCCTTCTGGCTCAGCTCCCTTTTCGTCACAACGGTGCGATAAACTGAATATAATACCGCACCGGCTGCTCCGATTCTCCGACCAATCTCACGCTCCATAGTCCCCTCACTCGCGAACAAGACCCCAAGTTATTTAAACTCCTTCACTTGGGGTAAGGACTCACTCCCTACCTGAAGAAAGCACTCCATTGGTTTCCTGCTGAGAACCATGGCCTCAGATTTAGAGGTGCTGATCCTCATCCCAGCCGCTTCACATTCTGCTGCGAACCGATCCAGTGAGTGCTGAAGGTCACAGACCAATGACGCCATCAGGACCACATCATCTGCAAAAAGCAGCGATGAGATCCCGAGCCCACCGAACTGCAACCCCTCCCCACCCCGACTACACCTTGATATCCTGTCCATAAATATTATGAACAGGATTGGTGACAAAGCGCAGCCCTGGCGGAGGCCAACCCTCACCTGGAACGACTCCGACTTACTGCCGAGAACCCGGACACAGGTCTCGCTTTGGTCATACAGAGATTGGATGGCCCTGAGAAGAGACCCCCTCACCCCATACTCTCGCAGCACCTCCCACAGTGTCTCCCGGGGGACCCGGTCATACGCCTTCTCCAGATCCACAAAACACATGTAGTCTGGTTGGGCATACTCCCAGGCTCCCTCCAAAATCCTTGCGAGAGTGAAGGTCTGATCCGTTGTTCCACGGCCAGGACAGAATCCGCATTGTTCCTCTGGTGCCCCTTTTTGAACAGGGGAACCACCACCCCGGTCTGCCACTCTTTAGGCACTGTCCCAAACTTCCACGCAATGTTAAAGGGGCGTGTCAACCAAGACAGCCCCTCCACACCCAGAGCTTTCAGCATTTCTGGACGGATCTCATCAATCCCTGGGGCTTTGCCACTGTGGAGTTGTTTAACTACCTCAGTGACTTCCACCAGGGAAATTGACGACAATCCCCCATCATCCTCCAGCTCTGCCTCACCCGACCCCATTGGTTCCTCCCACAGGTGGTGGGCCCATGGTCTGGAGGGAGAGGTGCCACGTAGCTTTTTCGGGCTGTGCCCGGCCGGGCTCCGTGGCAAACCCGGCCACCAGGCGCTCGCTGACGAGCCCACTGTCTGGGCCTGGCTCCAGACGGGGGCCCCGGGCTTCCACCGGGCAGGGACCCTCGATCCCTTCCTTGCTTTTCCATAGGGTTTTTGAACCATTCTTTGTCTGGCCCCTCCCCTGAGACCACTTTGCCATGGGAGACCCTACCAGGAGCACAACGCTCCAGACAACACAGCTCTCAGGTTCATAGGGACACACAAACCTCTCCACCACGATAAGGTGATGGTTCCCCGGAGAGGAAAAGACCTACAGAGACCACCAAATGGGTAGGTAGTACACTATTAAGTCCCTCTTCAGGCATTGGTTAACACTTAAAAAATCTTTTTTCTGTTGCATGACTACATTTACACTGCTACATTTTGGTTTTTTTGGAGTTTTGAGCCAAAAGCTAACTCTTTTTAGTTGTTCAACAATTATATCACGCAAACAGTGTGAAAACTTTCAAGAGTACATAGAAAAAATAAAAAATATACATCTAGGAAAAATATTATAGGGACAAATAGCATGTAGAAGGAATTATATGCCCATGTCAACTGGCTTGAATCCTTAGAGAGAGCCTAGTAAAGTACATAGAATTTTCAGTCCGCTTTGAACATACCTCAGCGTGTTTGTACGCGCACGTGGCGAAACAAATACGCCTGAAGTTGGGAAAAAAGCGTCTGGCCGAGAGAGAGAGTAGAACAGTCAGCCAATTAGATGTGTCAGAAGCTTGTTGTGATCATGTGTTTGTCTTGATGACATCTGCCGTGTTGTCTGCAGGAAAGAGAGATGGATTACAGCTGACAATGACACATGTACTTTCTAACCACCAAATCTGATCTCAAAGTGTTTGCTCTCTCATTTTAAACACTTTTTAATAAATCATTACAGTGAGCAGTGAACATCTCCCTACTTCTGCGGTAATGATGAGTCAACAGACTTCTCTGCAGTTCTGGGGGCCTCAAACTCAGTGTGTCCACTCCGTAGGAACCATTGCATGTGGGTGGGACTAGACCCTACTTTTTGGGAATATCAGATTATGATTTGTCTCTCACCCTGCACAGATCAGCTGATCTCCTGAGTGTACACAGGCGATCCTGATTGGTTACCTGGAGGACAGCAGCCATTTTAAGCCCCATCGGACAGGAGCTCAGCCCCTCTTCTTCACTCTGCCACTCTCAACACGTGCCTGTGTAGATTTGTGTCTCATGTTGAAGTTGTAGTGAATAACGGAAACAGCATTTAGTGAAAATAATATTGATTTGGACCTGTTTGATTTGTTGACCTTTAGCCATTGGGTTTCAGCTGTAAATACATTGTCTTTGCTTTGTGCTACTAGTAGCAGTTTGGTAGGAGTGAGACATCCTTTTTGTTTGTTCCCTTTTTCTCTCCTGTTTTGCAATTAGAAGCTTAGTTTAGAGCTTTAGATGTGTGTGTGTGTGTGTGTGTGTGGGGTCAAATGTTCTACCCAAAAAACAACAATAAGAAGATTACAGTCAACAATACAAATATAAAAGCAATAAAACAGTGAAAACTCTTCAAAGCCCGTTGCTAAATACAGTGTACAAGTTTGCTATTACAGACATTAGGGTAACAAAAAAAGTGGCAGCACGGTTGGGTTGAGGGAAAATACATATTCTTATTAATGCTGACATGTCTGATGTGTTATGAACCAGGTTTTTTTAGATGTTTTTTTAATCGAGTGTACGTGGTGAGTTCACTTCTGTTGTGTTCTGCTCTCATCAGACGGTTGTGGGAATGTGACCGAGAGTGATCAGAAAGGTGGATGTGTTGAGACGTGGGACCCGCCATCATCCCGGTGTGTTCCTCTGGCTCTGACAGAGTATCATCAGTGTATGTGGCCTGCTGTGCTGCTGCTCGGTCCTTCTACACGGTCTGCACAGACACAATCTCACACCACTCAGACTCCTCCACTTCTACTGCTCCACCCTCTGTGTCCAAAGGTCCTCTGCAGAGTAGTTCTTCCGTTAATGACAACACCTGTAGAGCGACACATTTAAATGGATATTTCTGCTTTGCTTTCTGTTACAGCACCACCCTGTGGAACTAGCCTACCGTACACTGTTGATGTTAATTCCCACATATTTCAACATATGAAAGCATATATAAAGTTACCTTTGTACTCCAGCCGTTTTTCATGCTATAACAGATAAATAGCTGCTTATAACCAGAGATGGGTACATTTACTCCATTACATTTACTTGAGTACGTTTTTGAAAAAAAATATACTTCTTGGAGTAGTTTTAAATTACTATAGGCTACTTTAACTTTTACTTGAGTAGACGCATCTTTGTTTTTATCCACCCACCCAAACCTCATTTTAATGTTTTATTTTGACAGAGAGAGAGAGACTTTTGCTAAAGGCTCTACCACATGACTTTTAGGTTGGATTATTTTAATTTAAGCTTTTTTGTAATTAATTAATTTTAGTTTATTTTATTGATTGAATGATCTATAATTTGCCTAAAAATTATTCTTTTGTATTTTTGTCTTTCTGAGAGGCTTGCTCCAACCTAAGTCAAATTCCTCGTATGTGTCCTCATACCTGGCAAATAAAGCTGATTCTGAGATGTTACTCCACAGTTACTCAATACTCGAGTACTTTTTTCACCATGCACTTTTTTACTCTTACTCAAGTAATTATTTGGATGACTGCTTTTTACTTTTACTTCAGTCATATTATTCTGAAGTAACAGTTCTTTTACTTGAGTACAATTTTTGGCTTCTCTACCCACCTCTGCTTATAACAAACAGAAAGCAACTTAAATCTGAATTGAATCAAGGCTTCACTTTGTTTGTAGTCACCACCTGACTACAAACAGATTGTGGATTTAGTTCAAAGCCAGCACCTTAATATTTTATTTCTTCCATTCCCATCCATAGTAAAGCTGTAACTGTGGCTATAGTGATATTATCTATTATTTGAGTTGCAGCGTGACAAGGACATAATGCCAGTTAGCAATGCGTGCAGTGTTAAACTCATGAAGGAAGACCGGAACGCCATACCTTTCTTAATACTTAATAATATGAATAGGCCTACTTAATAATAATAAGAGTTTAAAAGCCAAGGTCTCTGAACATCCTACAGTTGACTTCTTCTGCCACTGCTAAAGACACATTGCATGCCCCCTTCAATATTTTATATATATATATATATATATATATATATATATATATATATATATATATATATATATATATATATATATATATATATGGTAATTTAATTACATCTTTATGGATTTGAGTACTTATTAGTATTTGAGTACTGATGGTCATACCCGCTGACTGTATGAATCGGTATGAATGGATGACTGTTGCCATGGACACACTGTTCTGTAATTCAAGCGCTGCCCACTGCTGTTTACCGCGCCAGGAATGACTTTTGCAATCTGATTGGCTCCTTCTCTGTCACCAGACATCGTACAACTCACAGCATTGGACCGCAGATACAGCACTGGCGCGTGGTTGTCATTCCTGATCTCCGATTGGCCAGTAATCTGCGGGACTTGGTAGCGCCGCATGTTGTCTGTGAGCTGTGATTGGACAGGAGGCAAGGTGCTGTATTGCAGGGTGTACGCTGCTCTATCGTCGTTACATATAAATACACTTCTGCCGGCTGGTGGGCTGGATACAAATAATAACGGAGTAGTAACTCACCGTCTCTGGAGTTAACTTCACACGCAGGTGAGAAGCCTTATATACGGTCTACAACTATACATTTTTAATCACGAAGAAGGCACACAAGAAAATCACTGGACTTTTGTGTTTGTCTCAAATTTAGCTAAATGTTTGATTCTTCTGTTTATTCTCAATACGGGCTATTTTAACGTAAATATCTCGTCATTCATAAATCGGAAATGTTTAAGTCAGGGGTTTGCTAACCTTACTTAGCTAAGGTTAGCCCATTTCTAACACAGTTGGTTTATTAAAAACGAAAGTCCGCTAAACCAAGCTGCTGTCTACTCTACCGCTAGCCCCATGAGTTGGAAAAGGAGCGGGTCCGTCAGCTATTTGGTCCGTGTTGCAATCTAGCTGGCTGAAATCACGCTGTTTCTCTGTATTATGACCAATAACAATCCAACTAAATATTTATAAAACAATTGTCAAATAGTCTTTTAGGCATAAAACATAATTGACCCTTGAGTGTAACAGAGTCTAGCAGGTTACATAATGACCGTTTATAACATACAGATGTCATCATCGGTCAGACGACTGAAGTACCAGGAAATCCCGTTGTGCCCTTTCACCCAGTTTTGCTTTCCTCTATAAACACAAGCTTTATGTAACTGTTTAGCTTTGGTACGTGTAATACGCAGTATAAGCTAAGCTAGCTGTCAAACTTGACACATAACAAATGGCACATTAAACTAGTTAACGCCGGTTGTGAAAAGGTCCTGCTTCTGTCTTTTTAATTAACGCTAGCTAGCGTTTGCAACTTTCTAGGTTTGCTGGTTTTTTTTAAGCTAGCTAGTGGCTCGTTCAACGGGACCGGTGTTGTTTAACAGTTAGTTTGGTTAACGTTACTATTTAAACGTCAAGTAAAGCCGAGAGGTAATAGTGTCTAAGCCACCGCCATACGTGTCATAATACTAGCTAGTACAACGACCTTAGCTAACATGCTAGATGGTTAATGTCGTTTACCTTGCCAGATAGCCATCCTTACATTAGCTAAACGTAAAATGTGAGACCTTGGCTAGAAATCTTATATGCAACACATCTGTTAAAGTATTGTAACCTGTTAGAATATGTTTTGCATTGTCTTGACAAACTAATACATAAATAAACAAATTACACAAACCTAGTGTATTATGGCTGCTCTGCTATGTACCTATGTATATATGTATCTAGTCATTAATTCCAACATTAGCAGTCAGGAGGCGTTACAGGCACCTGGTTAAATACTGTGTACTCCAACACCAACAACACACCACATATTTTTCAAATTAATATAACGCTGAACCTCTTTTCAACTCATTCAGGATGCCGGGATCAGGACCAATCAGTTGCTTGGGACCATGGCCCAAAGATGTGGGTATCATTGCCTTGGAACTGTACTTCCCATCCCAGTATGTGGACCAGGCCGAGCTGGAGCAAATAGACGGTGTGACAGCTGGGAAATACACTGTGGGCTGGGCCAAGCTCGCATGGGCTTCTGCTCCGACCGTGAGGACATCAACTCTCTGTGCCTGACGGTTGTCCAGAGGCTCATGGAGCGGAATGGCCTGTCTTACGACAGTGTGGGTCGACTGGAGGTCGGCACTGAGACCATCATCGACAAGTCCAAATCTGTCAAGACAGTCATCATGCAGCTGTTTGAGGACTCTGGCAATACAGATGTGGAGGGTATTGACACCACAAACGCCTGCTACGGGGGTACAGCTGCACTCTTCAACGCTGTCAACTGGGTGGAGTCCAGCTCATGGGATGGTGAGTGACCAAACTCATTTTTTTAGTCTAATATGTTTCAGTTTGTCTTTTTGGCAGAGTAGGGAGAAGTTTTTATTCACTTGCATCGTTGCTAAGTGTTTCATAGTGATTGCCTCTAATGTAACTGAGACAAAGATTTGTTGCACTCTTATACATTTCTCATCTCTAAAATGTAATCATCAGCACAGTGGCATTGGACTGTTGCAGCAGTCTTTTGTATATTTAAAAAATAAAGCTCAGGCTTGCTGTTTACCTTCTTCTCATGTTTCCTGTCTGCAGGGCGATATGCCTTGGTTGTGGCGGGGGACATTGCTGTCTACGCCACAGGAAGTGCCCGCCCTACAGGGGGTGCCGGTGCAGTGGCCATGCTGGTCGGGCCTAATGCTCCTCTGGCCTTTGAACGAGGTCAGTTAAGTGATAACAGGCAGCACCCTGTACTGTTGATATATTGATAAGACCCCACTGTTATTTAGCTGTTCCCATCATCCAGATGTTTACTGTTGACTTAACTTTTGTACCAAGTCACTGACATTTTGATTGAATTTTCTTGGCTGTTGAGCACTGACATGAATGGGCCTCATTCACCAACCATTCTTAAAGGATAACTACTGTTTTTTTTCAACCTGGGCCTGATTTTCCTATGTTTTTGTGTGTAAGTGACTGATAGGAACAATAATCTTTGAAATTGGTCCAGTATTGAGTGTGAACGCTGTAACTGGCAGCCACAGACTGGGCTGCGATGTAACCCTATGGGGCAAATGTGTCTAGTCAATTTGGTCCACTAAAAATGCTTTATTTTGCCACTGAAAGGCTTGCATTATTATTCTAAGTGTCTGACAACATTATGTTAGGATCCCTACAGAGATAAGCCTTTTTAAAACCTCCTTTTAAGACCTTTTTGTTTAACCAGAAACAGCTCAGAGGTCGCTAGTGCTAAAACCACCAGACTCCATTTAAAAGAACAATACTAAAGCGTATATAGAGCCGACCTATTTTCATATGCAACAGGGAAACTATGTTTTATTTTAACCAAAACTAGAGTTGTGATGGTTGGAAAAGTGGAAAGACGACCCAGAACATCTTTTCATAGTTTTATTTTGTTTCTGTCCACTTTGAATGAAAATGTTTATTTTTCTGTTTAAAAAAAAAAAAGGATCTTACTCTTTAACAGAAAGGTCGACCTCCTTAGAAACCCTTTTCATAATGTTGTCAGACACTTGGAATATTAATCTGAGCATGTCAGTGGCAAAACAATACCTTTTGTGAACTTAAATACAAGCTCCACAGTCGCTCTATTAACTTACACTGTAGCTTGTTTCACTGTTCTCGCTAAATACCGGACCAGTGTCAAAGATTGTTGTCACGTAGACCCAAAATCATAGGAAAAGAAAGTTGAAAATCCAGGTTGAAAAAAAACACTAGTTACCCTTTTAAGAAGAAAAAAATAATCATCTTTAAAAAAAAAAAAAAAAAAAAGCTTACAAAGTTTTCTTATTTGTTTTTTACTAGGTAAGAACAGAGTGTACACAAACTCAAGAGCACATTAAAGGGCTGACATGCAAAATAATGCATGCATTTTTCTTCAATTCTACAGTAATGATATAGAATTGACTATAAGCTTTCACAAAATTAAACTCACGCCTTCTACATCCTCTGTTGGGACCAGTCCAGACAATATATGGGTGTGATGGCACTCCTCAAAGGCGCACATCATTTTAAAACAAGACAGCGATTATCTAGTCTCTTAGTCAAAGAAAAAGTTGAAGGAAACACTTAGGAAGATATTGATGAATGATGCCTCATGATGTTGTTAGCCACTTGGAAACTAACTGTTTCTAAGAGCCAGGCTCTCTGTTTTTTACAACGTGCACTTAGATGAGTTATTGCATTTGTTTAAATGCACATCTTAAGACTAGAAACTAGGTTAGTAATTCTTGAAAAGTTTATTAACTGCAATACCTTTTAGGTGAGCATAAAACAAAATTAAATCTGTGAAAAGATTTTTTTGAAATCCAACTTATTTTAGAGAGTGTGGTCATATATGCATATATATGACTGTAAACTATAGAGGTTGTACATATAGAAGGAGCTGAACTGATGAGTACACTGCTGTGGCTGTGGTGCAGGTCTGCGAGGAACCCACATGCAGCATGCATATGACTTCTACAAGCCAGACCTGATGTCCGAGTATCCTGTGGTGGACGGAAAGCTGTCAATAGAGTGCTACCTGAGTGCCTTGGACCGCTGCTACTCTGTGTACCGCAACAAGATCCATGCGCAGTGGCAAAGAGGTGGGTTAAAACTGTCCTCCAACATTTGTTCCATGTAGGCATGTTTGTATTTATTTATTACAGTTTGAAAATGTATAACACAGAAGGTTTTGGACTCACACCCGGACAGAAAAGAAATGCATTGCACACTTATTTTACGAAGTGTCACATTCAGTCTTATTACTGCTCCATGTTAAAGGGTAATTTGTTTTTTTCTTTTCAACCTGGACCATATTTTCCCATGCATTTGTATATAAGTGACTAATGTGAATCCAAATCTTTGAAATTGTTCCAGTATAGACCTCAACAGTCCCGCCCACCACCGTTACCAGAAGTAAAAATACAATAACATTTCTCCATTGACAATAGGAGTATAAGCCATAAAATCGTAACTGTAGATGGTAGACTTAAAACCAGCAATGACATGAGTAAGCGATTGTATATGCTCATATAGATGCCAGACGTTCATGGGGCACCAGCCTATTTTGAGATAAGTGTTTTATTCTTTCCATAAGATCATCTCTCAATGCAAATCAAACCAGCTATTAAGCAAACTGAAATAACACCATGCCTATCTCTATGTATGGTGAAGGGTATGTGATGATGGGGCGGGGGGTATTTTAATTCCAAAGGGCAAAGGGACTTTATCAGGATGCATAGCATCCTGGATCCATTAAATAACTTTCTTTTAAAAATAAAAATGTACCTGCCTCTATGGGAATTTAACATAGGGGTGTCTATACTTATTCCCCCTGTAGTTCAAGGAAGATTATTTATTTATTTATTTATTTACATCATTCACAAAGAAAATTGCTGTCCTTAAAAGGTTGGATTTTCATAAATCTTTTGAATTAAGATCAATTTCCAACATTTTTTATTTTTTTTTATTCCTCTTTTTAATCAACTTTAGCTGTGTAAACTAATGCAAGTCAATGTACTTCATTACCCACAATCCTGAACAATCCCACAGTGATGCCTCTGATTGGTGGGAAGTGATGAAACCGTTTGGTTAAACCCTAAACACCACGAAAGTCCGTTAGATACTTTCTTATAAAATTCAATACACAATACCAAAACTATTATTTACACAATTAATACTGGAAGAACTGCTATTAACTGTACATTCACTGTATAAAAATCACTATGTTTGGAGGAAAAAGTGTGCAAGGCTGTTGTCAGATTGGAAATAGATGCTTTTTTGCTATTGGTGCGTGGTGGTTTATGGGATGAGTAGTTCCTTATCTCAAAAATGAAAATATGTACAGTCTTGTACCTTTTTGACTTTTTTTGGGATTTTCTGTTGGTATTTTCACTCAAAATGATATGTTGAATGCTTATGAGTCACGTTGTAGCTGGTTAGCCTAAGGCATGATCTAAAACTCTTTATAGACAGAGCTTTCCAGACGTCAATGGGAGAAATGAATGGAAAATGTACTTCTGGAACCTAAGGTCTCTTGGTGGAGGGACGGGACTGTTGAGGTCTATTGAGCGAGACCCGGGCTGCAATGTAACCCTATGGGGCAAATGCGGATTGTCAATCTCCGTCCACTAAAAGTCTGGTGTTTGCCTCTGACAGGCTCAGATTATTCTAAGTGTCTGATAACATAATGGAAATGAAACCTACAGAGACAGACATTTTTGTTTAACACGAAACAACACCGCAATTGTCAGTGCATCACTTTTTAGCGTGTTTAGAGCCAGCATATCTCCACATGTAAATGGGTGAATTAAGGGTTAATTTCAACCAAACCAGAGTGGTGATTGTTGGAACAGTGGAAAGATGAACCAAGACGGCTTTTGGTAGTTTTATTTTCTGTTGACTTTGAGTAAAGTGTGTTTCACGATGATAAAATTACTGTTTATTTCCATGGAGTCTGGTAAGTTTTGCTGTAGCGATTGCTGGGATGTTTCATGTTAAACTAAAAGGATCTTACTCCTTTTAGAGGACGTCTATTGAAGGTGCACAATTGCCCATTGATATTATATTGTCGCCTTTTCCAAGGTTCCAGCAGAAACAAGCCATAATAAATATCAGAGATGGCAGTAACAGTTTGATGCTTCTTCTTTAACTGTTTTATTTGTTAGTCAATGGACCTATGTGTAGAAAAGGTGCTGTTGCTGTCATGCATGTGGATGGGAGTGTAGTGGAGGGACTGGTCGGATAATAGCATGATTAGTTAAGAGGGTTTAGGACATTACCTGCTTGCTGCGCTAAGAAGTTTACCTAAGTTCAGTGACCATAAAGTAGTTTAATGAGATGAGCCTTTAACCTAATGTGCTAACATGTACAATATCTAAGAACAGGAGGCTGTTAAAGACTCATTATGAACCATTCATATGCAGCACAACATTTCCGGCCGTTCTCTCTGGTCTTCATAAAATGGGCTTGGTTTACATGACAGCAAAGACACACCGCACATCAGCTTGTTGAAGTGTTTGTGTGTTTGTGTGTTCCTGATCTTGAAAGTAGCTTTGTCATGTTGGTATTTTGTACCTATTACAGAGATAGCAGATAAAGCAGAACAAGGCAAAGGGTGGGTATTTGAGGTATTTGCAACTGTGCCAATGAAATGGAATCCAGTGTGTTAGGAATTCATGAGACCAAGCGAAGCAAGTAACAACCTTTTTAAAACAAGAAACTGTGTTGTCTAGACGTATGTGATTTTAATCATTCTCCTTCTCCACAGAGGGTTCAGAAGAACGTTTCAGCCTAGACGACTTTGGCTTTCTAGTCTTCCATTCTCCATACTGCAAGCTGGTACAGAAGTCGTTGGCTAGGTTGATGCTGAATGACTTTCTGAGCCACCCCAGCCCCAACACTGAGACAGGACCCTTCACAGGCCTTGATGCTTTCAGGTACACTCACAATAAAATCTAATTAAATGCCATTGTCCCAGCTCCATGCACTAATGACTAAGGTATACATGTCATGTATAGTGGGACAGCTAGGCTGAAATGTTAATTTAAAAAAAAAAAAACTCATTTTGCAATAAAACATTTGACAGTAATGTGGTTTATATGTTACATCTACGAAATAGATATTGGGGCGCTGCAAATTTGGCCCCTGATGGCCATCGCAGGTATTTTTCAAAAGCCCCGATAGTCAACTATACAATATCGCTGCAATATTGACATTGATGTATTTGGTCAAAAATATTCTGATATTTGATTTCTTTCCATATTGCCCAGTTCTACAGCAGGGTATCTGAAGTGTTTGTGTTTTGAATGCAAGCCAAACGTCTGTACCTTTTGTAAGACTTTGGACCACAGAAACAGATAGAACAACACATCTGAATCAACAGTACAAATCAAGATCATCTGATAGCTGTAAAGTGTAGCATGTGAAACCTGGAGTAACATCCTACTATCTGCCCTTAATGGTTGCATTGAGATAGTGAAGACAAATCCTGGAGTGATACTCTTAAGATTTTTGTTACCGGTAACTATACCGATGTTGTGACTTCAGTATCGGTACGATACTTTTTTTTCCGATACCAATTTAATAAAATTTATTATAGACGTAATCTGGCTAAGAAGCGGCACTTTCCAGAGGTGGAGATTGAAACACTGATATCTCAGGTTCATTTGCGTGTATTATTTGGCAGTAGGGCTGCACAATTAATCACATGTTAATCACAATCACGATTTTGGCTTCCCACAATAAAATTTTTTTTTTTTTTTTTTTTTATAAATGCGTCATTTCATAGAAAGCTCCGGGTTTTTTTGCAAAGCCCATCTACCGCTCCGTAAACCACTGTCTGATCATGAGCCAGTCAGAGTTGTTCCTGCACCGCGCAGCTTAGTTTCTAGATGTCACAGTGGACAGTCACAGAGGACAGAGTAACAGAGTAACTTCAGGTCGTAGAGTAATAGCATGTGAGACAGCGCCTGCTGGACCCGTTCATAATGAGTCATCCATCTCTCTGTGAGTACGTCCATTGCACTCCCCCTCTCTCTCTGGCTCTTTTAATCAGTTATTGTTGAAAACAAGTAAAGGAGCTTTCACAGAGATACTTTTTTTTTTTTTTTTAAACAATCCTAGGCTATTTATTTCAGATAATTTTCATACATGTGTTGCAGCTGTATGTATGAACAACTTGAACATAAGAGGATTAGCAGCATTAGGAAAGCAGTTATAAATAGCCTATGTGACTATAAAATTTGTTTTGGTTAAAATCAACAAATAATCGGGATACTAATCGTGATCACAATATTGATCAAAAATAATCATAATTATCATTTTGGCCGTAATCGTGCAGCCCTATTTGGCAGTCTAAAAACTGGAATTGAAGGCTGTAGAAAGGCTAACATTGACTTTAATAGAAACCTAATGATGCCGCCGTTCTGGAGAAGATTCGCAGCCGTTCCACAACCGTTGGAAATTAGGGGTTATATTGCAATCTCTTAGGCCTACATGTACATGTACCTATATTTACATGAGTCAGAAGCTGTGAGGTAGAGTGCGTGACCTCCGCTCCCCGTGCTGGACCACCACGCCGACCCTGTCTCCTGACAGCAGAGGGGCTGGAAAAACAAGCCAAAATATGTCAGTCAATGTCACAAAAAAATCGTTCACTTGTGGCAATTATCAACACTTTAAAAGACAAACAAAAACCTGTAGAATAAATAAAAATGCTGCGCATAGTCATGTTTTCTGTATTGAATATTGTTGCCAAACAAAACACTATACCTTTTTAAAAAGTGAGGAATAATATAGCCGCAAGCGGCGATTCGCAGGTTCGAACCTTTTTTCTTAATAGCAACTTCAAAGTAATTTCACATATGTGGTCCATTGTCATTATAAAACATATAACCTTCCAAAGTTTGGATTTTGAAGCCTTAATTACAGCATCACCATGTGGCCGATTGGGTTCATATTTCTATAGAAGCACGTGCACACCATTTCTAGTTGTTCCCCCAATTCATGTTTCTAGCTCATTCCAGCTCACGGGAATTTGAGCTGGCGTGGCAGACAACAAATAATAATAACTAATAACAGACAAACGTAGAAGGGTTCTACTGCTTTGTGGTTTGAACCCTAATATCATGCTGCTATTCATAATGCATGTACATTATAATGTACAGTATTACAGTTTGTTCTGCATGTGGAAAGTATTTCCCAATGCCTTAACTTAGTGTCTAACTAAGACACTATTTCCTCTTCATTTTCCAAATCCCAAATTATAAAGTTCTGCCTCAACTTACCATAGATTTTCACTGTACTCAACAAAGACAACTCAACAAAGACAACTTCTTTATAACCAAAGTGGCAAAAGTACAACTCATGAAAACACACACTTTGGTGATTCTGTTGCTAATCATGTATATTTGTGTTTGCATTGCAGAGATATAAAGCCAGAAGAGACCTACTTTGACCGGGATGTGGAGAAGGCCTTCATGAAGGCCAGTGCAGATATGTTTGAGACAAAGACCAAGGCCTCCCTGCTGATCTCCAATCAGAATGGAAACATGTACACCCCCTCTGTCTACGGCTGCCTTGCATCACTCATTGCACAGTAGGTCTCAGCTTCTAACCTTTGTCTGACTTTCATTTGTTTGTTTACTGTATTAAATCACTTGCTGCAACCATGTGCTTCTGAGACAGAATGCCAAACTCTGTTTTTCCAGGAATTTGTATATGCCAACCTAGCTAAATAACGAAATGTCTCAATGTATCAATTTGAAATAACTCAAAATATCAACAAGAAAAACAAAAGCATCTTCAAATTTGAGACTTGAGAAATGAAAAAAAAAAAAACTAATTGTGTCTTTAGAAGAACACCGCTTTAAACACTGTCGTTCTGGATGTATTTCAGAAGCAACCAGATCTGGTCGAAGAATCCATATATATATATATATATATATATATATATATATATATATATATATATATATATATATATATATATATATATATATATATATATATATATATATATATATCTATCTATCTATCTCTCTCTCTCTCTCTCACCTACCTTCTATTTTAAAGGTGCCCTGCCACATGTATTTCATTACTTTGTGGTAATGTTCTTCTCTAATGTGCTTCTTTGTGGAAAAAAATGCCTTGGTTATCTTGTTTCAAGCCATTCTAGCGTGGTATAGAAAGCCTGCAGGAAGACTCAGCTCCATTTGTGCCATTTCTCATTAATATTCAATGAGCTAAGTTGCTTGACTCTGATTGACTAACAACTAGCCAATGAGAGCCTGGCTATCAGCATCCTTTACCCAGCGCAACTGGGCAAGCTCATGAATAGTAATGAGCTCAGGCAACATGACGTCAGACTAACCAGCTGTTGTGATTGGTCTGATTTCTCCGCCTATTTCTTTTTTAGTAGCTAGAGCTGACAGAGGACGTAGCAGATCATTTTCACATTCACCACATAACATAAACACATAAGGACCTAACATATTAAAAAAATGCAAGTAAAAACGGTTTTGCGTGGCTGGGCACCTTTTTTTTAACTATAAGATCTTAAAATGCACAACTTAAATTTGAAGATTATTTTTGACATATCCTGCCGCTAATTGTATTTTAAGATTATGGGTGAGATCTTCAGAAGCAGTGCATTTACTGTAGTTTATTGCAAGTTAACAGAAAATGCATTTCAGTTGTTTGGTGAAGTCATTGCAAACTGACCAGTTATGGGCTGCCCTGATATATCCTGGCACGGCTGATCAAAAATAGTTAAACCAATTGAGTCTTGGAGTTGTAGTATGTATGAAGAATTTTTGTTGCCTCTCTGTTGCAGACAAACAGCTTCACAGTTAGCAGGGCAGAGGATTGGAGTTTTTTCCTACGGTTCAGGATTTGCTGCTACTCTGTATTCTCTCAGAGTTACACAGGACCACACACCCGGTAAGACAGCCATGGTTCAGTTCTGTGATGTGGATGGCTTAAGAACGTATAGAAATGAATGGTAGTGTGTCCTTCCATGTGATTTGTTGTGACTGTTTTGTTTTTGTTTTCTTCAGGATCTGGTCTGGACAAACTTGTGTCCAGTCTGAGTGACCTGAAGGTCCGACTGGACTCGAGGAAGAAGGTCTCGCCTGCTGTCTTTTCTGAGAACATGAAGCTGAGAGAGGATACACACCACTTAGGTACGACCCTGCTGCCAATGTCTGATTCTGAAGGATCAAATTGGTTATTTACAGTGGCAATCACAAGTCACTCAGGAAGTAATGCTCTTAAAAAAACATTTTAAATAGAATTGGAGTCTTAAGCAGTGACCTCATTTAGGATTCCAGTGACCTGAAGTAGATCTCCTCCTGAGCCTCTCAGTGCTGCCCAGTGTATCCGGTACCTTCTTCCTGTTCTCAACTAGGAGAACGGGAAGCTTTGTCTTGCAGTGCCTGGAGTAAATATCCATAAGGCAGGGTAGGGCACAGCCGATTGTATGTTCAGCAAAACAAACAAGTCTATGCAGGGCCTGTTTTGTGCGGTTCTGCTATGCCCCGGATGCAGTAACGTTGCCCTTGAAAAATACATACATAGCTGAGATAGCGGAGATGGAGATAGCCGCATGTCAGGCTTAATCGGTTGATCGTGATGATTCCGAAAAGACAATATTCTGACTAAGCTGTTTACATAATGAAAGTTAATATTCCACCAATATTCCCCTTTACATGCAGCAGTGCAGAATAGGATTGTTTTAACTTATCCACAGTGGCGGACTTGTTCGAGCGTGCGAACACAGCCTCCCTCTTTCACTCCTTCAACGACCTTCTTGTTGGCGTGGCGATGTTTGTACATATTCAGAAACCTTTTTGATACCCAAATCTTTAATTATCCAAAATGTAGGATTTTCTTCTGAGCATGCATATTGATTATTGCAAACTCTTTGGCTAGTTGGTTTGTACAACAATCATAGCACCATACTGAACTGACCGTAAAGTCTAGCTGTTCTATTATTTGCCTTTACCCACTTAACTTTGTATCCATATTGTTTGTGATTATTTATCAAAACTGTCCATATGGTAAATTTTTGTGAATCCCTAATTGTCAACTCAACAATATTGCCTCAATATCGCCATCAAGTTGGTCAAAAATATTGTGATATTTGATTTTCTCCATATTCCCCAGCTCTAAACTGCGGTAAAAACCCTGATTGAGACTCATATTCCAATTAGGCTGTATACATATCCAAAGAATGCTTCCAAAACCTGACTAATACCAGAATATCCCACGTCTTGAGATGGTGTTTGCACTCACTAAGTTAATCTCACAAGCAAAATTTGATTCGATATTTAGAATCCTTCATCTCTGACTGCTTGCTTGCTCTGTTTGCACAGCCAACTACATTCCTCGAGGCTCAGTGGAGGATCTGTTTCCAGGGACTTGGTACCTGACACGAGTGGATGACAAACACCGCAGGGAATACGCACGAAGACCTGTGGACGATGACCTGACAGCAGAGCCAGAACTTGTTTGCTCCAGCACTGCACCAGAGGTACAGGATGAATAAACTTCAGGACAGCGTTTCCAATGTGTTTTATACTATTATTATTATAGTCCTTTTTTTAAGTAAAACACACAGTGAGAGGGTCAAAGTTTAAGATTGATACCAGACAACACCCAAAAACAAGTTCAGGTCTATGTTAGTGTGCACGGTGCCATTCATACGCATTGCTAAGCCTCTGTCATGACATTAGACATCTGAACTTAGCCGTTCAGTGTGTAGCCAAAAATGCATCCCCTGCTTTATTGAAGAAGACTTGAAAGTAGCAATTAAATCCATAAACTCATTATGAAAATGTTTATTCAAGTAATAAATCAAGTGACAAATACAGTAATTTACCCATGGACTTCTATGGAAACAGACTTCTTTTTGCAACCAATGGAGTCGCCCCCTCCTGGAAATTGGATAGAATGCAGATTTAAGACACTTGCAAATTTACTTCACTTTTTAGGCCCGAAGTTGCCGCTTGTGTCCTGCTCATGTGATTAGTGTTGTGGAAATGTACGTTAATAACAGAAGAGCAGATAACAAACATAGTTGAGGTGCTTTGTTAACAACCAGTTAATTGTATGATGTTTACAGTCTGCTTTCCGCCTTCAGCACATCCCCAGTCCAGTCAAGAAGATGCCTCGCATCCCTGCAGCCAGCGCTGGCCCAGACGCTGCTGTCAGCAACTGAGAGCACTTACGTACTTACCTCTGAGAGGTATCGAGATCACACAGTTTTAAAACTGTAATAACTAGACAATACTAGAGGTCAGAAGGCTAGCAAGAGACAACAGCGTCACCTCCAAAATCATTATACATTAAACTTATTTAGGTTGGAGCAGTGTGTCACTGAAGTGTTCAGTGGAGGCCTGTGGACGAATGTAGACACTCCTGAACTGCCAATACCTTTCCCTTCATCCACATGTAATGCGGCCGTAAATTTCATATTTCTCTAGTCTAGAGTCTCTTTTGATCACACTACGTATTTCTTTTAGCAATATTTTATTTTAATGTTAACATTTGTACTTTAAATTTTCTATTTGTGCAAAATGGACAGTTTGTATTTGGGAGAAGCACAGACAGATGTTTGCATGGAGTGTTGCTGATATTGAGTTCAGCACGCAGACTTTCCTCCTGGCAGCTGGCAGTCAGTGGCAGGAAGAGGAAATGGACATAATTAATGTGGCTGCGGGCTCGTGCTGATTAAAAAAAATCAAAGGGACATGGGCCTCCACTGTGTTAATGTCTTTAAAATAGTGCAGCGGTTTGCATTCAATACCTCAATTTCCTTTGAAAAGATGCGGCCAGTTCCCTACAGGACATTGCAGGTTCATCATGTGATACTGTGACCAGACATCAGGAATACTTAGACTCAAAGTGATGCTCCACCCAGAGGGCTTCAGAGTCCTCGCTCATCCTGCATACAGTGGGTGGAGTCTCACTTTAAACTGCTGTTGACTTCTGTAGCTGAGCTAACAAACTGTAGTCAACATGTTAACCTGGTAGCAAACACTGTCACACACACACACAAACACACCGTCAACTGCCTCACGCTCGGTGATGACGCTCCATCAGAAGACCATTTGTTTTCCGTGTTAAACTGAAGCTGTTCTGGATAACACCAGTCATTTTTGTTTTTCCATTTGCCTTTTTATTGCCATGAAACGTCTAAACCCATCGAGTGATTTGGCACAGTGCTGCTGCTCTACGTCAGGTTTCCTTCCAGTCATCCACTCTGATTGTTTTAAAGACTATAAAGAAAGCGCTTGAGGACATGCACTACAAGCATTTGTTATAAAATACTTTAACACTTTTTTTCTTCTATTGATGAAACAGATAGTTGATTGTCAGTTAATATTGAATGAGAAATCATTTTACTAATTTATCAAGCAATGTTGCTCTGGTTTTGCTAAAAAAAGAACATAGTTTTTGAAGACTAGATGATTGATAAGATTGGATATGATTATTAATTGCAGCCCATTCTTCTTTTTCAAACCACTTTGCAACGCCACAAAAATCTGTATAGTAACATGTTCAACCATTGATCATAACGCAGAAAGAATACCCAGCAACTTAGTTGTCAACATACAACATTATGGACGCTGTGTTCATACTGCAGCGTGTTTGAGCTCTTCTATAGAGCCACAGGGATTAATCGGGTGTTTATTTTAATTGTCAACTGTTTAAATTAATTATTATCCGTTTTAGTCACTTTTTAAGAAAGGGGGGGAAACAAAGTTTAAATTCTCTGATTCCAGCTTGTTAACTGTGATTGTTTTTTTGTTTCTTCTTTCCTCTGTGGCACTAAACTGAATATCTTTGAGTTGTGGAGAGAACAAAACATTTGATAGACATTTTATAGACCAAACAACAAATTGACAGATTAATTGACAATTAAAATACTCATTAGTTAACTTACAGCCCTACTCTTGGTATGGAAATGAGGCTCAGTAGTAGAGTGCAGCCAACATCAGTGGGTTTAGACTTTTCTAAATCAATGACAACTAAAAGAAAAACATTACTCTGGTGTCATCCTTAATAGTGCAATCAGCATTATAGTAGTGACCGTACAACAGCCTTAGCTTTAAAAAATACAAAATATATACAGTACCATTCAAACGTTTGGATACACTTTCCCACTGTGGGAAAGCTGCAGCCCTTCAATGACACAATGTCTAACCCACTTAATATCTGCATCTGCTGAGTACAACAGCCTCAGGTGAGCGGTGCCCCACTGCTCCGCCAGCAGCAGCACTTTATTAGGTCCACCAAGCTAAAAGCAACACAGTCTAATACAGCATCCCTGCAATAAATCCTACCTCCATTAGGTTCTAATCAGTTTGAGTGGTGTTGTGTGCGGCTGTTGAACTTGCTATGCTGGAGGCGTTTCTATCGTATTGTTCATGCCATTTATAATAACGAGGGCAGACTGAATATTAAACACATCTTTGTGTAATGTGGAATCACCATGACAACAAATGTTTCAACGCAAACTGAACTTTAGAGCCTGCACTAGAAACCAAGTGTGAATATGACCTGTGGCCTACCAAAGTTTTTTTTTTTTTTTTCTGTCTATTTCATTCCTTTACAAACTGACAGATGCTGAGCAAGGCAGCTTAGGTCCCTCACTTTTCCTACAAATATAATGCGACGTGGCTCCAGCTTTACAGACACTACACGGAGTGCCGAGTTGGGTAGTTGAGGGACCAGAGAGTCTGGGGCATACCCAGCAAATACACAGAGCCAAACTGGTTCTGCCTCATTTAAAGCTTGAAAGCAGCAGGAGTCCGATGATTTAGTGTTTATTTTGTGCAGAGTCATAAGAATATTACAGACCTTCAAGCATATACAATATATCGGACAATTATGCATTAGGAGTTGTTTGTGAAACCATATTGTGGGCCAGGGATTGCTACACTTTTGACTGGTGTCTCTCCTCATTACACCAAACTGCCACACATTCATATAAACAAGTGTCACATTAAAACAGCTGCTGTGACTATATACTGCAGTATTCCAGTTTTGTTGTCTTTTTTTTTGTCAGTTTCATTCAAATAGCTGAAATGTAACTTGTTAATTCATACTGAAGCCTTAATGTCAAAGGGCTTTGTTTCATGTTGTAGGTCGGGACTTAAATGCAACATGCAAGACTGAACAGCTTCAAATCTTGAGTCAGCAAATTTTTGTTTTGTTCTGTTTTGTCTCGTTGGTTTTTTTCTTCTTCCTGTAAACCATTGACAATGATTTGACAATAGTTGCTCTCAGCAACAAGGAATTGAATGTTGAAACAGATCGAGCTAAGGCAGAAAACATCGGCCTTAAATTAGCAGCAGTGGTCTGTTCCAGGTCCTGTTGGTGCTCAGACTGGCTCAGAGTTTTGGGACAGTTGATGTCGATGTGACTAGGTTCTTGAGAAGCCTTACAATAAGCATGTATGAACTGTAAACAGACAAAGTTTTACTTTTAATAATGTACAGATATTCTTTTTAATTGTACAGTCAGAGTTTGGTTTCTCTTCAGGCCGATGCCAGCATCACCAACACGTGCTTGCCTGGTGCCTGCCTCAGAGGTCACATGATCTTTACCAATGTTGATTATACAGGTACAAATGTACGATTATTTATCTTGTGTAGATATAAATGAATGGATGTCTCATCAGATACATTTTATCCAGACAGTGTGTAGATTCAAATGTGTAAATTCAGAATAAATGGATATCAACATGTGCGGTTTGTGTATGATTCTTTTTTTTTTTCACCAATAATCATAATGAAAAACCATAAAATGATTTGTGGATTTCTCCCTTTCGTGTCTTTGGGAGTTTTTACTGGCTTTAAAGATTTTGGCAGCCAATTATCTCATTTCAGTTCCTGACACACTATACATTTATTGTGTGGGAAGCGGGAGATTCCATTGGACAACACTGGCCACTCCTTTTGTTTTTGAGCTCGCTGAGGAGGATGCAACTGTACGATAGATTCTGTTGGCTAAGCGTCCGGAATCAGCCTGTACCAAATGCATCTCCTGTAATAATGCAATGTCAACATTTCCCTTTTTAAGTAAAGCTTGGGTGCTGGCTTGCTTGTGAGGTGCATTCAGACCACCATAGTTTCAAACTAAAAATGTAACATGGCCAGACAGCTAATACGCAAGGTAGGTCTTTGATCAAGATTTGACACGTGGCAGCGAAAAGGAACAGCAGCCCATAGTTACCTGGTTGCAACTCATTCCACTTTAAAATAAATGTATTTCTTGACTACACAAACAAAGGAAATAAAAAGAACAAAATAGCAAGGACATTGGAAAGGAGACTAACCTAGTAGTGGAATAACTAACCATTGGAGCGTGGGCTATATTAAACAAGACAGATATGTCATTCAAAAACAGTCTCTGTGATCACATCAGATAACAATGCATTAAAACAAGGACATCTCAAGAGATTTAGACAAACTAAGAGTCTTCATCCACAGCGCAGAAGCCGGGGCGCAGCCCACCCCACATAATCCTTAGTAGAGGTGAAAGCTCTGCACTGTGAACCATCCTTGATCTTCAGGGTTGACGGGTAAAGCATGAAAAAATCCAGACCCTTGACGCCTGCTGAATCCATGGTTTGGTAGAAGGTTTTGGCTCTGCTTGACCGGGAAGTTGCTGTAGTCTGGGGAAATGCAAATCTTTCTGCCCCCGACCATGGGCGGAGGTTTCTGTGCAGCCTGAATGAAACCATATTTGGCCATTTGGAGGCAATGCAAATTCAGCAACTTTAGCAATAGAATTGTCAACATCTGGATATTTTAACTGGATTTTCTCCATAATTCCACAGTAGATACAGTTGTGTTCAAAATAATAGCCCAACATCACTAACCTCATAAATCATTTTTTGGTAAAAGTGATATTTCTACGTGGCATATAATCTACTAGTAAGTGATGTAGAGTCATGACATGCATGCTGCTCATTCTGTGGAAAGTGGAATTGAATCTGTAATAATTGAAAGGGGTGTGTTCAAAATAATAACAGTGTTGTGATTGATTCTGTGAAGAAACAGGTGTCAATTATGGCCCTTATTTAAGGAAGGAAGGAAGCAAATGTTTTGCATGCTGGTAATATATTTCTGAAATACTCAGCAAAATGGCTCATTCCAGACATTGCTCTGAGGAACAACGGACTTTGATTAAAAAGTTGATTGGAGAGGGGAAAACATACAAAGAAGAGAATAAAATTATAGGCTGCTCAGCCAAAATGATTTCAAATGACTTGAAATGGCATCCAAAGCTTGAACGACGTGGGAAAAAACTGTCAACTACCATTCAAATGGATCAAAGAATAGACAAAATTGCAAAGAATCAACCAATGATCAGCTTCAGGAAAATCAAAGAAGACTTAAAGTTACCTGTGAGTACTGTTACGATCAGGAAAGGCTATGTGAAGCAAAGCTATGGTGACATCATAAATGCCGTTTCTGAGGCCAAACCCAGTAAAGTAGAGGAATTGTTGAATGTAGTTCAATGGTCCTGGGCTGGAATACCTGTTTACAGGTGCCAGAAGTTGGTTGACTCCATGCAACACAGATGTGAAGCACTTCTCAGAAATAATGGTTATGCAACTAAATGTTAGTGCAGTGATTCAAAGTAAAGCAAACTGTTAAGACATTTTTCAGTTTAAACAGTAAATGTTTGAGTTTGTGAAGAAAAATGCAAATACTGCTATTTTTTTTTTGAACAGCCTAATATTTCTTTTTCTTCACTTTCTGTAAAGATAGAACACAAACTTGATCAATGTTGGTCATGTTTTGATTTGGAATTGAATGTGCAGTGTTCCCAATGCATTGATATTATGGAATTAAAAACTATCCTAAGGATTTTGAGCATTATTCACTATTATTCTGAACACAATTGTAGTATTTTAAAATATACAGGCTTTGAAAATATGCAATTAAAGGTACATTTCAACTCTTTTCCGGGCTGATCGGAAAAATACCCTGAAACCTCCTGTTTAGACAGACTTAATTTTTTCTCATATTTTTGGCCTCTATTTCCATTAGTCGCTTTTCCATTTTTGTCATTTTTCCAACATTTTTGTCTCATTTTTGGGTGTTTTTGTCGCTTTGAACATGCTGTCACAGACCCTAACCCACTCTAACCCTAACCCAACATCCGGATGTCCAAGTGAACTCCATTTTTGCCCCAAACTCTGTTGAGAGTACTTTAAAATAAACAACGAATGTGACTCATTGTCAAGTGTCTCATTTTGTTTCACAGAAGATTTCCTTTATGCTTCTTGTCAACTTGTGATTCCAGTGAAACTGTTTGGAGTTTGCATGTGAGGAGCAGACCATGATGGTGGGATATCCTTGGTGAACAGCGACATCTAGTGGTCCCATCGAAGAGGAGGTTCACTTTCTACAGCCTTTGAAAAATAAGACTATTTTACAAGAGAACAGAAAGATTTCAATGAGCCAACATCCCACTTTGATTCTTATTTGGAAAGCAGTTGTGTTTTCCATCTCCAAAAGGCCTATGCTTCTTAAAGGGGGATGGTTTTCTTCTTCAACGGCCCCGCAGTCCTCAGGTTCAGACTTTAGAGGCTCCTGGTTGGATTTCAGGTGTCTCATTTATGACGTGTTACGACTGCAAACATAGCAAACAGTCAATGTCATCGTGACAAACCTCTGTCGATCTATTTATTCTGGTGAGAAATGCCTAACCAGCGCCTCCTCGTCAGCTAAAGGCCGCTCTTTAAGGTTTTAGGACATTGTCCCTCATCCATGCAAACAGCCGAGGAATTGATTTGCAAACATTTATCCAGACAATAATCCACACATGTTCTAGTTGCAGCACAATGAGAAGATTAAGTGGAAGATCCTTAACCCCTGCTGCAACGGTTCTGCACACAATAAGTTAACATGATAACTCATAAACAGCTTTTTGAGATGAAGGAAACCTGAAAGCTTCTTCAGAGTCCTCTCCTAATGTTGGAGCCGACATTAGGATTCAGATAATAACTTTGATTTTGATGAATGGTGCATAAATATATTGAAATTGAGAGTCAAGCAAGAGTCAATGTAGCATGTAATATTATGGTTATGTGCTATTTGACAGTCAGCTGATTGATCAGTAATTGCATTAGTTGGTATGTGAGAGCTGAGTCGTTCTGTTTTTGTTCTTTGGTTTGGAGCCGATGAGTAATTGTGAATTTAAGTTGGATCCAGGCGCCTTGCAAAGGACAAGAAGGAGAAATATATGCACTTTGATAGTTGCTCCTTTTGTAACACATAAGAGAGAAAAAACACAACATAACACATACAAATGTATACACATTATATACACCAAAACAATTAAAAAAACAAATTGTATGTGATTGAAGGTTGTAGGTTCAAACCAGCATTGAATTCTAACTTTTAAAACCCAAAACGATGCAATCAAATATGATATGAAAGGTACCCGTGAATTAAAATGAATTAAATACAGGAATATGATTGCAGAAATGATAAATTACTACACATTTGTATTTTGTATTTAATTCCATTTTTTTTGAATGGAAACTATCTTTTGTATGCATTTTATGGCATGTACTGTACAGACTTTTCAACGTACTATACTATGACTTTTTTTTATTACCTTTTACGACATCTATAATATAATATGTCAGATTGCTCAAATGATTAGAGAGTGATTGGGAAACAGAACGTTTTGTGTTTGAATCTTAAATGTTGCAGTGAGAAGAAGACATACATGTCACAAACATAGACCGATTTTTCAGGTCAGTGGTTTAAGACAAAGTTTTTCCAGCTGCTGGACCCCTAACGCTGCAGAGATCTGGGGCCTCATGAATAAAAAACTGCACAGCACGGCCAAAACTTGAAAAGTACCTACACACAGAAATATTCACATGTATAAAACCAGGCGTGCACCAGGTCCTGCGCACATGTCCTTAATACGTCCCAATCAATGTGAAACTGACCGCACGTGAACGAGCCACCGACCCTGCCCTGACCCATAACTTGATATGGAAATGATAAATTTGGCCCTGACGTCATTCTTTGTCCAATCATAACAGGTCATCCCGCTATGGCAAGCCCTTTTAACATTTAAAAGATAGACTGGATATTTGTTGCAAATATCTTTAATTCCGTTTTGCCTAGTCAAAAAGAACATTTCGGATATCCGCAAATACATTCTTCCTACGTTACAGATATCTTGAATGACAATTCCAACTATCCAAAATATAATTAGTCATAAAGACGTTATTGATATCTACAATGTTAATTCCGGATAGTCGAATTTAGCTTTTAAATATTAAAAGGGCTTAATGCCATAATCCCGCTGCAGACGGGACAAAACCGCGTGTGACGTTGGAGGTTTGTCATCTAGGATAAGAAATAAAAGAAAATGTCCAGAGTGGCAAATGGTGACCAGGCAGTGAATGCACCGAACCATGGAAAGAAAGAAAGAAAAACATGAAAGTGGAAATCAAGCCAATAGTAGCAGCGCCACACACATCCAGAACAACATGTCTGTGTCTGTCCAAATTACACACAAGAAGCAGTTTGAACTCACTGACGTAATGCCTTTTATTTTCAAAGTGTTAGTAGACTCGGTGAAACTCGGTGGAATTTATAAAAAAATGTTTTTAAATGTTAATTCATAATGAAAACATTACCGTCTACAGCCGCGAGAGGGCGCTCCAGGCGGCTGACACTCAATGCTGCTCCTAAAGACGACGGAGAAACACTGAACACAAACAAAATGCCGCCAAAAAGAAAATCCTTGTTCGCAGATTACAAACTGGGAAAATAAAATATGCAGCCGAAAACGGTAATTAAGCAGCAGAAAGAAAGTTTGGAGTGAGTGAGAAACTTGTGAGGGACTGGCGAAAAGGTTACTCTCACGGCAAAGAAGAAAACTAAGTAAGCTAATTGTAGGCTGAAAGCAAGATGGCAGAGCTGGAGGAGCAGCCCCACAACGGGCTGAGACGCTTGTCAAAGGTATCGTTACTTCTCCACGCCCTGGTAGTTGTTCTGTGTGCTATTGTATAGTTGAATAACTCTTAATGTGTTCACGTTAACATAGCGGACACCTAGAATTTATTCCAAAGGCCAAGGGAACTTTATCAGGATGCATAGGTCCATGCAGGATGAAATAACTGGCTTTTAAAAATAAAAATGTGGATGCCTCTATGGGAATTTAACAGAGGGGGGTGTATACTTATGCTCCCTGTATTTTAAGGAAGAACATTTATTTATTTACAATATATTATTCATTCACATAGAAAATTGGTGTCCTTAAAAGGTTGGATTTTCCTAATTTTTTTATTTTTATTAAGGCATTAAGATCAATTTCCCAAAGATGTTATTTTATTCATTTTTTAATCAACTTCAGCATGGGTGTGTAAACTTTCTCCACTCATATATATATATATATATATATATATATATATATATATATATATATATATATATATATACATTGTATGTATGTATGTATGTGTGTGTGTGTATATATATATATATATATATTTTTTTTTATATACACACACGATTCACAGACTGCTCATCTAGCTTAAAGCTTAAGTGTTTCTAGTGATCACTAGAAAATAAATTAGCTATATTACTGTAAAACCAAACATTGTTTGCATGAAAATAGAATAAATAAACAAGAGTTGCATGCATATATTGATACAAGTTCAATTAGCATATAATAATATGCTAAGCAGCTCAAATTAGCACCCGGTGGGGGTAGACTCGCGCCGCCACACCAACCCAGTGACAGATGATTTATTGGGACTCTGCTTTTATTTGAAGGTTTATTGTATTAGTAGAGTATATGTTTGCTAGTTTTGGAGGGACACAAGCCCACGTGGGTTAGTGTTGTTCGGTGGACTGTAAATGGACTGTATGTAGAAATGTTGCTGTTGTTCTGTAGTGATGTCTGAGTTAAATGGACTGTTTGTAACAGTGTTGTTCTGTAGTGATGTCTGAGTTAAATGGACTGTTTGTAACAGTGTTGTTCTGTAGTGATGTCTGAGTTAAATGGACTGTTTGTAACAGTGTTGTTCTGTAGTGATGTCTGAGTTAAATGGACTGTTTGTAACAGTGTTGTTCTGTAGTGATGTCTGAGTTAAATGGACTGTTTGTAACAGTGTTGTTCTGTAGTGATGTCTGAGTTAAATGGACTGTTTGTAACAGTGTTGTTCTGTAGTGACGTCTGAGTTAAATGGACTGTTTGTAACAGTGTTGTTCTGTAGTGATGTCTGAGTTAAATGGACTGTTTGTAACAGTGTTGTTCTGTAGTGACGTCTGAGTTAAATGGACTGTTTGTAACAGTGTTGTTCTGTAGTGACGTCTGAGTTAAATGGACTGTTTGTAACAGTGTTGTTCTGTAGTGAAGTCCGAGTTAAATGGACTGTTTGTAACAGTGTTGTTCTGTAGTGATGTCTGAGTTAAATGGACTGTTTGTAACAGTGTTGTTCTGTAGTGATGTCTGAGTTAAATGGACTGTTTGTAACAGTGTTGTTCTGTAGTGAAGTCCGAGTTAAATGGACTGTTTGTAACAGTGTTGTTCTGTAGTGATGTCTGAGTTAAATGGACTGTTTGTAACAGTGTTGTTCTGTAGTGATGTCTGAGTTAAATGGACTGTTTGTAACAGTGTTGTTCTGTAGTGACGTCTGAGTTAAATGGACTGTTTGTAACAGTGTTGTTCTGTAGTGAAGTCCGAGTTAAATGGACTGTTTGTAACAGTGTTGTTCTGTAGTGAAGTCCGAGTTAAATGGACTGTTTGTAACAGTGTTGTTCTGTAGTGAAGTCCGAGTTAAATGGACTGTTTGTAACAGTGTTGTTCTGTAGTGATGTCCGAGTTAAATGGACTGTTTGTAACAGTGTTGTTCTGTAGTGATGTCTGAGTTAAATGGACTGTTTGTAACAGTGTTGTTCTGTAGTGATGTCCGAGTTAAATGGACTGTTTGTAACAGTGTTGTTCTGTAGTGATGTCTGAGTTAAATGGACTGTTTGTAACAGTGTTGTTCTGTAGTGATGTCTGAGTTAAATGGACTGTTTGTAACAGTGTTGTTCTGTAGTGATGTCCGAGTTAAATGGACTGTTTGTAACAGTGTTGTTCTGTAGTGATGTCTGAGTTAAATGGACTGTTTGTAACAGTGTTGTTCTGTAGTGATGTCCGAGTTAAATGGACTGTTTGTAACAGTGTTGTTCTGTAGTGATGTCCGAGTTAAGCTGTAGTACGGCCCTAAGACTCAGAAAAGATGTTGATGGTTTCAGCTGAATGTTGTTAGTGAGGTGAGGGTAACCAGTGTTTGGTTGTTGTTTACTGTAGGCAAGCACACAATATTGTGTTTCCACAGTAAAGAGAGCGACTTCTTTTTTTGAACAGACCTTCATGCAGATGCAGATGCAGAGGCACAGGTGTGGATGATATGTCACCTGCCAGTCTTCATCACAGTAGAAGAGTAGAGAGGGAGTGGGCCAAGGCTGGAAGCCGCTCCAGTTCAGCTCCTGCAGAGGATCAGTGTTCTATGCCTCTGTTTGACCACAGCAGACAGGGTTCAATCAACAGTTGTTATGAAAGTCATATCATAGTTTGTGTAGATGTTTCTGAGAGTCTGTCTAAAAAACAGTGGCACCTTGTGAAGCCCAATTTATGGTCCTGCAGTAAATCGACGCACGACGCACGTCGCTCGGCCGTGGATTGGTAGAGTTGCATTTCCCCCCCGACTCATTTTCTGCTTCTCCTTCTCCATAAACAACATGAAATCAAGGAGAGGGTTTACTCTTCATGCTACAGAAATTAGAAAAAAGATTATAGTTTTGATACAAAATTAAAACACTCTCGAGGAACCAACAAGCATTTCCTGGGTGTAAGTATTTTGTTTTCACCGCAGAGTGAAGTCCGCTCTCTCCATTTGTTGTTGATACCGCGTTGTGCTATTTCATTCTGAGATTATTTTCCATTGGATATTTAAGTTGATAAATAAGTGTTTTGACATGGCTCTATATCCGTGGAAGGGGGATATCATTCTTGCATGTTTTGTTTTGCATGATCAAAAAACATGAAACATTGTGTCAACCCAAACCGGAAGCCATTTCTGATCATGTCTCGTGTTTGAAATTGCAGGTAGAGCTACAAAAAGTAAGTGTCATTTTCATGTGTGTTGGTTTTCCAGTAGGCCACTACACCATGTCTCCTACCTATTTTCTCTATATAGCTATATTTGAAATTTTCAACAAGCTGTTAATTAAAGCTATATTTGAACTCTTTTAAGCCAGATTCATTCCACCTCCGAGTGAGAAAACACAAACCCAGTGTGTCACTCGGGTAATATCGGACAATTCTGATATAGGATTTTAAAATTAAAGGCTTCAGTGTCCAATTAAAGCTACATTTAAAATCCTTTTCAGCCTGTTAATTAAAGCCATATTTTAACTCTCTTTCAGGCTGCTCTAAAAAGGAATCTTCCATTTAAACCAGGTTTGTTCTACCTGAGAGTTATACAACACATATCATATCATATAACACATATAACACATATGTAGAGTGTCACTCTGGTAAGATCGGAGCATTTTGATGTAGGATTTTAAAATTGGTGGTTAAATGTCCAATTAAAGCTATATTTGCAATCCTTTTCAGACTGTTAATTAAAACCAGATGTTAACTTTTGTCGGGCTACGCTTAACAGGAATCCTCCAGTTAAGCCAGATTCTTTTCACATTAGAGTGAGAGACCACATCCAGTGTGTTACTCGGGTAAGATTGGACTATTCTGACATAGGACTTTAAAATTAAAGGCTTAAATGTCCAATTAAAGCTATATTTTAAATCCTTTTCAGACTGTTAATTAAAGCCATATTTTAACTCTTTTTCAGGCTACGCTTAACAGGAATCCTCCAGGAATCCTCCTGTTAAGCCAGGTCCAATTAAAAGCTATATTTGAAATATGTAAAGCTATATTTTAACTCTTTTTCAGGTGACTCTCAAAAGGAATCCTCCTATTAACACACAAACTGTTTTTATCAACTGTGTGTCTACTACTGATGCAGCCTCATCCAGTTCCCTCAAATTCTTTGGGGACTGACTATAAAGACAATACAGCTTATCCAGTAAATTGGTGAAGTAGTGGGTTTCCACACAGCTCCTTACGGCATGCACCCCCAACTGACAGCTCTAGACTGTGATTAAGGCAGTGCCAGCCAACCACTGCTGGATATCTGGCCTTTAACTTTGCATACACCCCTGCTTTTCTACCCAGCATCACCGACGCCTCATCTGAGCAGAAGCCAAGGAAGCACTGCTTCAGAAACTCATCAGTAAGTTAAGTTGCCATGTTCTTCATGCCTTTGCTCTCTAGCATTTGTAATCTTATCTGTTTCCTGGTACCTGCCTGACCTGCTTGATTTATTTCCTAACCCACTGTGATAACTTTGGCTGTTTGGACCGCCTCCTGTAATGGCCTCTGCCTACCTTGTTACCATGCAAGTTTTTAGTCTTGCCTGTGTGACTCTGTTTGTGTTCGGCTCCTTTCCTTGTCACATGTACTCACCAGCCACAACAAATATAAGTATTGCATTCAAAATCTTACTCTCAGTAAAATGCACTGTAAGCAAGCTTTTTATTGTAGTAGCTGCTGGAGCTTTCACAGTTCAGTTATTGTGGTGCCCCAACTATTTAAATTCGATAAAGTTAATTATTACTATTGATAATGTTTTTGATAATTGCTAACAATTAAATCTGTACGTTCCAAATTCCTAACATGACCAATTTGTAGTTTAAAGACTGCTTTACAATATTACAATAAAAACATCACAGTTCAATAAGTATAACAGTAAAACAAGTTAAAAAAGTAACAAGGGAGTAGAAGACGTAACATAGACTCTCGTCTTAACGTTTTTCTCCTACAGACTTCTTTATGCAACACTAGCTACGACAAGTCTGACGCATGAGGCGTCTGGGAAATAATACAACAGGTAGGTAGGTAGAGAGAGAGAGAGAGAGAGAGAGGGAGAGAGCGAGCGGGGAAGGAAGTGGTGAGGATGCTCTACAGTCCCTGCAGTAGCACCGTGCTCATCTCACCACAGTCAGTCAGCCAGCCACAGAGTTGAGATCACACAACATCGGCGAACCATTCCACTGACCTGCATGCACCGCTGTCACCCTTCCACCATGGCCTGTTAAGGTAAGAAGGCACAGAGAGTTCATTTATGCTTTCTGTGCTCGTCTCTTATTGCTATCAATAAAGTTTTTCTTCCTCTCAACGTTATCATGAAGTGAGGATGGAGCCACTTGTTTAACTTTTAAGTCCGTTTCATACACTTTCACACCGTTTGCACCTGTTTAGGTCCTGTTGTGGATAATAATAATCATGATTGTATAGCGTCACACAGCCAGTACAGGCTGCCTGTGTGTCGTTCTGGAGGAAGATGAACTGATGATAGTACAAGAGGAAATCAGCTGCACTTCCCTTCACTCAGACAGAAAGTAAAATGTCGGCTGGAAGGGGTTGTTTACATGTATGCAAAAGAGCTGCAGTGTGCAAGTCATGTCACGGAGGCAGGTTTAAACATTCACCTGAGTCTAATAAGTTCTGTATACACTTTACTGCCTGTACACCAAGTTCACAGTGGTGCAAACAGAATTTCTATTAACTATGAATAATGTTTAAAAATTAAGAGTGGGAAGGACCAGAAAAGTTCTGTGCTGCTGCTGTTGCATTGCATTACACTGAGAGGCGTCTCTAATATTTAGTATATCCTCACTGATTAACTAATTACTATGATATAAAGTGTATGTTAAAATTAAAGACTGCTCTCCATTCAGGTTGGATTATACTATATTAAGTTCTATAGACTGTACAATTATTTGCATATTACCAACATTGCAATTTGTATTGGTATGGAAATTCCATTGAACATATTTTTATTTTTTTCCAAAGATCAGTAAGTATTTAATAACAAAAATGACATGACACATATTGGCCACCATGGAAACCTTTTTAGTCACGCCAGTGGGATGTCTCTGGGGATAGCAAAGTTGGTCTGTTGGTTGGTCCACATCTTTAATTATTTGATGGATTGCCATGGTATTTTGTACAAACGTTTGTAGTCCTCAGAGAAAAAAACTCTAATGGCTTTTCCTGTAGCGCCACCATGAGGTTGATATTTTTGGCTTTTTCACTTATCCTCTTATGGATGTATAATTAAACCTGGACACAGCGTTCAAGCCTGAGCCCGGTTCATATGAGAGTGGCCGGCTACTTCCAGTTTAGCGCTCCACTAACTTGAATAATAATTCAATTATTGAATCATGTGGCTATTCTAGACTTTCCAGATGTTGTTGGACCAAATGGATTAAATTCTGGTATTAAAACAAGTCATTTCAGGCTTGTGACAACAAAACAATTGAAATGTTGTACAAAAATGTATCAACTGATTTACAGATGCTTCTTTCACCATCTAAGTCTATGGGATAAAGTCTTTTTGGGCCCCATGACATCACGCGACGGACACGGAAGTTGTAATTTCACTGTTTGGCCGCTATGTCAAGTTGACTCTAAAGTCCGGCACACTTCCTGGGGGGCCTACTTGTCCTGTGAAATATCTCAAAATCTGCAGAAGGGATCTTGGGATCTACTACAGATATGTATCTTTTCCTCAAGAAAAGTTGGAATTTCTTTGACTTATTAAGTCAAAACTTCCCTTAATCCAACACTTTGGTTCCTGACAGAATACCTGTAAAACTAATGGCATTCCCGCCAATGTTAGCTGCTTAACTAAGATTGTGAACATGGTAAAAATGTATACTTGCTAAACATCAGCATGTTAGCATTGTCATTGTAGAAAATAGAAACAAAGATTTAATCTGGGTAATGCATACAGCAACAGCTATCTCGTAATTCGTTGTCTTGTATTGTATATATTATTATAGACAGCAAGCTTATTAGTGTTTTTAATCCGCAAATAGCAGACTAAGCATTTATGTTTGACAATGTTTTGAATGGACATCTAATCTTTCTAATTATGCAGAAGGAAAACTAATGCACCTAAGAATGCGTAATCCAACATATGTTTAGCAACGTTATGCTGTTATGTCACTCTGTGTGATTTCAATACTAAGAAAACCTGAAATTAACTGTCAACAACTCTATACATACATACAGTTAACCCCATTTACTTCTATTCAATTCAATTTCAATTCAATTTTATTTATAGTATCTATTCATAACAAGAGTTATCTCAAGACACTTTACAGATAGAGTAGGTCAAGACCATACTCCAGAATTTACAAGGACCCAACAGTTCTAGTAGTTTCCTCCAGAGCAAGCAACAGTGCGACTTCTCTAACCACTCATCACATAACCTGTTAATAGAAGGAATCATCTTTTCAAAACAGGTTTCTTGATCTTTGCAGCCTCCAAAACAACAAACTGCCGCAGAGCTGAGAATCCTTGAGCAACGTGAACCTTATGAAACAATTTCCTTCTCCCCGAGTCAGACCACAATACCACATCCTGAGGCAGCTTTTTTTCTTAAACGGGCTTGTCTATACAGATCAAAAGAATGAAAACATATAATTTTTTATATATTTCTTTTATTGATTTTTCCGTGACGAAGGGAAAGATCCAATAAATGTAATGAACAATGGGTAATGGGTGTTCACTAGTTACCCCATACCCACATACCCACCCTGACAACCCCAAGCCCCTGCCTCACCCTCTTGTTACTAAACTAAAAGTCACAGAAAAGGGGCAGCTGTGGTTCAGGTGGTAGAGTATTCTTCTACCAACCGTTAGGTCAGTGGTTTGATCCCTGGTCCTGCACTCCCATGTTGCAGTGCACCATGGGTGTGGGAGCGTGTGTGAATGTTAGTTGGAAGTCACTTTGGATAAAAGTGTCATCTGAATGAAATGTAATAATGATGTTATATGAATATTACCAAAATGGTCTCTATACTGACTGATTAAAAAAACACATTTTTTATACGTCAAAAACAAACGTAATCCGTGATTGAGAATGCAGTTTACTTGTTTAGGTATGTAATTTGTAAGAGACGGCTGTTTTAAAAAAAAATTTCCAAAATCTTTAATTATTTCGGAACAAAACCACTGTGCCGCTATGGATGCAGTTTCTTAATATGGCTGATTTACAAAAGTAAAGTTATGTTGACCAATTCAGCAGCATTTTGGACACAGATTTGACCTCTGTAGATCCTTTGTATTACCAAAGTGCTGATTTGAAAAAAAATAGAATGCTGCTAATTATATAAGCCGTTGTTGCAGCAATGTTTGTTTCGTAATCCATAATTAGCTGTGAAAATAAACCATAGTCATTCCTTAATCACGTGCAGTCCAATGTGACGCTTGAGAGTGTATACTTCCATATATATTTTAATACAATTCTTTGCCTGATGAAGGTCTGGTACTGAAACGTTGCCAGCTTTTATATTGATCTTTGCACGTTATACAGTGTGCAGGAGTTTCTTATTTTATTTTTATTAAAGTATTATGTTTTGAATATGTATAATCCTTTATTTTTATATATATATATATATATATATATATATATATATATAAATCTTTTATGGAGCTTCCAAAAGGTGAGAATACAAAAAATCAATTCCATGAGTTGTTAACATTGACTAATGATTTAATGGATCCTGCTGCAAATGTCTGACACGAGTAAATGTTTTCCACATAATGAACACGTGGATTTTCCAGCAATATTCCTGCAGCAGCGATCGCAACAGCTGCTCCTTTATGAAGTACTGTAGCAGTCAATGAGTTTCCGTCTCCGTAATCACTCCTGCCTTTTTAGGGAGTTGAGGGTCACATACATAAGCAAGAAAGAACTGGGCTGAGCCCCCTTTGGGTACTGTTATGAAACGGGAATTTGGCATGTAATGGTTTCCCAATCCTGCTTAATGAGGATCAAAGGTTCTTGTGAGGGATTCAGGAGTTATAGACTCAAAAACAACACTGGTGGTCCCTGAGAACGCAGCAGTGCCCTGGACAGAGAGGTATGCACATTTCAAGGCTCTGTAAGTCATAGTAAGACAGAACTAGACACAAACTGTGGAAGAGATGGCTGTGACACCAGGGAATCCTAATCAATCGTAGCCATGCAGATTTTTTTTGCCAGCTGACGAGTGCTTTGCATTGACATCCATGCAAATGCCACTACACTCTGTAATTCCTTTTCTCTCTACCTCACCCACAGGAGCGCTGCACCTGGAAAATGTTGTTTCAGTAAAGCCCATTTAAGGGAAATCACTGCGACCGCGTCATTCATCATTGAGGGGAAATTAGGAACTTTGTCAGCCTGACAGTTGGAGGAAGGACGGCCGAGTTTCCCTCTGATCAAGTTCCCTCTGTCCAAAAGATGTCAACCGCCGCCACAGAAAGTGTAGGAAGAGGAACTAAACCCTCAAAGGTTCATAAAAAGGTAAGTGGATGTCATGAATATTCATGTCATAATTTCCAAGGAAGGGAATATCTCAAATATGCTCAAGAAGACAGTGACATGCACTATTATGCAATCATTGTTGCTGTCAAAACTGAAAACGAGTGTGGGAAGTCACTCAAGCACACTACAATGTATTGGACTATACTTATGTATGTACCTTAAAACACAGAGTATACATAGAAGACTTATTGTGAATAAAACCTCTCAGTATATTTGACGATAAGAAAACGCATTGGCAAATTGTTTCAGAAATTCTGGGGGCTTTCATTTCCTCATATGTTAGTAAGTCGAAATCTCGGGACATAAAATTCCATCAAAATGAAAATAAACATGTAAAATTGCAGTTGAAGTACAACAAAGAGCAACACCATACCTGCAGCTTAATGTTGTTTCTGTTAGTCGGTTTTGTTATGTAACAGCTGTTTGGTGATGGAGAGAAATGGTGGGGTGAACAAGGCATTTTGGTTCATTCTTGATCCGTTTTTGACAGAGAGATTTCACTGCTGTTCAGTAAAATTCCTAAATGAGTTCTGTGAAAAATATCATGTTTTATTTTACTTTAGAGATTCATTCAGTCTATACCATCAAACCATTTTGTTTAAAAGGGTTGACTTTAATTACCGCTGTCAAACAATTAAAATATTTAATCGCATTAATGTCACAGTTAACTCCCAATTAATTGCACATTTTTATCTACGCTAAATGTCCCTTGATTTATTTTTGTCCCATTATTTTTTTCTTCTCATTTTAATGCTCTTATCAACATGGAAAAGTGGATCGCCTTGCTTTGTGCAAATGTGTTTTTTTTTTTTAAATTGAAAACTACTTTGGCATATAGCCTACTGTAGTGTTAAAGACACCCTGCTCCGCCCCCAGCATATAGCCTACTGTAGTGTTAAAGACACCCTGCTCCGCCCCCCCCAGCATATAGCCTACTGTAGTGTTAAAGACACCCTGCTCCGCCCCCCCCAGCATATAGCCTACTGTAGTGTTAAAGACACCCTAGCATATAGCCTACTGTAGTGTTAAAGACACCCTGCTCCGCCCCCAACATATAATCTACTGTAGTGTTAAAGACACCCTGCTCCGCCCCCAGCATATAGCCTACTGTAGTGTTAAAGACACCCTGCTCCGCCCCCCCCAGCATATAGCCTACTGTAGTGTTAAAGACACCCTGCCCCCCCAACATATAATCTACTGTAGTGTTAAAGACACCCTGCCCCCCCAACATATAATCTACTGTAGTGTTAAAGACACCCTGCTCCGCCCCCCCAGCATATAGCCTACTGTAGTGTTAAAGATACCCTGCCCCCCCCAGCATATAGCCTACTGTAGTGTTAAAGACACCCTGCTCCGCCCCCCCCCAGCATATAGCCTACTGTAGTGTTAAAGACACCCTGCTCCGCCCCCAGCATATAATCTACTGTAGTGTTAAAGACACCCTGCCCCCCCAACATATAATCTACTGTAGTGTTAAAGACACCCTGCTCCGCCCCCCCAGCATATAGCCTACTGTAGTGTTAAAGACACCCTGCTCCGCCCCCAGCATATAGCCTACTGTAGTGTTAAAGACACCCTGCCCCCCCAACATATAGCCTACTGTAGTGTTAAAGACACCCTGCTAGCATATAGCCTACTGTAGTGTTAAAGACACCCTGCCCCCAACATATAATCTACTGTAGTGTTAAAGACACCCTGCCCCCAACATATAATCTACTGTAGTGTTAAAGACACCCTGCTCCGCCCCCCCAGCATATAGCCTACTGTAGTGTTAAAGACACTCTGCTCCGCCCCCCCCCAGCATATAGCCTACTGTAATGTTAAAGACACCCCCCCAAGCATATAATCTACTGTAGTGTTAAAGACACCCCCCCCCCCCAAGCATATAATCTACTGTAGTGTTCAATTTCACACGTAACATTGTCACTTGTAACACTGTCCATCAATAAAATGGTGAAAAAATACTTTGACGGGGATATGTCATCAGCTGTGTGTTAGGCCATCAAATGGTATTTCAGACCGGACGTGCTGCGATGATAGCTCAAAACACACAGGTCCCTTTGGTCTTGTCGATGGAACATTTGGCAACTTTTTAAAAGTCAACTCTCCATTCAGAATCTTATTGGTCGTCCATTTTGCCGTCTCATGCTCGCCATCCACTCAAAACGTAATGTGCGACGTGCCCGTTGTTTTGTTTCCGGCCTAGCCAGAACCGGTGGGGTGGATGTTGTAGTTTTTCTAACGTTACTTGTTGTTGCAACAGCATGTGAAAAAAAACTACAAAGTTTGCTAGGCCAAATAGAACGTTAATCCTGTGATTAAAAAAAATTGACGCCATTAAAATGGGTTTGCAAACACGTCGTTAATAACGCATTTAACTGACAGCACTAATATTAATAAATTAAAGGAGAATTCCAGTCAATTCCAACACTTGTTTGTTGTTTGTAAATTTGGAGTGCTTTCAGTAGTGAGAAAAATGAAACCAATCGATGCCGCCTACACTGTGTTATCCTCGTGCTAGAGTTAGCACCCAACAGGCTTAAACAGGGCTAAACATGTTCAAAATGTCATTAAAATTCACACTAATTCAGCTCTGTTTTGGACGGGGCGCCTCAATTTCATTGTTCTTTTCTTCCCTGTTGTGGTTTGTTAGCCCACGGCGGCCGCCCTGAAAGGAGCCATCCAGCTGGGCATTGGTTACGCTGTGGGAAACCTCAGCTCCAAACCAGACAGAGATGTTCTCATGCAGGACTTTTCTGTGGTGGAGAGTGTTTTCCTGCCCAGGTACTCTCTCCTTTCTACACGTTTTTATTGTCGACATATAGATAACGCACATAATCAAAGTCAAGTTCTGATTAATAAACATAAAAGATCAGTTCAGCCAAATTACAAAACGGTGTAGGCCTACTAAATGTTCCACCTCTCTCTGCTGGTATGTAGACATGCAGATAATTTGGTATTTATCTAGAGAGGTTTTTGAAGCACAATGGTGTTTTAAGCCCCCAACGTTGGCTTTAAGACACCTAACCTTAACCCTTGCCTTATCCTAGTGAAGATGTTAGGGGCTTAAAACACCAAACACCTTTTTTAAACGTGTCTCAGTGTCGACCCCAATGAAAAGTAGGGGAACGTTACTGTGTTTGTAGCGTTGAAAGAATTGACATTTGGTGTGAAGCAATTGCATTTTCAAACTGATTTTCCACACTTTTCCAGCCCCTCAAGGAGCAAGTCTTACTCATTTTGACATGTACAAAAGGGAATGGACAAATTTTGACCATAGCAAAAATACTTGGTAATGTTTTATTTCACAAGTTCCTTTTTCAGGAATCTATGGGACCCATAAATGTTATAATGATGATGCTGATGACATAGCTTTAATGATAAAAAAATAAATATCTTTTCATTTTTGGAGGTTTGCAACCTATCAACTTGTGGTTTCAGCAACAAGTCTTTTTCACAGCAGAGACGTTGACGTCATGGGGAAAGTACAGGTCTTACTATTAACATTAACAATGGCTCTGTTTTATTGTACCTTACACCTTACTGTCGCAGACAAATTTCCCAATATCAGAATTAAATTATGAGAGTTTTGCTAGAGTTGGGGCGCTCCATTGTCTCAATCGTTTGTTATAAGGTGGTCATAAAACTCTGAGTCAGTCTTTTTCCCGTCTTGATGTTTCAACAAAATGAAACGTGTTTGATATTTTCATAAGTTTTAAGACTTGGTAGTAAAATCTTATAGCTGTGACATGTGCAAACAGCTACACATTGATCATTTTCTCATCCTTACTTAAATACATTCTTCTGTTCTGTCTAGTGAGGGCAGCAACCTGACTCCAGCACATCACTACCCTGATTTCCGTCTGAAAACATACGCACCACTGGCCTTTCGCTACTTCAGAGAGCTCTTTGGCATCAAGCCAGACGACTATCTGGTCAGTGTGGAAATTGATATAATCATTCAACACAATGTGGCGGAAGTCTCCTGCTAAATGTTGCATTGCTCTGACTTTCAGTACTCCATCTGTAATGAGCCTCTGATCGAGCTGTGCAACCCCGGCGCCAGCAGTTCCTGGTTCTACCTCACCAGCGACGACGAGTTCATCATTAAGACGGTGCAGCATAAAGAGGCTGAGTTCCTGCAGAAGCTGCTTCCTGGTTACTACATGGTGAGCTCCTGTGTCAAAAACCAAACTCTCACTATGTTTACACACCAGCACGCATACGTAGCAAAGTGCGAAAAGCCCTCGCCGGATGCCACTTGCATAAAGTAGCCTGGACCTCAACTTTATGCAAAAAAAGGAGCAGGCAACTTGATGCCATGCTTCTTGAAAGTCACGGCAACGCTACCAGAAGGCATTGCCCGGCTGCTCACATAGACAATGAACGGGAAGCGTGTTAATGCGATGACAGTGGACACGCGCCATCAGTTTACCACTCATTAAAAACACTGAGTGTATCCTTAAAGGTGCTCTAAGCAATGTCACACATGTTTTAGGATACAACATTTGTTCTCACATACAGCAAAGGGGGTTATGGTTAGTGCGTAGAAGCACAGAAGGGGGGGGGACGGGATGAGGAGGAGGGAGGGGCAAGCTAGTCTTGTTTTGTTTGAAAATACTTTGAACGTCAACAAGACGTAACGTCACCCAACATTGCTTAGAGCACCTTTAAGGTCTAACAAACGTATTGAATGCATTTCCTTCCTCATAAAACTTAAAATATTTTAAATGCTGCATTGTTTACATGCGTTTGCTAGCTTGCCGTCCTCTTCTCCGTGCCATTTGTCGGCGCATCCTTTGTGCCTTAGCGCCTTCAACTCTCGATCAGCGGAACAGCAACAGGACAGATCCAATGATTTGGCAAACCCATGTTAAACAAAAATATGAATCATAACAGCGTAATTTTTACATTTTAAAATGTGTCTTGGGTTAGACTTTAAGTTGCTGTTTCCTTTTTGTCTACTTCTAATCAGGCCTCTAATACAGTTTACATAAGGACAAAGATATTTATACAAAACATCAGCTAGGCTAGACAAATACGGACAATGCAAACAAAGCTTAGACAATACAATACATGAACAATTAATGCGTACAAGTGTAACTGTTAAGAAGGAGCTGTTTGTATGCCTTTTTGAAATATATGATGGACGATAGACTTCTAATGTGATGCTTGGCCAACAATTCAGCTTTATCTCTGTTACCACAGAACCTGAATCAGAACCCGAGGACGTTGCTGCCCAAGTTCTACGGCCTTTACTGCATCCAGTGCGGCGGCGTCACCGTCCGCGTGGTGGTGATGAACAACGTGCTGCCGCGCGCCATCCAGATGCACTACAAGTACGACTTAAAGGGTTCCTCGTACAAACGCCGCGCCTCACGCAAAGAGCGTGTCAAGTCCTCGCCCACGTTCAAAGACCTGGACTTCCAGGAGATGCACGAGGGCCTGCACTTCGACCACGACACCTACAGTGCTCTGATGAAGACCCTGCAGAGGGACTGTCGGGTGTGTTCACAATCAATCTCTTATTTTTTTATTAGCGATGATGTTGGTTATCTGGATAATAGAATGGTTGTTTTGTTCTAAAAAGCATCATTTTTCAAATGTTATCGGTATTTAAAAATGCATGCAGGATTACAACCGTTGTATCTATTAGACATTTCCACTTATCTTTCTGTAAACTTTACTAATTTTACAAAATTTAGCATGAATAAATTTTACATGTGAATTAAAGGTCCAATATGTAATACTGCAGTACCAATTCAAAATACTGGAGTTGTCTCCCCCCTCACAGGAGGAGAGGGCGTTTTGCACTCATAGTTTTATTGCAGTGGGTTTAAAATCTTTCTTTCGACAGGCTGAAATGACCCCCCCCCCTTCAGATAACATTATACAACCATGACAACCCACTTCCATGAGCAACAGTTCGCTCAGTCTCAGGCTTTTATGACGGCCTCATTAGCGTCTGCCTGTTATTTTGTTAGTGTGAAACAATGGTCACCTGATGGAGGATTACAGCAAAGCACCTGACTCTTGATATCGGGCTGAGCAGCTGGACTCTGGAGTGCACACTGGCCTGTCTGGGTATAACGCCCTCTTATTGGGCCTCCTTGCACGACCTGAGTTAGTGTATTAGGTAACACACTTGAAAGTAATAGCCTCTTTGTTTACAAGAGTTACGTCATGACATCAGAGTTTGGTCAGGGAGGGAATGAGGCTTATGTTGTACTGTACCAACTTATTCTTTTGGTTTGCAGATCCAGGTTTAGCCCCTTTAACTGGGACCTGCTCGGGTGTCAGAGAGTTTAATTTACAGCTTGTTTAACCAAGGTTTACTGAGGGCGGTTCGAAAAAAAGTTCCATTTATGTGTTATTTTACCATTCAAAGTCTTGTTTTAATACATTACCAGTTACTCATTATTAAATGGATATCTCTGAGTAAAAGAGTTGCACAAAAGCCTAGAATGTGACATTATATCCCAAGAATATTGACAGTTTTAGACCATTTACTGCCATAGAAGTTGTCTTTTGTCTCGCCCTGGAGCAGGGAGGTCAGTGTCCCACATCTCCAGACCTGAAAGCCAGGTATAATGTCACAGTGTGTGTCCTAATTCCATTCCACATACTAAATCCCACCATGTAGTATTTTCTCAATAAATATAGATGCCATTATTCATACTAAATTGGCTTTAATACTACTGTAGAAAGAGTTGGAAGACCTCAGCATATCAAAAGATAAGCATTAAAATGACATTTTAAGTTTTTCAACCCATTAGGAATTCAACCCCCAAATGTTGTCTTAATGTGTGTAACTGTAACTTTTTTTTATTTATTTAATTGTAATTGTTTAATTACTGGAGTTGCTTATGTTCAGTTTCCGTCTGTCTTCAGGTCCTGGAGAGCTTTAAGATCATGGATTACAGTTTGCTGCTGGGGATTCACATTTCCGACCGGAAGCCGCTGAGCAGAGAAAGTCGGTGTGACAGCAGGCGAGGACAGAAAGTCCTCTACTCCACCGCCCTCGAGTCCATCCAGGGGAACGCAAAGGCCAGCGAACCAGTGGCTGATGACGACACGTGAGACCTTTTTGCAATTCTCTTCTTTCATAAACAATGGGGATCGGCCAATACCAATTAGTAGTAGTTAATAAAGCCGAAAACAATATTTGGAACCGATGAAAATGAAAATCTTTTAGTCAAAATTAAGATTTTGGAATGTTACAAAATCCAACACAAAACTTTGTTTAAATGCTTTAAGCAATTGTTGAATGCATTAGAAGCTTATAACATTATACACAGTAAAAGATAGTCAGACACGGTTCTGGGCGGGACATAAAGTCAGACTCAGTGATGAGTGAAACCGAAGCAGAAGGACAGACACAGAGCTGTCCAAAGTAGCGCACTTTATTTTTTTAAAGATTATTTTTTGGGCATTTTCAACCTTTATTTTGACAGGACAGCTGAAGCCATGAAAGGGGAGAGAGAGGGGGGATTGACATCCAGCAAAGGGCCGCGGGTCTGAGTTGAAGCCGGGCCGTCACCCACTCTAATTAATAGTTAATTAATTAACTTTATCGGTTATGAGGCATACAAAACACTCAAACAGATAATCTGCAAACTGTCAAAAAACGGCCCGATAGTCAGGGCCGATTATCGGTCCATCCCTGATAAACACTATGTATTTGCTTTTTTGGCTTTGGAGGACATGTCGTATGGGAAAATACAGATTGAAACATGACATTTCTCAGCTTGAGTTTATGTTCCTTTGCAGCTACCTGAGCGTAGCGCATTACAGTACGTAATGGGAAGACAGTTATCTTTTGGTAGCAGTCTGCTTGAAAGATTATGATCCCCAAACCAACTCAAGATAGAGTGGAGGGATGGCTTTAAGATGCTATTTTAGGTTTGTATGAGGTCTGTCTGTGTTTCTCTTATCTCTTTATTCAGCTCTTTTCTCTTTTTAGTTTTAAAGTCTCTTCTTCTGCTTTTTCTTCTGTACTCTTACACAAACTGCTTTCCCATAAACAAAACTGTTGTGAAACTTTGCACAATTGCATGATCCAGGCAAGTTGACACATATTTGAGATATGGTGATGATTTTCTTGATTGTGGCACCATAGCAACGATATGAAACTTTTGAAAGTCCGCTCTACTGTATGCTACGGCTTTAACTATTTCACCAAACATGTTGAGGTCCGTTACTCTGTAATATTAATTAACACGTCTTTTATTTATTTTTCAGATTGGGTGGAATTCCTGCCAAACATAAAGACGAGAACCTTCTCATCTTTTTAGGAATCATCGACATCCTTCAGTCCTACAGGTGAGCTCACAGTAACACACACACACACACTCATAGAAACACAGTTTCTATACGATTAATGTATTTTTAATTCTTGATTGCAGGTTCATCAAGAAGGTGGAACACTCCTGGAAAGCTCTTGTACATGATGGGGTAAGTAACTCCCCATCCTCCTCCTTACCTGCAGGTTTTTTATGTCTACATGCATATATGTGTGTGGGTGTAGTTATATCTGACAGCATCCTTTGCTTCCCAGGACACAGTGTCGGTGCACAGGCCCAGTTTTTACGCGGACAGATTCCTGAAATTCATGGGCTCAACCGTATTTAAAAAGATTCACCGTAAGTCGCTGGGCTAACATAACTCCTGCACTCTGAGATTAGTGTGCTTCTCTTTTAAAACCACTCTCTCTGCATGTCTCTCAGCTTTAAGAGGAGCATCCTCAAAGAGAAAGAGGAGTCCCCTCTGTGCAGGGAAGTCAGCCTCTCAGGAGTTTCTGTCCCCGCAGCGGGAGGAGAGGAATGAGGAGAAGAAGGCTCAAAGCATGGACAACCTGGATGGAACCAGTGAGCCTTAGAATAGCATTGAACATATTTGAGCAGACATGTTTTTGCACTGTTTTTGGGGAGGCGTTGCTTGATTCACTGATTGATGATTTGCTTGTTACAGTGTACAGTTCCTCCAGGCAACCAGACCTCCTTCTGAGAGTTTCTTTCAAGTCCACTGGAGATCATGAAGAGTTCCTTGAAAACAGGTACTTCACGCATGCAGCTGTCCGATCTCAGCTTTCCAGGAATTTAGAAAAGTTAAGATTGTTCGATCACTTCACATTAACAAAAAGCTTAATGCAAGGTATTGAACAGACCAGAAGAGGATAATATACTCCTTTTCTATTTGTGTATTTCACAGTGATAAAGGAGTTTTCATTTATTCTTGAAAAAAGTGCCCAAGAGGTCCAATTACATAGAAAATGAAAAAATAAATGAATTACGAGTACAGCTATAACAATTCCAAATTAAAGATAAAGTTTAATTAATTGTCCCAGACATAATTACGTTTGACAATACAATTGTCTCTTTTGTCAAATTTTAAAAAAATATGTATTGTTTACTATTTAAAACAAATTTTGAATGAATTCCAGGATTTATTTTCATATCACTGTTATGTAACCTAAATAATGTAGCAACTCAGGTGCACAGCCTTTGAAGTAACGCCACTTTATTATAATAAAACATGTTAACTATCTGTATCCCCCTTGTCATTTTTGTTGTAATGAACGTTTTAGGATTGTTTTTTTTAAGTGCCAACATCTAGCAATTGATATAATAATAAAAATGTATAGTTCGACCAATAATAACTTACATAATTACAATTTGGCACATCAAACAAAATCAACACACCAGTCATAAGCCTTAAGACCTTAGCTAATGTTAGCAATTTATTGCAGTTAAACAAAGAAGCCAGGATTATGTAAAAACAAATTGACAATTAGACAATTTTGTAATAATTGTTACAGGTCTATTTAGTAGAAATCTGAAAATGTGTGTGGGCTTCATTTGTTTTTTTTGGTGTCATTTAGAAACAATCTTATTGTGAAATTCAGGTTTACTTTGAACCTTGATTCTTGACGTCAAGACTCACCATAATAATGACCTACTGTATGTCATCAAAAGTGGAGCTATACTTAGCACTTACCACAAACTTAGTGTGCTCGTTTACATCTTTACGCTACATTGACTTGTATTTTTATGTTGCAGTGAGGAACGGCGAGCCTCCAGTTCAACGATCGCTCTGGACGATCCTCTGCCGTCTCTCAGCAGGAGCCAATCAGAGTCTGAACTGGACGTCTACTTGGTATGAAATGTTTTGTAGAAGCCAATACATTCTGCATGAAGAACATGTAACCTATATGTATTTTATTGTCAACAAATCCCATGAAATGACCAAAAAAATCACCAATGTGTCTCTGTGGCTCTCAGCCTCAAGAAAAATATAAAATATCACCAACCGTAGCCTTTTAATTACTAACAAACACCACGGCAGAGTGACTGAAACTATTAAATACAGTATATGTATGTGTATTAAACAGTTTGCCCAAACGTACCTCTCTTTAAGCTGTGAAGCATAAAGTGATGTGAACAAATGTTTGCAAAACTTGTATTTCAAGAGAGAAATTAGGAGTTGTGTAAGGGAGGAACCGCATGTTAAAACACTTCCACCCTGGTTTTAAAGTAATACTCCGACATGTTGGAATATACATTTATTCAATTTCCTGTGGAGAGATGGAGAAGATAAACACCACTCTCTGTTTTTACAAGTGGTATCAATCTTGTCATCTAACTGTGGGAAAGAAAGCTCTCACCGGTTACTTACTCTATATTTCTAAATGTTGAGGTTATTCTCAACATACTAGGACTTTTAAACTAAGCTAATACAACATTTTTGTAATATTACAATAGGGGTGGGAATCACCAGAGGCCCCACGACACAATATTATCACAATACTTGTGTCACAATACAATATTATTGCGATTCAAATATATTGTCATATTCTGCGATATATATATATATATATATATATATATATATATATATATATATATATTATTACCTGTCTCTCTCTTATTTATTTCAAAGAAAAACTTTGTCACCATCGGTTTTATCTAAAAAGATACATTCCTACTGCACCATCTAGTGGATTGAAAAAAGCAATTGATTTTTATTATTCTAGTACCAGAAAGAGACACAAACGACACAGCAAACATGATCGGTCCCCCTACAATAAAGGCAAAGAGTCTGTTTACTTATATGACAGGAATCTATGCCTTTGCTTTCGTTATTTCTGACAATTTGCTAAACATATGTCTATTGTGCTTGATTAAATAAAATCCCAATTAACAAAACTGCTCAAAAAATAATATCAATATTAAAATACTACATCTAAAATCACGGGCAGAGTCCTGTACAGCCTAAACTGAGATAAGCTTTTATATTCAAGTTTAAATTCAGCTTGTTCAACGGTTGTTTGGCTATTAAACCCGTTCGGAGAGGATTTGAATAGATACTTTACTCTTAATTGTTGTTGTTGTGGCACTGGTGATTTTCCTTTGTGCTGGCTAAAATCCTCTTTGGATGGCGCCAAAACTTCCTCTATGCAGAAAAAAGCCTACCTTATGATGACTCATATTTGCCTCAGCAGAACCCAATGAATAACCAAAGTAGAAACATGTAGACTAACAGAATCTTTCATCCAAGAGTCCTTATATGCATTACATGCTTACATTTGTCTGCCTATTCCTTGCCGCTACCCCAGCATGCAATTTCTCAGATCTTCCTAGAACTTTCTTCTTTAGCCTCCTCATGCCTTTCATCTGTGTCAGCCTGAGAAAAGCCAATGAATCTCATTTCTTACATAAGCACCAAATCCTCATTCAGGCTTATATGAAGCTGCTCACATTAAGCAGTCCTATTCATTCTCTGTGGGAAGCCTGTAGACGTCGGAGTTAATCTAATCTCAAAGCCTCTGACAGAAGATGGAGGGATTCAAAAACTACAGCAAGTGTGAAAGACAAATCTAGGCCTTGATTATATCTGACATGCGTTTCTCTTCTTCACTCTTATTTTTAATTGGTTGCTCAGAGAGATTGATCTGTACATTCCCAGATGTTTTAATGGCTTACCTCCTAAATAGACTAAAGTCCAGTCTAGATCATAAGGACAAAGGTGTTCTTGACTCCATGGTTATATTTTTAGTATTTATTTAAAGGTTCATAACTGTATTGTAAAATTGCATGTTTTACTAAATGCATACACCTTACATTACTGCTGACCATTTCCCAAAGCTGCCTTAGTGTTTTAAATACTGGAATATCTGTTTGCTTCCTTTCAGGCTGCCACTGGTTTTCAGTCGTTTCAGTAAGGTATGAAAATCAACATCTCAATACATAAAATTTGCTTGAGCATTAAAATATGATGTTCTTCCCTTTTGATAGACGATCTAACTGCCTGAAGGGTATAGAAAAACATAAACAATAATAAATTAATAAAATTGACTTTTTGTAAAAAATAAAATAAAAAAATGTTTTGGAAATTGATCAGCAGTAATGCAATACAAATTGGCAAAGGATATATTGAGGTAGTCCACATACTGAATATAGAAAAGCAACATTTTGACTTCCTCAGGGAGACATCCATGTGAAAAAAACAGTTTGAAACATGACATCCTTAGGAGTTCACATGATGCCAAAAAAACGACTTATCCCAAAGTAGTCTTGCATTTCCTACTCTCTATTGACAACGTTCCACTTCTGGGAACGGTCAGGTGGTGCCGTATATTCCACCGAATGTCAACCATTTTCATTTTCGATGTCTTCCGCTTCCTTTGTGTTGTAATTTTAACCTCTGATGGATCTATGAGGACTACGGTTACCTGCTCCTCAGATCTCAGCAGGGTAAATCCAGACAATGAGCTAGACTATCTGTCCAATCTGAGGTTTCTGTTGCACGACTAACACAACTTTTGAACGTACACATGTTCCACCAAAACAAGTTCTGTTCTGTCTGGTGCTTAGCGCCATCCAAGACAATTGCATTTGCTCTAAAGAAATGCCAATAAACCAAAGCACGTTTTTTCCCCAGAATGCTGTGTGGACTAGCCTGACCTTCCTCTGCAGCGCTGTGCATGAAGGTCTAACTACACCACACACACATTCTGGGATAGGAGAAAGAAACACCCAGGGTTGTTTGCATTTCTTTAAACCAATCACCATTCTTTCAAACAAATTGTCACAAACAAAATAACGTGGATAGTTCCATAGAACTTTAAGTGAAATAATTGATCAGTTCATTATTTTCAAATTTGGGTGATTTTATACAGAAAGAATGACAAAACACAGAGGAAAGTGTCAAAAAAAAAAAGTATTGACATAAAATTTGGACCCAGAAAACCAAAAAGTTGCATGGTCGGCAGGAAGACAACACAAGGGTTAAATGGCATAAGCTCTGTATTTCCACGTGAACTTGGTCAACAGTAATGACAACAGGAACCCTGTTACATTACAAAGAGAGGAGGGCATGCTGAGTTCAGGAACAGCCTTATTGTGAACCATAAGCCATTCCCTCCCCTATCCAGATATGACAGGGATGATGCAGCTTCCTCCATGCTTATACGGTTCAGAAATTCCTCCAGCCTTTTATTTAATTTAAAAACAACTGGCTTTTCTAACTTTCCAACTCTTAAGGTTTAACCATTTGGTTGCGAAACATTTCTTAACCAACCAAAACCTGCCGTGAGCTCTGGTACTTTGTCGGCATGCAGAACTACCTCTCTTTTTCCTCTGCATGCTACCTTGGTTCTGCACCCGTACTCAACTGGGATTGGACGTATTGTCTTTGTATGCAAGGAGAAATAATAATATCAGTCACTTCCTCCAGAGTCTCTCTGCCCAGTAGGCTCGTTCAGTCATTCATCTGTGTCTAGTTTTGAAATGTTCAATTGTTAATTAGTTTGACTCTTAACACCAAACTGTTGTCCTTTGTTACCTAATTGACAAATGAAAAAAATGCTATCATTTTTTTCATTTCTAGTGAGGAGCTGCCTGGACTTGTGACCTTTGACCTCCTGATCCCACAGTGGGGAGACATCAGGACCTCACAACAGTGTATATGTGACACAAATTATAGCTACCATGTTGTCAGTTTCTTCATTGTGAGCATCATGCTGTGCCTCTGCGACTTTCCTTTATAAAACGAAAGCCAAGCCATTGGTTCTTTTGTAGAAATCTGCAGTCTGTGTTTATGTGATCACTGAAGCACTCTGTTAATATAAAACACTATGAAGATGTTTCTTCTCCTGTTATTTGCACTTTGCTGCTAAGTTAACAACAGTGCTAACTAAAAGAAATCAGTTTGACTGCTTCTCTTGGATGTTGGAATTTCTGTGCAAATGTTCAAATGTTCTCAGTGGCTGGATCCCTGAAGAAATAGATTGTATTGTAACTTAATGAGCAACAGGCAAAATCATGCTGTTATTTTTGAAATCATAATTATTGAGAGTCGTAGTGAGATCATTCTGGTGTCAGGAATCTGAATGAAAGCTTTATCTGTGGAGACATTCATAATATATTCATGAGTGATGCAGTGTTTATGCCCTTATAAACGTGGTGTATAATTGATTTTAGATTCCCAATTTGCATAAAACAATATATCAATGCTACACAATTATACATTTATCATATACTCTCTGTGTATTTTTTTCCAGACATGTATCTGCTGCCACCATGACAAAAAAAACTATTCGCTCAGTTTTTCGTTAAATATATTTTTTTCATGTTACAATTACATATTTTCCCTGTTGTTACTACAGCAACCTGCCATACAGTTTTCAATCCTTTGCCTTTAATGCATACCTGTGTACATTTCATCTTCACTGGCATTCCTTCAATCTAATTCCTGGTATAAACTGTTTGAGTGCTGAAGGTAAATAATGTACATAATGTCAATAATGTCATAATGTCTTGCATTTGTCCTCATGCCTTCAAAAGTGTCAAAGCTCTGTGCTTTTATGGCATTTACCGGCCTACAACTGTATTATAGCAATACTTTGAACTTGTATCTGTGAAATAAATTCATATTTTATGTTAAATTGAATCTCATTGTTTTGAGAATTATAATTTAGTGTAAGTGTATAATCCAACATTTTGTAAAATGAAATCCAGATATCAGTTGTCATATTGTATTCAAACACAGGAGGGCGCAGCAATGATACAATCATTGATACTGTAGATGGTGATGGTAAGGTTTGCCTTTATTTTGCACTTCAGCATGTGTGCCCTGTCCTTTATAGATCAGGGGTGTCAAAGAATCACATCAAGGGCCAAAGATGTTAAGTTTATTGACATGCTTTTATTTCAAAAGAATCAAATCTCTTTGACTGTATTGTTGCATGTCTCATATACTTAGTTTGGTCGACATAAAGCCTTAAAAAACGCAAAAAAAAGGTTTCTTAGCCATCATAGAGGTTAGCAAATAAAGCAAAACAATGATTACATTTTTAAAAGTCGACTCACAACAACCTGCTTTGACTATGAAATATGAATATGCAAATTCTGGTTCTGTGGGAATTTAAGAAGTCTTAAAGTTGGCAACTCTGCCAAATTCTGCTTTGAATTTCATTTAATTGCAGTTTCCCGTCTTTCCCGGGGCCACAAATTTATTGTGAACCTAAACTGATAAGCGGGCAGGATCAAAAATGTGCGAGGGGCCAAATTCGGCCAACGAGCCTTGAGTTTGACATATGTTCTAGATAATATCAAAATATAAATATAGTTTGTGCATCCTATTTAATATAAAATGTGACTATCTGAGTGGTTGAATTCAATGTCATTTCTAATGTGCAGTAAATGTCCTGTGTCTGTCTGTGCCCACTGATGGCTTTACAGAGCACAGTGGGAAGCCAACACTGCAAGTTACTGCAAGAGGATTTAGATTAATCTGACTTAGATGAAAACATCTGTCAGAGGTGGAAATTAACAAAGCACATTCATTTCTTCCCTGTTTTAAAGTGTGATTGTGAAGTAACTGGTTAACTGGCACTTTAGTTTCAAATTCACATTTTGTGAAACTTTAAAATGTATCATATCACCTGTAAGGAAATATATGTATATTTGCTGATATTACTGAAGAATTTGTTAGGGGCTTTGCTTCTCCTCTCGTCCATCATGTTTCTTCAGATGCACCAAGACTTTCCCTGAAATTCTTATTGTGAGCATCAGAGCTAGGGCAGAGTCAAGTTTCCTTCTGAAAACAACCAATTGCAGCTTTACCTGGGCTTTTTTCAGGTGTGATAGAGGGTCTAAACCTGAAGCAGTTCAACCAGTCAGACGAGCAGTACAATCCCAGCCCACTGTTGCTTTACATTTGTACCTTGTCCCATGTGTAATACATTAGTAGCTATAGAACAACTGTGTGCACAGGGGGCACAAACCCTTTGGTTAATAAGTTTTGCTGTTAGCACTCTCAGTCAGTATTTGCATTGGTTTTCAAAGTGATTTGTAGGAATTTTAGACAATCAAGTTGATAAACTGAGGTGATAAGAAAGAAAGAAAGAAAGAAAGAAAGAAAGAAAGAAAGAAAGAAAGAAAGAAAGAAAGAAAGAAAGAGAAAGAAAGATAGATCTTGCAGGGCAAAGTTGAGCTTGATGTCCCTACAAGAGCAAAGTGTACTTTTCTTCTAGCGATGCAAGCAATGTGAATATGAATAAAAATATGTACGCTTTAAAGAAACATGCAGTAAAAAAAGAGTAGACTTAAAACCATATGTTAACAAACGCACATTTGGTAATGGGATGTCCTATTGTTAATTCTTTGGTTTTCGCTATAGCACCATGACTTTTTTTTTTCAAACATTTAACATGTTTATCACATGAAACATTTATATAAATATATTGTGGTTTTAAATGTGGTAAATCTTGCCTACCTGTGATAAATTCACATAAACGCACAGTGTGTTTGTTTTTTTAACACATCTGTCATTGATATGCATCATTGTCATCATTATAAACCCGATTTTAATTTGAAGTTTTGGTGAATTAATACATTATAAAACGTGTTTTGCAAATTTAATAATCAAATGAAACAACTTGCAACTTAATCAACTTATTGATAACTTTTTTTTTTTCATTTGTAAAGTAGGCCTAATACAGTTTTATGATATAATTTAGAAGAAAAAACATTAACAATTTTAAATCATGTGCTGATTTTTTTTGTCTTTCTTTTTATTAGATAGAAAACTGAGTCACGTTCAAGTTACAGGATGTGTGACTCGCCATACACTATAAAACAAAAAAACACACACAAAAAAACACAAGGTCATCACCTTGTTCCACACCCACAGGGTGTCACATGCTGAAACTAACTTGGCTTGCAGCTCTGCACACAACACACCTGCAGTTGTAAAGCACGCCCACATACCTGCGAGAACCAGGAAGTCACATTAGTTAGAGTAGACCAAACCAAAATAGCCACAAACATTTCGTTCCGTTGAAACCCTCATGTTCCTCTGCATGCTTCCCTTCCACCTTTACTTTTCGGATTAATCTGCTCTGGTAACATAAAAACAGGAATCAGACGGAGTTTCACCTGGTAAGTTGATTGTGTAATGTTCGCCCTGAATGTCGACATGTTGGGTCCGTGTTTCGTCTCGCTTGTCACCATATTAGGGCATTGGATTGATGCATACTAGAGTAGAATTGGTTTAAATGGGCAGTTAAAGTAATAAAGAAGAGTGTTATCTTGCTCTTGAAGGCAGCAGTCTGTTATTTTAAGACTTGTAGCCGAACGCGAAATGACCGACCGTGTTTTTTGGGCCCTCTGCGTTGCAGTTAGTGTGTATCCTCTGTTCAGTTTGCATTGTGTTAGCCCCAGACAGTGTAAAAACATGACACACAACGTGGTGCTGGCCAAGAATTTGGTGTATTCAGTGTGTAGTGTATGTATGTTTGTGTGTGTTGTTACAGTTTGTTTTTTTTGTGTGCCAAATTTACTTTCAAGAGGTGTAAATGAATTTAGAGTATCCAAAAAATAATTATCACTCAAATACTAGTTACACTTACATTATGTAAGCTTTTACTTTTCCTCCACTATATTTCATGGGATAACATTGTAGCTAACGTTACTGTTAAAGCTATTGTGTATTCAGTGTGTAGGCTAGTGAATTTGTGTGTTGTTACCGTTTTTATGGGCAGCCAAATTTAGTTTCAAGAGGTTTAACTTAATTTAGAGTATCCAAAAATAACTATCACTCAAATACCACACTTGCATTTTGTGAGCTTTTCCTTTTCCTCCACTATATTTCAAAGGATAACATTGTAGCTAACGTTAAATTACTCAACTAGCCCACATGTATCCATCGGTAATCTTCATGAAGGTTTTGTTCAGTTTTTGTTGAGACTTTTGTGTTTGGGGTTCTTTTGAATTTTAATGTGCAGTGTAATTTGTATTACCTCATACTAATATTTAGTCTACCCTACCTTTTAATATAAAGTCAGTTGCCAGTTTATTAGGTACAGTCATAGACTCTTAAATACGCCACCTAGCTAAAACTAATGCAGTCCAATATAACAGTCCTGCAGTGAGTGCTACCTTTTGTGAACGTTATAATGTTCAGTATTTGTTTTAGAAAGGTGGTTATTCAAATGTTATAGTAATTTTGGAGGATGTATTTTGGGGTGCTGTTGCATTCTATTGCATTACACAGAGATGTGTTGCTGTAATTTGATTTAGTGTAGTAGGCCTAGTCAGTGCTGTGTAGTCTATATCAACGCTGTTCCACTTCTGGGATTGTTCAGGTGCTGCTGGATGCCCCTCATGTTAGGCCTGATGTGTGTTACCTTCCTCTTTCTTTGTGTTGGAGTTCAAACCTCTGGTGGATTTCTGAGGACTATGGTTAACTGCTCCTCAGATCTCTGCACCATGCTAAAGTTGGTTTTATATTGGACGTTGGCTATACAACACAATGCAGCTTGCAGCTTGCCCTTTTAACCTATTCATGTCAAAACAGTTTTGTTGCACTCAGCTAACTCTCTTACACATTGCACAAAACTTAGTTTTTCAAAAAAAACATTATTTGATTTTTTTTATTTTATGTAAACAAATGCTATAAATTAGTGACCCTTTAACCTAAATTAAACCAACTTTACCATGGTGATCTCTGCAGGGTAAATCCAGACAGCTAGCTAGACTATCTGTCCAATCTGAGTTTTGGTTTCATGACTAAAACTACTTTTAAAGGACACGTTCTGTCTAGCCCTCTCCCAATGTCCGCTGCTGCCTCAGCAGGGAGTAAAACAGATGGACTGCAGACTCTTTGCTGCCGATGGGCCGCTGATTCGGCTAGCACTGTTTCGTCGTATGGTAGTCATAGCAACGACTACAGTTCACAGCGTGGTGATGGATTATGTTTGGTACAGAAACCACGGCAGGAGAGTGGGGAGGACGCGATCATAGCCCGGTTAAGGTGTATACATGCAGGGATACCCCGGTTACTGAAGGAGTTTTCTACCTCTTGGTAACCGGGTTCTGAGAACTCTCCTTGTAACCGGAGTCAGGTGTTTACATGGCGTTTCAGAAATCAGGGTACTGCCTTAAAGCTATAGCTATAGTTTCTGCTGTCCCCCGATGAGGAATTCTATACAGGGTTTTCACCGATGTCACGTTCTGGGCAGTAACCCGGCTGCGCGGCCATATTGGAGCTACTTGGTGTAAACAACTGAACGGAGTACAGTGGAGTATTGTGCACTTTGGATACTTTAAGTGAATGTAGCCATGCCTAAACAACAAAAAAGCATCCAAGATGCAAAGGCATATAGGGAAGGACTTGGACCACAAGAAAAGGAGCGATATTTTGAGAAATTACACTTAATTGGCGGTGTCGATCACTACGAGTTGGTTCCCTCTTCTTACATCCATGATGAACCGGTGATTCTTCCTTCAGTTGCATATCCCGATATAGCTAGTCAACTATCTGCTTTTCTCGCCGAGCCCATACACAGCTGCAGACCTTTAATCTCCAAAGGTTTGGAGGCCTATAAGCAGATGGAGTGGGGATGGGTGAGTGAGCCGCAGTACCAAGTCATTAACGACCGTTGTGTTGTGAAGGCCAAAGTAAGTATCGCTAATGCAAGAACGTCTTTAATCAACCTAACCTTAACTCTATGACATCATCGCAATATTCAAGGTGTAGCCCAGGGACTCTCAATCGTTTTTTGTTTTTCATTTCAAAGAGCCCCAGTTTGCGTCTACACTGTACGCTATCTGAGTAAGTTTGAGCTTTGCCAACCACAAGCGCCTCCTTTCCTCTGATAACTTCTGGCATTCATCTCCTTTTTGGAAGTTGATAATATTCCAAATGTTTTTTCTCAGCCATCACCGGAAAAGAGCTTCTAATATCCTTCACTGGTGTCCGTCCAGAGCAACGGGATCTGTTGGTCCATTTCATTAACTGTCTATGGGGAAAAAAAACATGGGTATTTAACATATTGGGTAGCGGTCTATGGAAGCCATTTTTAATCCCAGCCTGCTGTTTTCTTCAGAATTTCAATAACAGCCCCTTTAAAAAAAAAAAAAAAAACAATATGTGTAATTGCAGAATGTAATAGGGCTGGGTTAAATTAATAAATTCTCCAATTAAAATCGATGTTTGTTAGTGATCTGATTTAATAAGATCCCAAAGTCAATCTTTTAATATATGCCTTAGTTTTCACAATGAATATTACATTACATTATTACATTAAATGTCATTTTGCTGATGCTTTTATCCAGAGGTCAGAGGTTGCATGCCTCTGGAGCAACTAGGGACACAGAGACACATTGGCATATGTATCGCAGTGGGAATCGAACCCAGGTCTCCCAAAGCCATGTGTCATATCCACTGCGCCATCATCACAATGTGGTGAATTGTAAATAATTGTAATAAAATATTTGATTGTTGCTTCTTCCTTGTACAATTTACAGCATACGTTTTCTGAGAATCTCTTTTTATATCCAGGCAAAATTGGTATTGTAAGTGAAATTTCCCTAGCCTAATAATTCCTTTTCCTCTGTCTGTCAGCCCCCCCCATCCCCTCCTCTTTCTCTACACTCTCATCACAGATTTGTTAGTGGCATGTGTCCCTTCATCTGGCTCACACACATGCATTGCATAATGGCCTTGGGCCTTTAGTAATGCAGTGCTACAGTGCTACTCCCACATGTGGGTAAATGTCAAGGGCCAGAGCAACAAACTGCTTATGTAAAAGCATTAAGACGACCCCCCCCCCCTCTGAAAAAACAGAAGGCATACTCATTAAATAGTGAAAGCATGCACAAAGGAATTAGCCACAAAAGTGAATCCCTCTTCTTCTTGATGCAGTTCACAGTCCGACTATTTGTAGATCTGAGACAAGCTCCCTCTTACATTCAGGATCTGTTCCACGCACACACTTCTGGTCTCTCTGAGGTCTTTAGACCAAGTCCTTGTAACTGTTCCCAGAACATGTTTTAAAACGAGATGATCATTTTCTGTGATGGCTCCAAGGCTCTGAAACGCTCTCCCTTTAGAGCCTGTGAGTCTAGGATTCTGTGGAAACTTTTAGAAAACATATAAAGACCCATCTTTTTAGACAAGCATTTAATTAGCCATATGGTTTTGTATTTTATGTGTTCACTGTGTACACTTAGGGACCCCCTGTTGTCTGTGAAAGGTGCTATATATATATATATATATATATATATATATATATATATATATACACACACACACACACAACTTTCTTGTTACAATGGTCGAGCGAGCTTGAGAGTGAATGAAGAGCGGGAGTGCCGTACAATGCAGTAATCAGAGCAATACATCTCTCTTTTATCATTGTTTCGCAGTAATTATGTTGTAAAGCAAAAAGTCAACACACACGCCTACGCAGGAAGCTGCCCCATTGTCCGATTATGAGTGAATGCAGAGCTTCATCCTGTCTGTTTCTCTGCATCAACTTGTGGGTCGACCTGAGACGCTGGGGGGGCCAAGCGGCGGTTGGGAATGACAACAGGTTGCACACTCTACGCACTCTTATTGGCTGGGGGTTACACACCAACCTGGGGCCCAAAGGCACTTTGTTACCATGTAGAAGCGTCCCGCACACAGGAAAACAAAAAGAAATGGGAGAACACAGGCAGTGCAGGGTCTCTGCAGGTTTAGACACTACCACACACTCCCAGTGGGTCACGAGTAGGATTGGGCATCGAGAACCGTTTGCATCTTGAAATCTTTCAAAATTTGGTTTTTAATCCGATCATCAGTTCCAAATTTAACGGGCGCAAGTTTTGGTTTCTGTGGCGGCCACCGTACTTCCGCGCTTGTTGTGTTGAAGCCACAGAGCCCACTAAGCGCCGCTTAGTGTGGCTTTGTGTTACGTTGAAAAAGCATGTGACCCGTTTCAACTCCACCCTTTAAAGAATCAATTCGAGAAGCGTTAACAACCGGAATCAAAAGCACAAATTGGAATCAGAATAGTTCAAATCAAAACGATGCACAAGTGATGATTAAGTGTGTGTGTGTGTGTGTGTGTATGTATGTATGTATGTATGTATATATTGTTTTTTAAAAACGCTTCATGTTATACCTTTTTTAATCCGGAACTTCTGCTCTGGAAGTAAGAAAATCTCATTCAATTTCCATTTGACATTTGTAACTTCTTGTATGCAAATAACTAAAAATACAGCCGTGGAACAGAGCCTTTTTCTAAAGTAAGTCGTGTGGCACGCTTTATATGTTTAGGAAGCGGCAGTTTTTATTTTGTTTGAAAAGCAATCTAACATTGTTTATTCAATGTGTCTTTTCGTTGGTTTTGGTGTCCGCTTTAACAAACACCATTTCTGATTTAGCTCTAGAGTGAGATGATGCTGTAAAGTTCCACAGAGCTGAGAGGAACTGAGTCAAGCGATGGTGATATTAGGCATTTCTCGATCTATCGGTATCGGCATTTATAACTAAATTTATATTATTTGGGGGGGGGGTGAGAGAGAGTGAGACAGTGAGAGACATGGAGAATGGTAGCAGATGGTGTCAAGCAGGAACATGGAGGAAGCAGGTGACTCCAACCACAGATCCAGAGCCAGAAACACCTGCAGGAAGAGATAGGAGGAGAGAGAGGAGGGACGAGAGAGCACAAGGCTCCGGGAAATGGAAGAAGTCGAGTTAGTAACATGCATTAATGGGATGAGTTTGCATACAGATGGAGAGAAGGAGGAAGAGAGAGGTGCTCAGTGCATCATGGGAAGTCCCCCAGCAGTCTAGGCCTATAGCGGCGTAACTAAGGGATGGTTCAGGACTTTCCTGAGCCAGCCCTAACTATAAGCTTTATCAAAGAGGAAAGTCTTACTAACTTACCTACTCTTAAATGTGGAGACGGTGTCTGCCTCCCGAACCCAAACTGGAACCTGGTTCCACAGGAGAGGAGCCTGATAGCTGAACGCTCTGGCTCCTGTTCTACTTTTAGAGACTCTAGGAACCACAAGTAACCCTGCATTCTGGGAGCGCAGTGCTCTGGTGGGGTAGTAAGGTACTATGAGCTCTTTAAGATAAGATGGTGCCTGACCATGAAGAGCTTTGTAGGTGAGAAGAAGGATTTTAAATTCTATTCTGGATTTTACAGGAAGCCAAAACAGGAGAGATGTGATCTCTTTTCCTGGTTCCTGTCATTTTCTGGACCAGCTGATATGGACTCAGCCTGATAATAAAGAATTGCAGTAATCAGCCTAGAAGTAACAAATGCATGGACTAGTTTTTCTGCATCATTTTTAGACAGGATATTCCTGATTTTTGCAATATTACGTAGGTGAAAAAAGGCTGTCCTTGAAATTTGCTTTATGTGAGAATTAAAATTTTAAAATAACAGACTGTCAACCATGTTATGAGCGTTGGCGTTGCACAGATTGTCCACCAGAGGGCGCTCTACAACGTCCCTGTTGGCAACACTGATTATTAGTTTCATATCTTTTGTATTTTTATACATTTTATTCATCAGAACTTTGATGTTCCTCTGTTCTGTTGTGACAAAAAATTATATAATTTTAGTGAGAAATCATCAATAACTACAAATAACTAATGTTAGGGAAATCTATTAGTTTTGTAACTCGTTTCTGGATTATATATATATATATATATATATATATATATATATATATATATATATATATATATATATATATATATATATATATATATATATATATATATATGGATTGTTGATACCTTCACACATTGTGTACCTTTTGTGTGTGTTGTGTTTGTCCGCACATCCACATTCTCCTCTGACTACATGCAGTTTGGTCTGGCTGAGTGTTCTCTCGGAGTGTACTCCTAAGGTGTTGGATTATGATAAAAACCGCCTGTGAACGTGAATGCTCCACAGCTTAATGGTTTGGTCTCCTTTCCTTTCAGCCCAGACCAGGCTCCTAATCTGGGCTGCTCTCACAAAAACGACACATGGCACATAGTGGACTCTAAAAGCCCTCTCTCCTTCTTTTCCTTTTCCTTTGTGCTGCTGTTCCCAACATTTTTTTTAAAAATAGACACTTGTTATTTCTCCCCCACTGTGCTCCTGAAATTTAGAGCCGTGCTTGTTTTGAGTGCTGAGGGATTTCTGCTGCTCAGTGAAATCTGCTGCCGCGTTCATGGCACGACCATCCCGTGCCGTAATCCAGACATCCAAGCAGCTGGAATATAAATCCTGTCCAGAGTTTGCATTGGCTGGCAGCTCATCAAGAGGCCCCAGAGATCTATTTATTTATTTAATTCAACCCTCTCTCAGGACACGGCAGCCTGCTCTAAACTGGTGACTCGGGCTGACAAGATATAGACATTTAATCTGCGCCGTGGTGTGGCACGCACGCCAAGGGATTGGTGAAAAACCTATGTTTACCTATGACCTACATCTCAGGGCTGCAAAGATTGATTGATGAATCGATTAATATTTTATTGATATATTGATAATTGATTAATCGGTCTGAGTAACTTTTTAGGAAAACATTTCTCTCATTCCAGCTTCTCAAATGTGAATATATTCTAGTTTATTCTCTCCTTTGTGACAGTCAACCAAATATCATTGGAGTTGTGGAGCAAAACAAGACATTTGAAGACGTCATGTTGGGCTTTGGAAAACTTGAATTGACATTTTCGCCGTTTTAGCCGTTCTGCATCAGCATTGAGCTTCAGATCAATGGTGTTGTCATGGTAACAAACAAACTATCTACAGAACAAGTTTTGCAACAATAAATACAACACATGAGGTTGCAATTATGAAGTAAAACGTAATGAACAAGAGTTTTCATACTCAATTATCTTTTTTAACTTTAATTTTTTATGTGCCTATCACAGAACGCAGACACGGTCTGCTACCCAATCAGAGCACAGATATTGACTCGTGTTACTCGTATAATACTTGTATTCGGCAAAACTGCTTTGTCATCTCTACTGTGTGGACTGGACAGACCCTATTCCGCAGCGCTGTGGAGGAAGGTCTGACAATGCGAGACTAGTTGCAGCCATATGTGAAATAATAAATAGTTATCAGTCTGCAAATTAGGGTTTGACAGAGTGCAAGTGAGGTCAAATCTACTAAAGGCATCATCCTCTTAGAGCGTGTGCTCTTTATGACATCAGGCTAATTTCTGGTGTGCTCCATCAGCCTTAAAGACTGTCTGCAAAATGTTTGTCTCTGTGCTTGTCCTGTTGCAGAGGTCTGTTTCTCATCAACTGAAAACCCAACTGCAAAATGTCAGTCTCCTGTTGCTGGGCTTTCAAACTGAAAACCCACTGAAAATGTCAGGTTCGACCTTTTGACCTTTTTATTTATTTTTTTGCTGGAACCCTGCATCTACACCCTTGCTTGGAAACCTGTGTCAGCATGTAAGCCTCTAAGCCATGGAAGTGCCCCGTAGCTGCCGTGTTTTCATGCAGTGCTATTGTTGGTCCTAAAGTGGCCTTAGTCTAAGAAATTTTAGCAAGTGCCTGTATTATCTTAAGGCAGTTGCTCTAGGATTTTAAGGAGTTTTATTTTTGTAATTATTGTGACCCAGAATGACTAAAGCCTTTCCCAAAAACTTTCCCAAAGTTTGCCACCACTTTTGTGTTAGTTTACAATAAACAGAGTAAAACACACAGGCCCATTTTTAAAAGAAGTTTTGTAACTTTATAAATGGTTGATTAGACAAGCTTGGTCCCAATCGATGCACAGCCGGTTCAAGCTAAGACATCATTAAGGATACAAAATTCTCCCCAATGAACTTACAAGGAAGTTTGTTTGTGGATATTGAGGCTTGGTATTTGTTAGACTTGAAATTTGAAATGATAGTATTTATGATAAGGATAAGTCTGGTGATGTTCTATAATTTTCTTATGGGCCAAAATCGACAGTTAACGGATTCAAGTATTGTGTGTTTGTGTATATCCAAAGCCTGATATATCTTCTTCCTCTGTTGTCCAAAAGCTATTAAAACATCAATGATCCCCACTGTTGCACAATGTTCTTTTTGTTGTGTTCATTTTGGCTCAATCCCACATACTTAAATACCAAATGTGTATTCATCCACATCTGAAAATAGTCCCCATCAAATGCACATCTGTTTTGGAAAATGACTCTTTACTCTATGAGTCTTTTATTTAGAAACTACATATTTGTGAGACACTTTTAAGGCCCTGTACAGTCAACATCAGAGTGCCACAGACAGGAGGAAGGTCTACATTTTGTGAGACAAACAAGTTGTTGGTCTTTATTAAGGGATGGCATTATGAAAGGCTATGGAACACAAACAGAATGTGCCAAAGCAGCTGGAGAAAGCAATGAGAGCAGATTTTAAATGAAGTGTCCCATCGGGACATTGCTGTGAAAACATGTTTTTTGTGCTCACAAATCTGTCCCTGTATACACTTAAATCTTCAAGTGCAGATTGATTACAACTTTATCCTGTTTAGTAGTAATTGTGTCACAAATAAACCAGCATAAGGGGTTAGCCCTGGTGGAGGGGTGTGTGAGGGTGAAGTAGATGGATCTGCCTGGGTGTGAATAGCAAGAAGACTAAGCCTGGATGGGGGATTATGGGAGAAGGGGGCGGGGAGCGTACATGATCTGTCAAGGCTTAGTACCACAAGAATCCCAGCTACAGCAGCTGCAGCAGCTACAACAGCAGCAGCAGCGGTGGTGGTGGTGGTGGCACAGGCTGCGTTTTCATTAGAGTAATGTCCAAAGAAGCTCCGGCATTATGTAACGGTGACGTGCTGTCATCCTCTTTGCCAGCCCACTGCCTGGCAGGAACGTGGCTGTTTGTTTTCCTTTTATCCTTACTCGCTCAGGGAAGCCAAAAGGACATCTGTCGGAGTCGGCGGTCGGGAGCAGGACTCGTAGTAGCTCCGCCACGGGGACCTCGCTGCTCCGGGTTCTAAAGCTGTGGCATCGTTGTCATGGAGAGGACAAGTTTGTAGTCTTTCAGAAGAAAAGGAGCAAACGTGGAGAAGATGAGTGATGGGGGAAGTGTAGCAGCAGTCAGAGCAGTGTGTTGTGTGTGAGGCTGTCGCCGTGTAAAGAATTCGAAGATGAAGTTTAAGAAGTTCATCACAATCATGCAGGCAGCCATAGGGATTGTTCCCCTGAACAAACGGGAGCTTCTGCCACCTGGCAGGAAACTGTGGAGACCCCAGGGGTGTGTGTGTGTGTGTGTGGGTGTGTGGGTGGGTGTAACATGCATAGAGAGCCTGTGCATAGTAGTAGTGAACTGCATGTTGTCACTCAACTGTTGCAGCTGATTATCTCATACAGATCTACAGTGGATATAAAGTCTACACACCCCTGTTAAAATACCAGGTTTTTGTGATGTAAAAAAACATCTTCATATTAATGGGCTTTGAGGTAGGGTGGCAAGATGGAAGACTTACCACCCTACCTCAAGGTTAAACTTTTGGCCGTAATAAAAAGACCAACACTGTGCATTACCCAAAGAACACCATACCCACAGTGAAGCATGGTGGTGGCATCATGCTTTGGGGCTGTTTTTCTTCAGCTGGAACTGGGGCCTTAGTCAGGGTGGAGGGAATTATGAACAGTTGCAAATACCAGGCAACTTTGGCACACAACCTTCTGGCTTCCGTTAGAAAGATGAAGAGGAAGTTCACCTTTCAGCACGACAACAACCCAAAGCACACATCCAAATCCACAAATGCATGGCTTCGTCAAAAGAAGATTAATGTTTTGGGATGGCCCAGCCAGAGTCCAGACCTGAATCCAATTGAACCTCTGTGGGGGGACCTTAAGAGGGCTGTGCACAAGAGATGTCCTCGCAATATGACAGAGTTGGAGCACATAGTGGGCAAATATTGCCACGTCAAGATGTGCCATGCTAATAGACTCTTACCCAAAAAAACTGAGTTCTGTAATAAAATCAAAAGGTGCTTCAACCTAGTCTTAGTTTTAAGGGTGTGCACACTTATGCAACCAGGTTGTTGTACGTATTGTATTATATCCCCCCCCGAAAGATTTCAGTTTGTTTTTCAATTGAATTGTTCATGTTATAGGTCACATTAAAGTTGGAAACGGTTCTGACATGATTTATCTTCGATTAAGTTTTTTTTACATCACATAAACCTTCCATTTTAGCAGGGGTGTGTAGATTTTGTATATCCACTGTACATCTAAACTAGGGCTGCAACTATTTTCATTGTTATTATTTTCAGTAATAATCCTCTCTGCTATGGGTTTTTACAAGAATGTCTCACCCAGTGACATTGTATTGATATATAGTTCATCACAGAATGGCAAATTAATGCAAAACGTAATACATAAAATACATGCGATTTTGGCTATGATATATATACCGGTACTTAAACTGTATAAACAATTTTCATATATTGAAATTTCTTATATTATTAATTTTGTATATCAAATATCCTTTCTTACTACTCTACCTTCTTGATTCATTCTACATTCTTTACATTTATTCATCTTCATATCTACAGTATATGCTAGTGTTTGTACTGTCTAATTATATTCTTACTTGTAGTGCTGTTCACCACAATGCATAGTAAGTTTCCATTAATTTCAAACAAACCTCTCAAAATACTTCAAAATAATGCTATCAGTTTAGATGCTAAAATTGTGCGTCACAGCATGCTCCGACATCTTCATGTCATAATGATGTGATTCCATTGAAAGACGTTAAACATTAATATTGATATACTGCCTAATGAGTCAAAAGTAATGTTGGGTGAACTGCATCACCTGTAAGGCAGGTTAACTCTAATCAAATTTTTTTGTTTACATTTATAATAACAAAAAATAAAGATTATTCCTTGGGGCTTTTCCCCCTCCATTATAGTGACAGTGGATAGACTGGAAAGAGATGGGGGATGACACAGCAAAGGGCAGTAGAGTAGACTCAAACCCTGCACCGCTGCAGGACTCAGCCAACATGGGGCGAACGCTACTACTGGATGAGCTAGAGGCCGCCCCGTAAACTATAATCTATTATAACTCAGTGTAGTTGAACAGAGGTTTGGTCCAGGGCTGTATAATACGTTTTTGTTTAAAAATTCATAACTTTTGCTACTTTTACACCTTGCTTTCACACTACTCCTAACACTAGCCCCTAAAATGGAGACATTTGAAAACATGTAGTTTGAAAACTCCAAGGTTGTGTTGTAGCCTGGACGGGCACAAACGGTGACCTTTTGGAAGTCTATGCAGACACCCACATCAATCCGTGTTATTGGTTGATAGGCTTACATACATTTTCTAAATTTCATCCTTCTTGAGTAACGCTTTACTGTCAGTAAAGTCCGTTGTCAGTCCAGGCTACTTTCTGCCATTATTCTTCTCCTTCTCTCACTTATATTCTGTATTTTCAAACGCAGAGTTAACATTAGACAATCAGCTTCAAGTTTACACCGGCACATGCATGCTCAGTTAACACAAATTGTTATGTAAATTTTTAAAAAAAATTAAAACATAGTAGTGTTGACGTAGTCTCAATAGGGTTGTGTTTAAAAATGTTCAATACCAGTGTCAATACCTGAGTTTTGGTCCTGAGGTTATCTCAGATTGTGACTTTGAATTCATAACAGAAAGCTTGCGTTACAAATGGGCAATGTGGGTCGTTACCCAACAGTGTGGATGGAACAAAAAAGGCTTTGGAGTTTTTACATGTAGAAGAGGTTTTGGAGCGTGGCCTATATTAGGGACTAAAAGTCCTGATTACTCTGCCTTTTGCTACTTGGGTTTGTCTCCTGTGAGTCCCCCAACTTTTACTGAAGTGCAGCACTAAATTGCTTCAGTAAACATATGGGAAGGGGGCGATGACAGGTGAATATACACATTATACAGAGGACAGTCAATATGGGCCTTTCAGGATTTTTGCCCCAGAGTCCTCAGACAAGTTAATTCAGAGTGAAGTGAGTCATGTATTTGAATACCTCACATTGTTCCATACCGAGCTTGACCTACATGTCTGTGCTTAATGTGTTCGGGGCTGCATGCTTAGTCATGCAGAGGCATTCTGCTTTCTTTACTCTCAGCACAGTATCGCTCTGACTGTATCCAGGCATCAGAAACCTCAGGTCTGACTCACTGCCACAAAGTTGAGGAAAAAAGTTGTTTCAGCACTGTGGAAAACACCACACGTTCAGACATGTTAGCGATCAGGTCGGAGATGCTGCCCTCAAAGTAAAACTGCAGATTATAGTCAGTAGTATCAGTGTGAGCCGGGTCTCCTCTGGCTTTACTCAGGGTCATACACAAGTGGCTTAGTTCTGGGAAATTTGGCATTTTATTCTCTATTCATAGCACTACTTTTCCTACTGGTTCTTTTGGTCTTAAGGTTAGGGTTAGAACTGCAACTAAAACATTCATTGTCAACTGACTGTTACATCATGGAAATGTGAAAGTGTGTGGTATCTTACTTGTTTTGATTGACAAACAGTCCAAATCTCAAACATAGAAAATTTACCATCATAAGATGAAAAACCCATTTAAGCTGGAGCCGCATATTTTTGGTATTTCTGGTTAGTTGCTAACTTTGGTCCTAGATGATATATGAGCTGATGGTGACTGATATGTCTCAACAACAATTGGTTGGATTGCCATGGAATTTGGTGCAAATTTTATGGTGCCCAGAGAATAGTCCAGCTGAATTTCCCTAACAAGACCACCAAGTTCTCCCTTATCCAGTGAAATATCTCAACATCATATTTTATTTTCCAAGTGGCAGCTGGGGCTCAGTGTTGGTTCAGATCCCTGGCTCCTCATGTCTACACGTTGAAGTGTCCCTGGTCAAGTCACTGAACCCACTGAACTCCATGAAAGTTTGCACACACATTAATGTTACCGTTAGGATGAATTGTAATCACTTTGGAGATTCCTGACTTTTTCATCTAGCGCCATCATCCAATATTTTTGTTTTATGACCAAATACCTAAATGATCCAAACTGACATTCCCATCAGCATCAGCTGTAGCCTACTTTGTTTACTGCTAATTAGCAGATGTTCTAATTCTAAGTTGCACCATCTAAGTTGTTAGCATACTATCAAGCATGCTAACAACTTAGATGGTGCACATGATAAACATTAACTGTTAGCATGTAAGCATTGTCATTGTTAGCATTGTTGACGTTACTCTTTAGCTCAAAGCGCTGCTGTAGCCCACTTGGTATTGCACTTCCATAACGTTGGGGGGCGCACAAGAGACATATTTATATTGATAACCTTGACAACATCACTTTTGCATCATCAGGGTTATTTTCTTAGACTTCAAAAGACTGTTTTTACATGTTGAGTAGCACTAAACATGATGAGTAAATAAATAAATAAATAGTGAAGTGTCCCTTTTTAATAATTTCAGGACTAAAGCCCTAGTATTACTTAGAGACCTTATTTAGAAATGCAGAGGTCATACATCTTTATCCTGTACAAATCTATGGCTGCATTGGTAATTATAAATAAAAGCCCTGACATCTTATATGGGGGATAATGTCAGTAAATTTGAGTACAACACAAACTTTGCAAATGAGCGGCACGAAAAACACAGACGTGGTTGTTAATTTCTAATTCACATGAGGTCCCCTGGTAGTACTAGTCCCTTGTAAATTGGGCTCAATCTGCAAATTTAAAAAAGAAAGTAAGGTCACAGCCTGCTTTCCCAAATTGATCCTTGTATGGGTTATACTACTCGGGTCACAAAATACACAATACACTGATCTCTCTCTCTTGACAAAGATCTACAGAGTGAATGTTTGGTCTCATTGAAATCTTTTTTGAATGCTTAACACACTTAAAGGAAAAAGTAAAAGAGTCCTCCAGTAAAGAGTCATCCATTAGTGTTGTTTCCCTCTGTGTGCGTAGGGACCAGCCTGGCTCCGACCAGACCAGCACTGACCTGCTCAAGTCCAACCGCAAGTTCCGCTGGTCCAGAGAAGCCCAGTACTTGTATCTCCGCCGCCTCTCCTCACGCAGCTACTCGGCTATTATGATGGTACGTTGTTCACGTGATGTTCAGTGTTGGTGCTGTGTTTTTAGAGTGATATAAAGTCTGGTTTGGCCCTGTTGACTCCTTACTGTGTGTTTCAGTGTTTCAATGTCTAATGTCTATTAAAATCTAAGCATTTAGTGTGCTGTAGACTTTTGAGTTTTTAATCCAGTCACATGGAAGTATGAAGCAGATTTAAAAATCCGTTATTCCAATATATCGGTCAATATGTATTAAAAAAACAAAAACAAACACGTAACAAAACTAACAGATTTTCCTAACATTAGTTATTTGTAGTTATTTATGAGTTCTCACTAAAATAATATATTACTTTGTTTTATTGACACAACAGAGGAACATCAAAATAATAAAGTTCTAATAAATAAAATGTATAAAAATACAATTTTTAAATAGGAAATGTAAGTCCTTTTGAAGAAAACACAATAAAAATGGTGGACAGACTATGCAACGCCATCACTAACAGGGACGTTGTAGAGCGTCCTCTGGTGGACAGACTATGCAACGCCATCACTAACAGGGACGTTGTAGAGCGTCCTCTGGTGGACAGACTATGCAACGCCATCACTAACGGGACGTTGTAGAGCGTCCTCTGGTGGACAGACTATGCAACGCCATCACTAACAGGGACGTTGTAGAGCGTCCTCTGGTGGACAGACTATGCAACGCCATCACTAACAGGGACGTTGTAGAGCGTCCTCTGGTGGACAGACTATGCAACGCCATCACTAACAGGGACGTTGTAGAGCGTCCTCTGGTGGACAGACTATGCAACGCCATCACTAACAGGGACGTTGTAGAGCGTCCTCTGGTGGACAGACTATGCAACGCCATCACTAACGGGACGTTGTAGAGCGTCCTCTGGTGGACAGACTATGCAACGCCATCACTAACAGGGACGTTGTAGAGCGTCCTCTGGTGGACAGACTATGCAACGCCATCACTAACAGGGACGTTGTAGAGCGTCCTCTGGTGGACAGACTATGCAACGCCATCACTAACAGGGACGTTGTAGAGCGTCCTCTGGTGGACAGACTATGCAACGCCATCACTAACAGGGACGTTGTAGAGCGTCCTCTGGTGGACAGACTATGCAACGCCATCACTAACAGGGACGTTGTAGAGCGTCCTCTGGTGGACAGACTACGCAACGCCATCACACATAACATGGGTGACCGTCCGTTTTTAATTTAATTTTTTTATTATCAGAATCATTTATTTGTCATTATAAATGATTGTGATGAATGAATATTTAAAAAAATAAATAAATGCCAATACCGATAGAAATTACCAATATTGGCCGATAATATCGGCCCGCCGATGCATTGGTTGGGACTATATTAATGCCTGTTTGCACACATACAACTCAATGGCTTTTTCTGTGAAGACTGAGACGGCCATTTAATTTTTCACTGTATTTTGTTTTGTATGTTGCATATAAAACCCTCACAGGTCCATCGAGCTTTAGTGATATTTACGCTTTAATGTCACTTGGATGATTGTGTGTTTCTCTTATGAAACTCTATCATAATCCCATCACTGGATAACAAAAATGTGTGCATGCATTTTTTTTTTGTTTATCTAAAAATAGTTTGTAAGCTGCAAGCAAGGCTGCGTCCCTTCTGAAACGATGATTTAATGGAGATATGAGGTTTCATGAGTCAGTATTTCCCAGACTTCTTTCCTCTTTCCTTATTTGAATACAACCACGCTTCAGTGACCACTCCTGCATCCAAAATAATGATTAATAAGATAGACATGTCACATCCTGAAAGCTTCATTGTTTTAATGACTTGGTCACACCAATGATTCGGTCCAGTGAAGCAATTTTGCATTAGGATAGCCTATTTTGAGGCCTATTTCACACATTTCAGTTGCTGAAATGTGGTGATTTGACTTGATTGACCTGAATTTATATGGTGTTGCTGCATAGCAGATATTGAAATGCCACATTTTGTGTTTTTAGGGATTTATAGGGTCAGCTGGCGTTCTTATCTGTGATTCGTCTTTTGTTGATTAATGCCAATTAAGGACCGGCTTGAATAGATAGTTGATAGTATTATACACACACACACACACACACACACACACACACACACACACAGAACAGTAGGTTATTATGGGACGGCTGCACATGTGCAATATTTTTTACATAATAATATAATAACCTTTTACATACATTTGTGTACTTTTAGTGTGTGATGGTTTTTCATGTTTTTGGCACCTTAGTGCCAGTGAAATTAGCATGCAGTGATAATTTAGACAATAGTGTGCTTCCAACTTTGTTATAGCAGTTGGTTTACGGCTCTTTCCTATTTCAACATTACAGTGCCTCTGTGCACAAAGCCAGCTCCATAAAGAAATGCTTTTCCCAGTTTGGTGTGGAAGCACTTGACTGGCTTGCACAAAACCCTGACCTCAACCCCTATCCAACACCTTTCTGGTAAACTGAAACGCTGACTGTAAGTAATGCCAACATCAGTGTTGGATTTCACTAATGCTCTTGTGGCTGAATGAGAACAAATCCATGTAACCAGGTCCAAACCTTTGTGGAAAGCCAAAAACCAAAAGACTGGTTTTAGAATGACAACAATCACACACAGTATGGCTTTAATGTTCAGGTCTACACATATTTATGGTTTGTATTTTCTAAACTGTAATGCATCCCTCTTGTTAAGCAAAACCTATAAAAAAACTATTGCTGCAGAGGTGGGGAATTAAGAGAAAACAATAAACTGAATATTGTAATTTGTGTTGCTTCATTCAGTCTTAAGTACATGTCAAATCAATTCCTTCTATCTGCTCAGATGCGTTTTTAAATAGCACTTCTTTGTCTGAATTATGTTCTAGGGTATGCTATATTAAATCTGTTTTTGTGCTGTCTGTCTGGGAACCTCACAGCAGGCTCCCTAAAAATCAATGGGAATTTAGGACGGATCCATGTCAGCGGTATTACAGGTGCAAGCCAACTCTACACATCAATAATGTATCAATAATGTGTTCATTTGTTATTTATGATAACCAAACAAATAGTTTTTCTTTCTTTTCTTTTATTTCAAACGGGGTTGATGTTATCGCACGATGTTTTAGTTTCCTGTTCTCTATCATGGGTACTTTTAAACTTAACACCCCTCATCCTCACTCTAATTTGGTATGATCTTAACCAAGCTAGGAGTCGTGGGAGCTAATTTTTTGCTCTGATTGCCTAATCTTGATGTTTTTAGAAGATAAAGTGCGATAATTCAAGTGAAGCAGGCGAAGCTTTTACACTTTTTACACTTTGAAACTCTTAGTCTCTACTTAACTTTGGCCTCCATCCGACCGGAAACGTCTAACTAGTTTTGTTTTACACTAAAGTAAAGTTACTAGTCCCGGGCAGTTCAAAGTGCGTGATGCGAGTAAAACATGGGGGGCTGCTCACGTTGAGCAGATACGCAACTCAATATTTCACCGTAAGTATTTCCATTTCGAAATTCCAAGTATTCTTAAACACAAATGTTGACTGATAATAGCACAGATATACTCCTATTATAGTGTTTGGTATGTATGTTTTTAAGGTAGAAGTCGTTTTTCTGGAGTTTCCATTAATCCCTGTTGCACCTGCTCGACTGTTAAGCTAACTGTCAGCTAGAAGGTTAGTTAAGCTAGTAAAAAAACACCTTTTTAAAAGTTAATAAATCCAGTTTAAACTTTGTTTTGGCACTATAGTCGTTATTGATATATTGACCTCTCCCATAATGTATCGCTGTGTCCAATTTACAGTGCGCTTAACGGTACCGTTAACTTTACTTGTGTGTCCTTTGGTGTATAAAAATAACCTGTTTCCTCCTTTTTTGTTTTTAACTCGCCTCTTTAGCAAGAGTTAACGGTGGTAGGGTCGGCAGTGTATTACAAACTACACATTTCCCAAATTATAATGGTTTTGATAATTAAATTATTGTGCATCTATAAAATCCCTCACAGTGTACCGCGACTCTGTCCCCAGTAGGGGGCAGACTTGTCCAACTCTGCTGTTATCAGCCACCAGCAGCACACTGAACTATGGAAACTTTCTGACTGCCTGGGTAGTTTGAGTTGAAAAGACAATGCAGTAAAAATAAAGTTACAAGCTGCTTCCTTGCAAATAGTTGCTAAACAAAAGTATGGGTTTATATGCTACATCATTTACATCCAAATATCTTTAGTTGCACAGCAAACAACTGAGATTCTCCCTCTGAGTACTGAGGTTGACAGATTCAAAAACATTCAGGAGAAAAACAGAAAAGGAGTCATCTTTTCTTTATCTTTTAATACTATGGCGGTTTTCAAGTCTGCTTTTAATTTAAAAAAAAATATACTTTATTTTGAATTCAGTGTCTTATACAGTACAATTTGATACTATTCAAAGGTTTTCAGTACAGTTTCTACAAGTTTTTCTTTATTCAGCTTTTTTTTCCAGCGGTATTGCTACTGAAGCTACTATCGATTATTTACAGCTCTACTTGAATCCTGAGCAGAAATGTCTTATTTTGTGGTTCCAGCATCTCAAAGTGATAATGTGCAGCGTTAATATTATTGTTAACTGAATAGTCACTTTGGAACTTATTTTTTTTTTAACATCTTGTAGATTTACCGATAACTACTACGGTTTCTTATTCAACCTGCGTTTTTAAAACAATCTGTCTTCATGATTACTTAAGCACTGTATCAGAAGTAATGTCTGTCCATTCTAACATTGCTGAAAATGCATATCACTGGCTATTCACGTACACTGGGCATGCAAATGCCGCTAAGGCTGATAACGTGTGTGTGTGTGTGTGCGCACACACTCATATTCATTACATTAAATCAGGTTCTGCATATTGCCCCTGTGTATTTGCTGTAGGTTTATAAAGTGCAAGACCCAAATATGTCAGCAACTTCCTGATCACACAAATCAGACACATATACAAATCTATATTAAAATGTAAGTCGGCTGTGGCCCATTTTTTCATTTGCCACTTTTGACTGAAGCATACTTTTTGAAAGTATTAAAGACCAACCCTTTTCCATTAAAAATTTTTTTAATTCTTTTAAAAACCCACCACATTATTAGGCTTTTAAATCAATAAATACAATTTATGTAAAAATACTTAACCCATGTTTACTTTAGCTCACTTACCAATGATATATACAAATCATTTATGGTACATATTTGCCATTTAGCCCTGTGAGATCACATTTATGATCAGATGATCCTTTTTTTCTAGATAAAACAAGGAAATTCAATAATAAAAAAGATTTAAAAAAATTATTGGTGCTTATTTCTTAGAACTTAATCAGAACAGGTGAAAGTGCTTGAAATGTAACAGTTTTGTGACTTTGTGTGGTAATAATAGCATAATAGCAGGTGGACCTACACCTACACTCAGACTCACACATATATACTGTACAGACGTACGAACAATCAAGCCCAGTTACATAAGTTTCATAGCACCCACAATTATTACACTTGGGTCCAGTAGACCCGAACATTTCTTATGTAATAGTTATATGTAGCGGGGTGTGCACTATGTGCAGTCATTGAAAATAATTTTTTATGTTCATCACAGAAAATAAGCCAATGATTTTGAGTTAGAAGAAATTATAAATAACATAATTTTTCTTTCAGCAAACATTGAAAACATTTCCCACAGACCCAAACACCACACAAGGGTTAAACATGAACAAATAATACACATATTTAGTGATAGACCGATTTTATCGCCCGGCTGCCACTTGCGTTTTTACGTGTATCTGCATCAGCCACGCGTTTTCCCAGCATTTACACACGGGCGTCCACAGGCAGCTCTGTGTTGCTGGAGACGCTGCAGTTCACGTGCAGACCGTGCACTGCCCCTCCACCACTAGCACCATGGCAGTCTTGAATTACAAATCAAACAGTTTATCTCAATGGCTACTTTTCAGGTTTATTGTTTTCTTAAATAATTCAAATGTGTTGACAAAGAACATTTAGTAATGACCTGATTATATCCGTCTTATATGTCAGCAAGCAGTGCATCATCAAGGCTGTGTTGTAGATGTTGATGAAAGCCTTTTTCCCTTACACATTGCACACATAATTTGGGTGATATGAATGTAAGATGGTTGCAGAAGTTACGCTGATCTGCAGTTTTGTTTATTTTTAAAGAAATGGCAGAGTAGAGTTGGAAAACAAATCCAGTGTGTTTACACTTCTATGTTGTAAAGTGAGGGAGCAAACGCAGTATCGGCTCCAAATATCAGGTCAAGAAAATCAGCAAAATCTTTGGCTAAGGCTGATGAAAAGAAAATTGGTATCGGCACTAAAATATCCGTATCGGTCGATCCCTACACATATTCTCAAACATGCTTTGTGGCAAAAACACTTTTTAATATATCATTTGTCATAAAGCGTAAAGGGAATGACCAGGCGCCTCCCAATGCAATATTATTGTGAGTTTAAACATATTCATTTTATTCACAGGATATTCATAAAACATGATGTCAATTTATGTAAACCACTTTTTTTCCAACTACTAATTTTTCCCAATTTCAGATGATGTCCCCAAAAGGAAACTTTGTCAGTATCTGTTTCATCTAAAAAGATGATCTCTGTTTGTTCATGTCACTTCAATTTTATTGCTGCAAAATGGGTTTTTCAAGCAGACAAACTGACCAACACATATATAATAAAAGATTGATTCTTGGCACCTGTGTATCGATACAGTATTGCCACTGAAAATATTGCGATCCCCCCGCCCCTAATAATAAAGTATGGGAATGTAGACATTGTTAATTCGTAAAAATCTCAAGATTCCCCCAAATGTTTATCACCCATGAGAACCACTAACACAACGAGCAGAACAAATAAGTTATTTTACATGATGTTTGAATTGTAATGTCACACAAACCGACTTAAATGCATTTTCTTTGACCAAAATCTTCCCACACATTTTATATTTCTCTTTAAACGGTATTCACTCCTCTAAATAATTAGTTTTCCAACTCACGGCCTGCGAGGATGACCCAGTATTTCATCCTCCCTCCCTGGGAATGTGTTTGTGTCTAGTTATGTAATGGTCAACACTCTGGAGGCTATGACTTATCCAGCAGGCCTGCCTGCAAGCAGCCATCACAGTCAAATCACATAGTTCAAGAAGACGGTTTGATTTAAAGCCAAGTCATTTATCGGACTTTTGTGAGTTAATGTTTCCTCTGTCCACACATTATTGTTCTCTCTTCTCCTGCAGTGTTTTGACCTTTCTGGTGCAAAGGGATATCAAATAAACAAAAACGAAGAAACTGGAATTATCAATAATTCTCTTCTTATCGATACACATTTTTAACCTCTGTTGAGCAAAAAACAAAATATATCGTCAGAGCTCACATGCAGGAAATAAAATGTTTATATGTCATCTTATCTCACCAGCATCCTTAAAATATAGTTAAAAATAAATAAATTAAGTACTTTTTAAAATTATTGTCACATCAACAATTTTCAAACATCCTGTATACCCTCAGCCTGGCTCCGCCCTCCGACGTACTTGCGCTTAATTTTCATTTCCCTTCAGTACTACATCTGAGTTTGCGGTATAATTTTTGGCGGTCCAATCAGCGCTAGAGTTGTAGTTCCGTAATGGCGGCAGAGAAAGATGTGTGCAAAGCCATTCGGTCCGTTGTAGCAACGCTGCCGAATATCCAGAATTTAAAGCTCGAGCAAGAACAATGTTTGCTGAGTTTGGTTGGTGGCCATAATGTCGTGGCCCTCCTCCTAACGGGGTTTGGGAAAAGTTTGATTTTCCAGCTCTCTCCGTTAGTGGTGAAGGTTTTGGTTAAGGTTAACGCTAGCTGTGCTAATGCTAAAGTAAGCCTTGTCTGTCTTCCCCCATTGATGTATTAAGAGTCTCCCCTCTTGTTGCACATGACATACTGTACGTCATACATACAGATTGGGTATGGCAGATCCAGAGTGGCTGTGGGCAGATCTAATAGATTTAAACTTCAAAGGAGTACCCGCCTTCAAGAAAGTTAACACTTGTCAGTGGAGAGTGGCCGGACTCTCCACACTCTCTGTACAAATGAAATGTACCCGAGTCTGGTAGGACCAGGCTAGTATACCCTGCCTTGTTTTGAGGAAAAGTCTCTTGCGTCAAGAAAATTCTGGAAACAGTTTCTTTTTTTCTTCCACTGGGTTTATTATTTTTTTAAATTAATTTATTATTTAAAGTAGCAATCCTTAAGATTTCAGTCCTGGTTCATTTTAGAATTTCTCTGAGTGAAATAAATGGAATTGTGTTTAGCAGTCTAAAGCATAGAAATCAAATGAACGTTATTTGATTTCAATGGTCTACTTTTATACTACTTTAATCAGTGGGACATGGGATCAATCACCATTGTGTTGTCTCATTCACTGAACATATATGTATTTCAATGAAAACTTTCAAGATTACAGCTTTTAAATTTAAGCTGAATTTCTAGATGTACATTTCAAATAGCAGTGACAAAACAAAGATCCTCTATGGGTTCTTTTCTCTGAAGTGTATGTGGAGCCTTTGTCCTGTTTTCATTCACTCAGTCGTATCTGGTTTCCCCTCATATGCCACAATATCAAAAGAGTGGGTTATGATGGGCGAGCTGTCATGTCCCTGTTTCACTAAGCCTGGGCCTGAGATGTCAGCGGCACACGGATTTCACTTTCCACTTTAGTTACAAAAACCCTCCCAACAATTTGAAATCCCAGCCATTGTGCTGCCACTAACTCAGATTTGCACTCCGCGCACGTTTTACTGTTTGTCTTTCATTGATGTGTGAATCATCTCTAAAACTTTGAAGAGTGTCTGATATATCTCAGGGTCTGAGCAGACCTCAAACCCAAAAATGTAGCGTGATTTGCTGCTTTTTGTGAATGAAGACTCAGGCATTTAATCACAGCGTGCCTGTGCAGAAGTCGATGTGTCTGTATGCTTACACTGTCTGCAGACTATGGGATTTGGGCTGAATGTAGGCCAGCAGAATTCCTGTTACGTCAACGGCAGGCAGGCGGGCAAATGCAGGAATAGAGCTGCTGGTGGTTGTGCAGCTGTGACCATGGAGGAGGCTGTGGCGCACATCAGTCTGCCAGAGCACCGCTGGCGGTGAACAGGGAGAGAAGCAGATACAGAGAGACGGAGCGCGCCAACAATGAAGACCGTGCTCAGCCTGCACAGGAAATGGGCCCACGCGGTCAAGACTATACGTATCCTTCAGGGACTCGTAAGTGTGTTTCTGCTACAGATTTGATCACATCTGTGGCCGGAGCAAGTGGCTTGGCCAGACTGGTTCTGTAATGATAGTGGTTGTTAGTTTTTAAATGTTTCGGAAATGGGTTGGGTTGAGTTTTGTTCTGAAATGAGGGATCCAGAATTGCAGAAATTGTCAACTGTTATAAATTGATCATTTGGGATAGAGAAATTGAGATGTAATTTGTGATTATGGAAATCAACTTTCATTTGGCTTTATATGATGGAATAATTTTGACAAAAGTTAGTTTGTATATTATAAGGACTGATGGATGGACTAATTAGATTATTGATCAGTTACTTAACAAGAAACTAATGACAATTATGTTGAGTTTAAAAAAATTGGTGGGGGGCAGATACAGGTTTCAGCTTCTCAAATGCAAGGATGTGGTTGTCTCTGTTTTTCTCAGTTTTATACGATTCAATAACTTTTTGTATTCTGTCAGACAACAAAACTAATTTCAAGACATCGAGTTGAGCTCTACTATTTCCTATTAGTCCTGACAATCAAAAAAGATTGTTATTTTAAATAATAACTAGAAGGGCACTCTAGCACACCGCACAGACCTCTGCCAAGGCATGCCTCATCTTACCATGTTTATGCAGTGGGATTTTTTTCCCAGTCTTGATCAAATGTTTCTGATCATTCTGTCACCACATGAATGCAGCCCTGTCTCGCAATGTTAACGTGAAAGTGAAACGTTGTGTTTATCCCTCCTGTGATTCTGATACGCCCCAAACATTACTAATGAAAGTAAAGTAATTATTGTTGAGTTTCGCGGTTCTTGATTGTTGTGTCTTGAAGTTTAGCAGATGTATATCTTATAATTTATGCAACCTAAAGAAGTACTTCTAAATGCTGAATTATCACTGAATGCTTGTTAAAGAAAGCTAACCGATCTCATGTGTTCTCATCAATATTTAATGAACAAGTTTCTTTGTCAAACTTGTTGTAAACAGTTCAGCGGAGGCCTGTTGTTGTTATGCTGGGAGCTCCTGGTTGTGGAACAACGGCATATGTAGGCTAATGAACTGGCTTTGTCGTTTTTATGTAGTACATTACTAATCTGTTTGGTGAAATGAAACTACCCATGGTAATCTTTCCTTTCTCTCCACAGAACCCGGTCATGGAGGAGACCGTATGGGAGCAGTACACCGTGACCCTGCAAAGGGTGAGTCCATCTGCTCCACAGTACACCAGACCTCATCTCATTTAAAGTATTTACATTTTATCCATAAACACAGGCTGTTAAACCCAGTGCTTCACTGGGAGTGCGTTTCAATTCTTATTTTGACACATTGCAGTCAACTAACAATTAAGAGATGAAAGAGTGCCCATGCTACAGATGTAACCGACATTCCCCCTTTTAACTGAATGAGAGCGAAAGTAAACTTATGCACTTGTGAAGAAAAAATAATTTTTACTTTCTGCATAGAAATTATCAATAATGTCTCCCTGTATGGTGAAAAACTAACAAAAGAAGATTCCATATCAATACAAAATAAAATACACACACTCTGTGTATTAGGGCTGCCCCCTGAAAGTGAAATATTTAACTATTGGGGACATTTCGTCCCCATGAGTAGCTGCAGAGTGAGCGCTCCTCGCTTTCACTCTGCTCTCCAGGGTAAAATCGTCCTGTCCACTCAATGAAGAGTTCAGCGATGGGTACAGGCAGCTGCCCGGGGGGAAGACAGGCTTTGCCTGGGCAAGCTCCAAGATAACGCTATCTTCTTCAAGTGGTAACTTTACAGCTCACAGCAACTTAATACCATATAGTCTCTGGCTTTTGTTTGATATCTAGTGTCGGCAAAAAATGGATATTAATCTGATGCATTCTGTAGCATTATGCGCTGCCGTCAAGATGGGAGTTTTGTGGGGTATATAATATATAAATGGTAAACATAATGGAGCATTTAGCTGCTTTAGAGTTTATCAAGATCAAAACAGAGCTAAAATGAGTGTACATTGAACTTGCTTTCATCAGGTGGACACAAACAGGACTCCAGTTGAATGGTGATGTTGCACCAGGTTTTCTCAATGGGCGAATAATACAGCTTTTTTGCTAACAAGTTTGCCATACCAACTTTATTTGGTGATAATATGTTGATGCTGTTTTTACAGCTTGTTGTGTAGCCCCAAGTTGAAATTTATGGATAGAATGTGAAATGTTGGTATTTTTTCCACCAATGTTTAGAACATTTTATAGAGCTTGGGTGTGGGGTTCTGCAAGGAGAATGTGGACTAATGGCCGCAGTAATGTGTCAATGGCAAAAACTGCCCCAAGTTGGTTTTAGTCCACTATCACGTAAACGCAACTTCTTTGAGCTTTTAAAATATTATACTTTTTTATTTTTTTAAATGTCATGATGTTGACATGAATACCTCAGACTAAGTGAGAAATCCTAGCCTAAGTTAAAAGTTTGGAATCTGGTAACTTGTGTTTGTGACGGTGTATCACTTGATATGGACCCATACCAAAGTGATGCGTTTTTCTATCATACTTTGAGAAATATAACCATGTATTTCTAATGTAGTTCTCAAATGTTCAATTATAGCTGAAGATAAGCAGGGTTACAAGCCCAAATAAAATACAGAATAAACTGGCAAAGTTATGATTAATTAAGTCATGAACTGTTTGAACAAATAAGTAAACCAGATTACAAATCTGACCAGACATTCAATGTCAGTTTTTGGTAAGTACTCTGTGTATAATAATAATAATAATAATAATAATAATAATAATAATAATAATAATAACAACAACAACCACTAGTTACAGTATCATTGTTAAACTGTTAACACTTTAATAAATGTGGATGTGCCGCATCTTGCCGCCAGTCAAGTGAACCAGGATCTACACTGTTGGTAATTTAAACACGTGTACGACTGTGTGAGCAGACCAAACTAGTTGAGCTTAGGTAATCGTCATGATGAGCTCATTGTCTCCTGCTGTGGTTCACTGAAGCCAAAAAAGCAGATTTAGGAGAGAAAAAAAAAAAAAAAGGTCCTCTGCTGCCGGCATATGACCCCCGACGCCCAACCCCACCACAGCCAGCTGTCACACTCTGCACATCTACTTTTAATTCTCTTCTACCTTTTGTTAGCTGTGCAGACTTTTTAAAGAAGTTTCCTCTGCTGCTGCCTGTGTCCCCCAGAATATCCCTCGCCACGTCTAAGGAAGACCATCATCATAATATAACATATTAATCTGCTCTTTGGCCAGTGTTACAAGACATACTTTATTTATTAGGGATAATGCACATGAATCGATTTCATTGTGATGTAAATGTGCCACATTTAGCCAAATGGATATTTTTGTTTTTTTTGCAGGTTGACATTAAAAAGAAAAACAGACACACACTGAAGTATATAGCAGGATACAGAATAAACACACATTACTTATGTTATAAAGTAAACATTGCACATGGCAGTTATTACTTTACAACAGACAAGACTAACATTTGACAAACAAAATACAGTACTATATGCATTTACATCGGGGACATAACACACACAAAGCATGTACAGCACACAAGGCAAAGAGTATTAAACATCACATGAAGTGACCATATTGCAAACAAAATGGACAGAAGATGAACTGGGGTTTAAATAAGTTTTCTGTTTTGAATGTAAAGCAGTGTAACTGTGTTTTTAAAAAGATCTGGGCTTAATAAATATGTGTACTGTATCAGATTACCAGATGCAAAGTAAAAACAAACGAGAATGGTAACAAAGCAGCAGAGATTTGAGAAGCACAGTTTGATTCCTGGCACTATTTTGGATTTCACTGGTCAAATGGCAAAGCAAAGATGTGATAAAAAACGTTTGTTTACGCTGTCGGTGTCAAAGTAAATACAATGGATAAATAAAGGCAATATGTGGACACATCCGGATGTAAAGAAATGAGGCAATGATCTGTTGCTTTAACTTCCAACTGACTGATAGAGCTATCATCCAGCTTGAATGCCACACACTGCTTATTCTTATATAGCTTAATAATTGAAGTGACATTCAGCAGCATTGAAAAAAAATATCTATCTCCGGGTACCATCACCTTATCGTGGTGGAGAGGTTTGTGTGTCCCTATGAACCTGAGAGCTGTGTTTGGAGTGTTGTGCTCCTGGTAGGTTCTCCCATGGCAAAGTGGTCTTAGGGGAGGGGCCAGACAAAGAATGGTTCAAAGATCCTATGAAAAAGCAAGGAAGTGATCGAGGAACCCTGCCCGGAGGAAGCCCGGGGTGCCCGTCTGGAGCCAGGCCCAGACTGCGGGCTCGTCAACGACTGCCCGGTGGTCGGGTTTGCCACTTAGCCCGGCTGGGCACAGCCCGAAAAAGCTACGTGGCGCCTCTCTCTCCAGTTAGATCTGGTGGGGCTTACCTCTACGCACAGTCTCGGTTCTGGAACCCTACTCCTGGATAGGGGTTGGACTCTGTCCTACTCCGGAGTTGCCCAGGGTGTGAGACACCGGACGGGTGTGGGGATACTCGCAAGCCCCCGATTGAGCGCCGCTGTGTTGGAGTTTAACCCGGTGGACGAGAGGGTCGCCTCCCTACGCCTGCGGGTGATTGGGGGGGAAACTCTGACTGTTTGTGCATATGCACCAAACAAGAGTCTGGAGTATTCAGCCTTCTTGAAGACCTTGAATGGAGTCCTGTAGGGGACACCATAGTTCTGCAGGGGGGGTCTGAGTATTTCACAATCTGCTCAGTTACTGGGATTTTCACACACAACCATTTCTAGGGTTTACAAAGCATGGTGTGAAAAGGGAAAAACATCCAGTATGTGGCAGTCCTGTGGGTGAATATGCCTTGTTGTTTAGAGGTCAGAGGAGAATGGGCCGACTGATTCAAGCTGATAGAAGAGCAACTTTGACTGAAATAACCACTCGTTACAACCGAGGTATGCAGCAAAGCTCCACGTAGAATTAAGGCAGTTCTGAAGGCAAAAGGGGGTCAAACACAGTATTAGTATGGTGTTCCTAATAATCCTATAGGTGAGTGTAAATCTTTGCTGACCTTTCAAAAGCCCTTTTTATACCAGTGTGGGGATGTTCCTTCTTTCACTTTATTTGAAAAAATATAACCTTTTCAAAAGTCAGATTATGTCAAACAGGCTTTGTTGTCAAGCTAAAGACAAAGTTCACATCACTAAAAGTTGATGTTTTGCAGACATCTGGCAGCAACAGTCTATTCACCTATTTGACAAGTACCATATTTCATTCTTCACCGAATATTTTGATAACTGGAATTCATTCAGTTTTAAGAGTAGTATATCAGAGCAAAATAATCTGTTCATGTCTATCTTCCTTCATTTTTGCCTCAGCTTGTACTTTCTCCCTCCATCTGCCTCTGCGGCCATCTGCTATAGACAGAGGGAAATGGTGAATTGTATTTTTTTTTTTAGTACAGATGGAAGGGAGAGGATGAAGAGACAGTGTCATCAAATCTCTGACCTAATCTCATCTGGGCAAACTGCAGCAGTGTCAGGTAGAATCATTCAAAGATAGGTTTCCAAAGAAGCCTTTAAAAACTTTGATGTCTGTAAATGAACATCACACCTTGGAAAAAGTGTGTACACTAGGCTACAGAAGATGGGCATGTAGGTGCTGAACTGCTGCACAAGTCCTCCATGCATGACTTCAGTTTGCACAACTGTTATCACAATCAGAGTCAAAATCCATGTCCTTTTTAATCGCCATGCACAAAACACACAACCAGGATAACACACTGTGAGCTGACACACCAGAGGGATTACAGGAACACACACGCGCGCACACACACAGAATAAATAAAGACTTCACATGATTAACATTGTTTCTTTTTTTTTTTTGCTCTCAGGATCCGAAGATGGGCTTTGGCATTGCAGTGTCAGGGGGGCGAGACAACCCGAACGAGGAAAGTGGCGAGACATCCATTGTGGTGTCCGACGTCCTGCAAGGAGGACCTGCTGATGGCTTGTTGTTGTGCGTACCGTTGTTGCTCATAATTTTGTATACGTCCTTGAACTCCGCACAGAACACGCATACACCTTAAATACCAAGGGCTTTACTCGGGTTAAACCAGGGTTGACTTTGTGTTTGAAGGGTTAGGACATGTTGACCAGCTTGTCTTCGCGACCCAGGTCAAGAGGTGGGTCGGACACTGCATAGATGCGGGTCAGTTTCAATGTAAATTGCACATGGCCAGTTGCTAACCACTGGGACCGGTCAAATTATTTCATTGGTTGAAAATAGGGGTGCACATTTGTGACACAATTGTCACACGCCGCCGAGACATCATAGATTTTTTCATCTTTTTTTATAATGAGACAGGAAGCCGGCAGCAAAGATTAACTTCAATTTTTATGTTTTTAAACAAAAATAAATATTTTCCCCTCATCCTAAAATGGTCATAAATCGATAATAGAGTAGCTTACTTCCTTTCCTTTACAGCTGTACCAGCAATGAATGAAATGCAGAGGAGAATAAAATTAAAGAATGAAAGTAAAAGTGTCTCTCTCCACATAATCATCTGTTGAGTATTTGATGGTTATTTATTTGTGCTTTAGAAAATATTTAGAATATCTCACATATTCTTCGCTCGCCCAAGCTCGCAGCTCATCTACCCAGCCTACTGTACAATAAAGGCTAAATTAAATTTTGTACAATTTATATCCTATTCAATAGTGGAATTACTTAAAGGTGCTCTAAGCGATGTTGGGTGACGGCACTTCTTGTTCAAAGTATTTTCAAACAAAACAAGGCTAGCTCTTCCCTCCCTCCTCCTCCTCCCTTCCCCTCTCCGTCCCTTCCCAACAAAATTTTGCTATACCATTTATGCTGAGGTAGATGTTCCTTCTCTCTATGTATTAGACCATGGTAGAAAAGAAAAATGCTTTTTGCATCAATGTTTATTTGTCTGGTTTTTGATTCACAGGATTTGCCAAAACAGACATTCCTTAAGGTCAATTTATCCATAGTCTTCCAAAACTTGAAGAGTTTCGTTTATTATTTATGTTTTTATGGCTTAAAGGATTTATTTCCCTACTTGCAGACATTAGATCACATTATATTCCTTATTGGGAAGGCAACTATCTTAACAGAGAGGCAGCCATTATTGTTCCACCTGTTCCAAACAAAATATTAAATGTATTTATAAAAGTTATGTCTTTACTTTCGAAATGAACATTCACGTTTAGCACCCTGCGAATACCTATAATTTAGCATGTTTAGCTCATACCAATGTGTGTTTGTATAGTGAGAATGACCGAGTGGTGCAGGTGAACGCCATCCCCATGGACGGGGCCATCCACTCCTTCGCTGTCCAGACCCTCAGGAAGTGTGGCAAAGTAGCAAAGATTGTAAGTACAGCTTTTGCTTTGTTGTTTGTACCTGATCTGATGCATGTTGGGGGTTTGAAACTTCATATTCATTGATCCTGCCGCTCTCCTTGAATTTCCTCTTTTTTTCAGCTAAAAAATAAATATAGTCTATTAAAAAATTTATCGATTTGTTTGTTTTCTTGTTGTTGACCTCTAACCAGATTTTTTTTCCTTTTTCTATTGATCAACAGACGGTCAAGAGGCCCAGGAAGGTTCCAGTCAATCTGCTGAACCGTCCCCCGTCACCTGATGACCGAGTCTTCAACAACGACTACAATGACGATTACAACTACGAGCAGGACCGCCGCAGTATGTACAGCAGCCGGAGTGGAGGTGGCCGGGACCACAGCCTAGAGAAGGAGCGAGGCGGGGGAGGCTACATGGATTCTGGCTACCAAACACGTGAGCGTGACTACGACAGGGACTATGACCGGCGGGAACGTGGTAGGGGCACAGAGAGAGACCTGAGCCCAGACCGGCAGTACAAGAGAGATGGCAGCAGAGGTCGCACTTTGGACCGAGAACGCAGTCCGGATCGCCCCTACAAGGGCGACCATTTGCCCGTGCGCGACTACAGCCCGGACAGAAGGTACCGCAGCGAGAATGCATTAGACAGAGACCACAGTCCTGACCGGCGCTACCGCAGCGAGCGAATGTTGGACCGCGCCAACAGCCCAGACCTGCGCTACACACGTGAAAGCCCTGCACGAGGCCGCGGCCACAGCTTTGAACGAGGACGGGAACACATCCCCAGTGACCTGAGGAAGTACGAGGAGCCGCTGAAGCGGAGTGGGAGCAGAGACCGTCTGGAGCGCTCCCCGTCACCTGTCGCTTTGCCCATCCCTCTTCCCCGCCCCGCCCGGGACCTGGAGCCACTAGAGAAACCAATGAATGTGCTGCTGCTGAAGAACCGGCCCAACGAAGGTGTGAAACTGACTAATCTTGTCACTATTGTTAGGCTGTCTGACTCCATTTTAACAACAAAATATATAGGTACTTTTTAAAATGGGTAATATGATTTTTTTCAAGGAAGTCTGGTATCGTTATTGTAGGCTGTGAAGTTTGTTTATGTGTTGATACTATACAAAGCGGATTTTTTTAACCATCTTTTCCAGAGTATGGCCTTCGTCTTGGCAGTCAGCTCTTCATCAAAGAGATGACCAGCACAGGACTGGCCAGTAGAGATGGGAACCTGCTGGAAGGGGACATTATTTTAAAGGTAGGGTCAAGGTTTTTCCTCAAAGTGCAGATTGGGAACTTTGTGAAGCTTTGTGTCTGATATAATTAGTGATTGATGTCTCATTATTCTTTTGTTAATATTTGTACTCCAACTCCTGGTACATGGGGTGGGTTTAGCCATTTAGGATGCTGTGTATTATTTTGAAGAAGAAAAAAATATGTCTTTCTTGTTTTTAAACTTCTCATAACTCTCCATATCATTACTGTTGCATTGTTTCTTTGTAGTTAGTGCAGTGGTTAGCATCTGACTTGCTCTTGATTTCCTTTCTGTCAGATTAACGGTACGGTGACAGAAAACCTGTCACTCAGCGACGCAGGGAAGCTGATCGAGAAGTCCCGCGGGAAGCTGCAGCTGGTGGTGCAGAGAGACAAACGGCAGGTGCTGATCCGAGTCCCCCCAATGGCGGACAGTGACTCGGAAATCGATGGTGAGAGACCCTTGAAACTGAAAAGCAGCAGGTCCTATCCAGAGTAAAGGCAAACCCTAACCCTAAGTGGCTGCCTTCATATGCCATATATATATATATACACACACACTCACTGTGAATGTAAACCTCATATTTAACTGTAGAAATGTTGGAGCTGTTATTGTATTTGTCCATTAAACTTGTCTTCCCTTCATAAAATAAAAGGTGTACAAACACATCAGGTGTTATTATTTGAATGTGTACAAATATTTGACAAAGCAGTACTAGTACTATGAGCTAACCAGAGATTCACCATACTATCATTATTCTTTCACCGTCATGATTACTCTCTTTTATACCTGGTTTTAATGTCACATGACCGGACGGCATGCTGTGATTGGTAGGGACCAATCTAGAAAAGTGGTGTGAGTGGATTGTTCACTGACCAAATGTTTGCAGGGGGGGGGGGAAGAGAGATAGCTGGAAGACTTGTGACCCACTTTCTCTGGTTTTGGGACTCTGTGTCTGTTTCTGCACGTGTGAAAATGCTCCCCTGCCTTACGGCAGGGTGATCTAATCCCCCATCATAATCCTGCTAGTGGATATGACAAAATTTCATTATGATAAGGTTAGCACCGCAGCAGCCCTGGTTTTTGCCGTCCAGTATCCCTCTCTGTATAGACCTCTGAGAACAATAGGGACGGATTGTGTGTGTGTGAGAGGAGTTTCAGCTCTGCACGGTTTAAATCATCTTAAGTGCATCTACTTAATTTTGCTTTGTATTGCTGTGCTTTATCAATCAGCAATGCTAAAATACAAATAACATATCCTTTTGTTTCAAAACGTCAAGATCCTTTGAGTGGGTAGTACCTATTATGACTGTGCGTACTCCACTTTATTTATGTGGCACCTTTTGTGTGTTTGTACCCTTTCCCGCTTCTATGACCCGTGGGTCATTGGCATTGTGTAGCTATGTTATGTAATTTAAGAAGAAATTAAACATTTTACATTTCCAGACATTTGTTTAGTCCCCTATTATCTCTAATACCTGAACGTGAAGACAATATGAAACCCAAAGGCATCATAGACACCTTTTTGAACTTGTTTGTTTATGTGTATTGCAGATATCTCCGAGATTGAGTCGTACCGCTCCTACTCTCCACAGGATGACAGGCGGGGCCACCACTCCGATCTCTCCTCCCACTCCTCCAATGAGAGGCTAAGAGAAAAGCCCAGGTAAGCTGTCATTAAATCTAGAGCCCCGGCAGGGAATTATTTCCCCTACCTTAAGTTTAACTGCTTGATATTGTGAGTGTTGTTCTTAACAGAGGAAAGCCACAAAGAGTCCACTAAGATATCCCCAGTCATTTTATTGTCTGTGTGTGATTAATACAGCAGAAAAATCAGGTTATGCAGGATTATGGTTTTTTTTTTTTTTATAGAGCTTAGCCAAACATCACATTAAATAGATTTACAGTGGTGATCATTATGATTTTTTTCTTTTCTAATATTGGATTTTAATCAGGAATAATTTCTTTTTTTCAGTTTCATCAACTAAGTGCTATTAGGTTTAGCTGTATATTTACTTTTTATCAGCCATTTTAGTCTTATCCTGATAGTATTGACTGACTTTGGGGGCTCGGGTTTCGAGGCTTTTTGAGGGATGACAAACGTACTGAGATGAACTGACAAAGACATATTCTGATACTTGAATTTGTAAAATTACCAGAGAGGACCCACCCAACAGACTCGCAAAAATGGGCGCCATGCCAACACCATTCAGAGTTCCAGACAGGGCTGTCGAAGACACACCCCCTTTGTCAACAGAAAGGGAGGAGCCCCGACCAGAAACGCCACCAGGTACACGTTTCTCCTTCTGTGTAGATAAAGCTTTGATCATTAACCAGGTTTAAGTAGATGTAAATGCTGCAACTTGTCAATATTAATGTTTTTTATTTTTTTTCTGTATCTGCAGTACTAGCAGCCACTGTAGTCCCAAGGTTTCATGGTCCTCCTAAGGTGCCCCTAAAGCCAAGCATAGAGGACCTGAACATATATGGGTCAGTATATCACAAAATACTTATTCAGGGTGATGCTGGCTCGGCTTTTGACAACACATCCGTTTGTCTCTCTCTGTGTTCATGTGGGTCTGTCCATTAATTTTTTAAGTTTTGTTGAGGTTTTATACAATTCTGTAGCCTCCAGTAGTGTTAATTACATATTTAACTCCAAACATTCATATTTTGGTGGAAGTAAGTAATGTTTTAACGTCAAAATGCAGTTCCTTCTAAAAAAAACCTGACGTACAGTTGAGGCCTAAATTATTAGCCCCCCAAGAATTATGAAACATTTACCAAAACTTCTTCCCAATGTTTGCAGCATTGATACAACTTGATACAGTCAAACATTCACCAATGCTATTTAGTAGCTTTTGGTACAATTTGGAATATAAAATACATTTTTAGGCTTGCTTTATATCAAATATAGTGAAAAATGGGGTGGTCAAAAACATTAGCCCCCATGTGAATTTTTGTTTTCAAAATACACCTAATTAACCAATCAGCTTTCCAACAACACCTGTGCAGTCAGTTGGCTTCCTAACAACACCTTAATCAGCTTAAAAGGACTCCAAGGAACAGGTCACTTGAACACATTATTGAGAGAAAACTACAACAACATTTACTCACCATGCCAGAAAGAAGATAGTGGAGTATCATAAGGGGGAAGGCTATACTGCCATTTCTATGCGTTTCACAGTGTCTAGAACCGCTGTATGTTGCCTCATTGCCAAGTACAAGGAGACAAATTCTGTAATAAACAAACCTGGGCATGGTTGTAAGCGCAAGATTTCAAGAACTCTGGAGAGGATAATAGTCAGAGATGTCAGCAAGAAGCTGATCTGGCTGATCTGGCCTCTTCTGGAGTTGATGTTGATGAAGGAACACAGATGTGAGGGCTCTTCATCGTGGTGGGCTTCAGGGCCATCGTCCCAGAAGAACCCTTTACTCAAAGAGTAGCACATCCCAGCTCAGGTTTGCTGTGGTTCTGTTCTGCAGCCTCAGGCACGGGGAGCCTTGTTCGGGTGCATGGCATCATGAAAAAAGAAAATTATGTTTGAAATTGATGCTTTAAATTTTTTTACGGCTAATATGCAGAAATCTGCTCATAGTCTATCCTTACCCAGCTCGTTGCTGGGTCTTCCAACAAGACAGTGACCCAAAGCTTATATCGAAATTGGTCCAACAGTTACTGAAGGATACCAAAACCAAGGTTCTGGAGTGGCCTGCGCAGAGCCCAGACCTCAATCTTATTGAAAATCTGTGGCAGGTGCTCAAAGTAAATGTCCATGCTCACAAATCACGCAATTTGGACCAGCTGGAACAATTTGCAATGGAAGAATGGGCCAAAATCCCTCAGACCTGTGCCAACAGAGTAAATAACTACTTGAAGAAGTTGTTGTTAGTTGTGGCTCAGAAAGGGTACACTATTGACTATTAATGGCCCGGGGGCTAATCATTTTGGACGTCTCATTTTTGCCCTTTCTTGTTTCAACTAATAATAATAATTATTATTATATGTTGGATCTCTCTCTCTCTCTCTCTCTCTCTCTCTCCGGTCGAGGCAGATTGAGCCATGGTTCTGCCTTTTAATTTTCCTTGCCTCTGTGTCTAGTGCTTGCTCTGGGGAATTGTTGGGTTTCTGTAAACACCACAGAGTACGGTCTAGACTGTGAAAAGAGATAACTGTTGTTGTGATTTAGCGCTATATAAATTAAATTGAATTGAATCTGAAAGTCCAAAAGCTGTGGACGGGTATGAGCAAAACATATCTTAGCCACTTTAAAAAAAGGACCACCAAAAAAACAATCTATAATATTTTCACCGTTTACCTTACCATCAGACAGCCCTTTCCGACGGGGAACTGAAGTGGTTTTCATTTGATAAACCATGAAAAGAACACAACACCTAGCCTTTAAGCTAGAGACAAGTGTATGAAAGAATTTCCTTTATGTATATGTAAAATGAGATCTTTCTTTGATCTCCCAGGCCGAACACAGTGATGGTGCGTTTCCAGAAAGGTGACAGTGTGGGTATGAGACTGGCAGGGGGAAATGATGTTGGCATCTTCATTGCTGGTGTTCAGGAGGACAGCGCAGCTGAGCAGGAGGGTCTCCGCACAGGAGATCAGATCATGAAGGTGAGACTTAACAACAAAAACAACAGATGAAACCTTATTTTGACTCAATAGTACAAGACAAGGAATTAGTTAATCAGGATCCACATTAGACTCTGACCAGGGTGTAAGCACCAACTATTGAACAGTACTAACCCTAAACATAGCATAATGACAAAAAAATAATGAGAGAGGAAAAATTTAAATGACGTATAAACAAAATCATTAAAGGCAAAATCCATGTTGCAAATGTAAACCAAAGGCAGGATTAGAATCTGCTATCACCCTAAACATTGATGGCAGTACTGAGAAGTTTTTTTTACTCTTGTGCTGGTGCTCAGGTATCTTATTCTTTTGTGTAAAACATCCTATTTGATCTGCAGGTTATATTGTATTTAAGTCTTTTCTATGCTTCACCGCTCTCTCTTATGGTACCTCTTAAATGTTGTGTCTGTTTCAGGTGAACAACATGGACTTCAGAGGCATGGTGCGTGAGGATGCTGTCCTCTACCTCCTGGAGATTCCCAAAGGAGAAGATGTAACCATTCTTGCTCAAAGCAAACCTGAAGGTACTATACATGTAGATAGAGAGTAGTGGAACCCCATTTGAGCCCTGTGGTACACTAAATCCACTTTACAGGAGGTAAAGTTAAGTCATTTATTTGGCTTTAACTTTAGTTTTGTTTTCTGTTTCAGTATACGAGGACATTTTAGCATCTGGCAGAGGTGACTCTTTCTTCATCAGGACCCACTTTGAGTATGAGAAGGAGACCCCTCAGAGCCTTCCTTTCACCAGAGGAGAGATCTTCAAAGTGACGGACACACTTTATGATGGCAAACTGGGCAACTGGCTCGCAATCCGCTCTGACAAAGACAACCAACTGCGGGAGAAAGGAATCATCCCCAACAAGAGCAGGTGTGTGCAGGGGTAGTGGTTGTGATGGTTATGTATGAAGGGTATTTGTTAGGCAAGGCAGCTTTATTTGTATAGCACATTTCAGCAACAGGACAATTCAAAGTGCTTTACATAAAAACAGTTTAAAAAAAACAGTTAAAAAATAAAAACAGATAAAACACAGAAGAAACAGTTAAAAAAATAAAATAAAATGCAAGAATATAAGTTACAGTGCAGTATAAGAAATTAAACATTAAAGAAATTAACATAATTTAAAGAAAGGCAACATCAAAAAGAAAGGTCTTCAGCCTTGATTTAAAAGAACTGAAAGAACTGTTAAAGTAAATTGTCATGACATGTGTGCTTCTGTAATGTTCTCTAGTGTTGGTCATGCTAGCACAAATTAATTTCAGTCATTCACTGGCTTTGGAGCAGTTAACTGCATCCTGTGATCAGCTCTACAGTCCAGCATTACAAGGCTCTGCTTCATCCAGAGAAAGTAAAGGCCGCACAACAGCTTAATGCTTCGGTTGTTATCTGTTTTCATCACATGATCGGGGTCAAGTGATGTGATGAAAATGAAATAAAGGGTCATGCCAATCACTTACACCTGAGGAAGGCCAGATTGTGAGCTGAATTGTTGTGTGTAGGGATGTAAGGATTATCGGTGTAACGGCAAACTATGGTAAAAATGTTTCATTTAAAATATCCTTATTGTGGTGGATTGCCAGGCTGTAGAAACCCTGCGTTTAATCCTTCCCAGCTTCATCCGAGGCTCCTGTAGTTGCCACGCAGGCGCCCTGCGCTCATACAGGAGAAGGGGACAGAATATAGCAACTGTTAACATACTTTTCTTTGTTGAAGTGATGTGGGTAGTCCAGAACGGAAGTTAAAACTATTCTGTAGCTTGCTAAACTGTCATGGGTTTCACTGACTTGTTATATATAATTGGTTATAGACATGAAGCTGACTAAAGCTCCTTTTTTATTTTGCCTCACAGAGCTGAACAAATGTCCAACGTCCAGAATGCTGCTCGGGTAGCATCAGGCAATGACAGAGGAGACTTCTGGAGGCTGAGAGGTCAAAGGGCGGCGAAGAAGAAAGACTTACGCAAGAGTCGAGAGGACCTGAGTGCAGCTCCGGTCGCCACAAAATTCCCTGCATACGAGAGAGTGGTCTTGCGTGAAGGTACCCAAATAAGTTGTCTTCTGGTCACTCTGCAGCTTCTCACCCAGTATATTTTGGCTACTTTTCCTGTTTACTTGTGACTCAATTGTATACTGTTTATTTTGTTTAGCTGGTTTCAAGAGACCAGTGGTGATATTTGGACCCATTTCCGATGCTGTGAATGAAAAATTAAGCAATGACATGCCAAGCGAGTTTGTGGTTGCCAGTAAGTGCTTATCTTATCACCTCTTAATTGAAATTGTTTGTTTGAAATTGTACTGTAGCACACTTTGTTGTTCTGTGTTGTATAACATAGAATGTTGATAGTTAATAAAGTAGTTTAAAAGTATTTTAGGATGAAAGATTATCGCACATTCTGCATTGTGATTTCTCTCTCTCTCTCTCTCTCTCTCTCTCTCTCTCTCTCTCTCTCTCTCTCTCTCTCTCTCTCTCTCTCTCTCTCTCTCTCTCTCTCTCTCTCTCTCTCTCTCTCTCTCTCTCTCTCTCTCTCTCTCTCTCTCTCTCTCTCTCAGAAACGGAGCCCAAGGATGCAGGAAGTGAGAAATCCTCTGGAGTGGTGAGACTAAACACCATCAGACAAATCATCGAACAGGTATGGTATACTAGGAAAACATTACAGTTTAATGAAAATACTGCTAGATCACCTAACATTCAACACCTCTCTGTTTCTTCAGGACCGTCATGCTCTGCTTGATGTGACTCCCAAAGCTGTGGACACTCTGAACTACACCCAGTGGTATCCCATTGTCATCTTCCTAAACCCAGACAGCAAGCAAGGCGTCAAGACCATGAGGAATCGCCTCTTACCCGGATCTACCCGCAGCGCACGCAAACTGTATGAGCAGTCCGTCAAGCTGAGGAAGACCTGCTCACACCTCTTCACTGGTAGGTTTCACCACGAAAGCGGCTGTTACTTCACATCAGTAGTGACGCGTATAATAAATCTATAAAAGTTAAAAGGTGCTGTACATGACTAAATTAAGGTTAATAGTAGAAAAACTCATTACAAAAGATAAATGGGGCTAGTTTTTTAAAAGACAGTGATGAGAAAGGATTAAAGGATACTTCAGCTATCATACTTTTCCTTCTGTATAAATGTAGCTGTTTTCAGGATTTGAAGACTGTTTGATTGTTTTCCCACCTTCAACGTAAAGTGTACTACTGCGGTGACTCATTCAGAATCGCAGATTAACTGACTCATTGTTGGAGATTCTTGGCCTAACTGATGTTGTTTTTGTGTGCTCGTTCAGCGACTGTCAACCTGAACTCAGCCAATGACGCATGGTATGGCAGCGTGAAAGATTCAATTCAGGAGCAGCAGGACAGAGCTGTGTGGGTGTGTGAGGGCAAGGTAAGTCTTATCTGTGTGAATGACACACTGCATTTCTCAAAGATTGACCTAAGTTTAAGGGGCTCCAAGAATAAGACTTTATAATATATACAGGGTTTGTATGGGTGCTTGAAATGCTTGAATTTTGATGTTGTGTGTTCAAGGTTTGAAAGGTGCTTGAATTTTGGATAAAATGCTTGAAAGTGTAACAGTATTTCTTTCACAACAAATACTTATCTGACTGAATAGTTTGTTTATTAAATGGAGAAATAAAATGTTGGAGAGCCTGAAATGAAACCTGCTCGCTTGGTGTGACTCCGCCGGGTCCGCCCCATGAAACCACTACTGTCGGCTGTTGTTTCAATGTTGTAGGGCTGCACAATTAATCGAATTTTAATCACGTATTAAATGCGTCATTTCATAGAACGCTCTACCGCTCCGTAAACCACTGTCTGATCATGAGCCAGTCAGAGTTGTTCCTGCACCGCGCAGCTTAGTTTCTAGATGGAGACAGTCACAGAGGACAGAGTAACGGGAGGAAAATTCAACAGATAGCAGTCGGTAATACGTCGGTCTCAATGTTTACCAGTTAACCAGTAAACGCAACATTTTGTCCCGTCTGTGTTGTTTTTCAGACAACAGCAGTGACCAGTGCTAGTCGGTGCTAGTTAGTGTCTGTTAGCTCACAGGGCTCTAGTAATATTTTTCCTCTTGGTCGCATCAGCTGCCTCTCCACAGACGAAGCAATGTTGTTTATATCGATATGGTTTAATGTTGCGTTACATGACCCATTTATTCTGTAAAGCTGTGCCTGTGTTTGGCTCTCTCACTTGTTCAAACCTTAAAAAGCTATCAAGAATGTGTCCCAAAACTGAGGTCTGTAAAATATTTCTGTTCAAATCCTATGTCTTTATATTTTTTAGCCCTTGAAATTACTTCAGTTTGACAGCCTGGATATCACATTATCTGCAAAGCAATATCTGGACACTAATATAATGGAAGGTATTATGAGAGAGCGAGAGAGAGAGAGAGAGGGAGGGAGAGGGAGAGAGAGAGAGAGAGAGAGAGAGAGAGAGAGAGAGAGAGAGAGAGAGAGAGAGAGAGAGAGAGAGAGCCCAAACTTTGTAGGGTGGAAGACAAACATGACTCGATTTGGAAAAAAGTGTGAAAAGAGTGACATTAATGTTAGCATAAAGTTTGTACATAATCTAAAAGGATGCAGTTGTTTTCCTGGATTTAGTCTGATTTGACACAGAATGAGCCAGCTGCATGTCATATGGCTCAAATCCTCCCACTCAGTGCTACTCTCCGTAGCTGTCATACTGTATTTTATGTTATGAACCATGAAGAGATTAAACATTTGAATCTCTAGTTTAATATATATATATATATATATATATATATATATATATATATATATATATATATATATATATATATATATATATATATATATATAATAATTTGACTAAGTGTGTGAGTAATACTAGATGCAGTATTGAGTTCCTATTGTCACTTCTCCTCAGTTGGACGGTTCAGACGAGGACCTGGATCTCCATGACGACCGCATGTCCTACCTGTCAGCAATGAGCGCAGACTACCTGAGCATGGACAGTCGCCTAACCAGCGACTACGAGGACACAGCGGATGAGGGTGGGGCTTACACAGACAACGAGCTGGACGAGACATTGGACGAGCCCCAGCCGGTGTCGGCCATCAGTCGATCATCAGAGCCTGTCCTGCCTGAGGAGGTGGGAACGCTGATACGTGCTGATGCTGTGTGGAATACCGCACGGTGTATACTGTAGGAGGGCCACCCTTGGAATTCTCACCATTGTTTCCATAATCTTTCCCTGACAACCCACGTGTGTGTCTGTGTGTTTTTGTGTTTTTGTGTCTCTGTGTGTGTTTTTGTGTCTCTGTCTGTTTAGAAGCCTCATCCCGAACCCCGAGCTCGTATGAGGAGGGCAGGGAGCAGAGAGATGCTGAACAGAGAGCCCAGCCCTCCTCCCCCTTTTACACCCGAACCCCCGAAGGTGAGATCCTTACCCCCTATAAAAACTCACTTGATCTACAGTACGCTTCTCGGTAATGAGTAAAAAAAAGTAAGGTTCTGCTGATAATGTCTAGGGCTGAGGATATTTTTACCTCATGTTACAGCTTTTCCATGCGGGGGTGGTTTATTTTGAAGATGCTGAAGCAGACCATCCTCACCCAAACTCTGGCTGGCAGCTCTAGAAAGGTTTCAGATGGTCCAAAAAAATCACAAACCTTCTTTTATTGTGACAGGTGCGGGTTCAGAATCGGACTGAGTCCTCACGCAG
>JABXJD010000360.1:140000-252500 GCA_013375575.1 Percina caprodes
ATTGCTTTTTTTTAAGTGTGTCTTCTTGAAAGCGTCCGGTTTTAGTCTTTTGTGGAGCAGTTTAGAGAGATTAAGGCTGTTGTCCGACCACATGTTAAGGCCAAAGACTTTCTACCTGCGCTAAGCCACCACATCCCAAAACTGCTGAAATAGCTTTGCCGTCAATGTGAGGCACGACAATAATTGTTCAAATGGGTAAACAGTGGTTGACAGATTTAAATCTGGACTCCATGAAGTGGATGACACTTGAGTAGCTCGCGACAGATTGAAACCCAGGGAGACAATAAAATGAATAGTAATCTTACATTGTGAAAGTATTTTAGAAAGATAATGGCTGGCTTCAAAAGGTTTCTTGCATTACCTTGACGTAGCAATTTTTTGTCTGTCTTTTTATATTTTTTTCTTAATTAGCCGACGGCATTCAGCTCAAAATCCTGTAATAAAACAAAGCAGAATTTTCTTTAGAGTTTATTCAGCAGAATTGTACATGCATTCCCCTTTCTTCAACTTGACCTCTTCAGTTTAAAAGTGAATTTATTGTCTGGGTTGCCCTGACAATGTATAGGTCCAACATGATTAAAGTACATTCAGATATTACAGTTATTTAACCAAAGGTAATATTTACGCCGTTTGCCACCTAAATATGCACAATAAAATCCACGATATCTCTTTGGTCAAACATAACACGTAACATTAACACTCGGCCCAGTGAGATAATCTGTCTTTCTGCGGTCATACTGTGGATGTACATGTTGACATACGTGTACTGTACAGATTAAGGCAAGTCAAGTGATATCAAACCGAATACAGAGGAGAAAGGGATTTAAAACAACTGAAAGATGGATAGACGGTAATAAAGAGAGTGAGTGTTCAGATGTAGACGGGCTGCTCCTGTGCTGTCAGCAGACGGTACATGGCTGCAGGCATCGTCTTCATGTGGATCTGGAGCGGAAAGAAACCACATGACCAGAGTTACACAGCAACCCAAAAACAGACGTTGCTTAAAAAAGTAAACATTTTCATGCATGAATTACTACTTTGTTACTATTTTTTTTTTTTTCTTACAAAATATTTATACTTATTCTTTTTTAACATCTTTAAAGAATGTGTTGATCATTAGCACGCAAAGAATGATGAAAGATGAAATAAATAATTAGGATTCCTCCTGTGGGAGACGGGAGATTCGACAGTTGATTTCATTTGAATATGGCCATACATTTTGTTCTGGGGACCATAAATACTGTAAACTCTTAAAAAGAAACCGGACCATGTTTCAGTTTGATCTGGACCGAGATTTGGTTCGGGTCAAACTCAAAAGTCCGGCCCAAACGAGGTAGGTGTGAAAGCCCCTTAACGCTAAATAAAACAAGAAAAACAACTACACGCTTTATGGAGGAGCAAAAGGTCTGATGTGTTTCAGACATTTGTTACCTTGACTTCACACAGAGACATTCACGACTCCTACCTCTCCCATGGCATTAGACAGAATCTGAACAATCTTCTCGTGAGGCGTCGCCACGACACTCTGGCTGTTGATCTCGATGATGCGGTGGCCGACGCGGACGCCCCCCCTCTCAGCGATGCCTCCCCTCATCAGGCTGCAGATCTGTTAAAAACACGGGAGTGGACTCAAACTGACAGCTGTGGCAGATGATAATGTATTTAAGCTACTGCTGCCAGTAAAACCTGTACATGTGTCCTTGAACATCATCATAACAATCGCTGCTCCAAGTCTGTTGCCATGAAACACCGTGGTTTCAGAGCACTGTTAACAAAATAAAAGCTCTCTTAGAAAGAGGGCAGCAGCGGCGGCCATACTCACGATGCCATTCTGGACGCTGAAGCCCAGCTGGTATCTGAGGTCCGGCCTGCGGATGAGCACCATGGTGACAGGAGGACACCGGACGATGTTCATCTTGATCCTGCACTGACTCTTGAGACCCTGAGAGAACAGAGTCTGGTTAGCTACAGCAGACAGACATCCCAAAGGTTAAAACACAGTAGAACATATATACATATAGAACAAGAGGAGGTAGTTACTGGTGCCATGGTACAACAGGACTAATGGTACGTGTCTACACAGGCGGTTTTTCACAAAAGGGAGTTCCCCATTTCCAGCATGGCACGCCAGTGGTCGCCAGTAGTAGTTAGCAGTTTCTCTTCAGTGACCACTGACAAGCAGAGAATACTGACTACACTCTCCTACAACCACGATGGCTGCACCTGATTGGACGAAGGCTTCATGTCTGCTCCCGGATTTTATATAAAAAAAAACACCATAATAATTTTTTGGGTTGTTTTTTTAAAAAGGGTGTCAAGCTGAGCTGCCCGCTTCTAATTTGCACAAAATTGAATCCAGTAAACTATATGCAAATGAAGAGTGGGTGACGCCCATAAAAAAAGCAAACAGATTATGATCAACCAAGCGATTTATTTTTTTTATTTAAATCAGACAAGTGTTTGTGACGTGTCCTGCTGCCTGGTACACAAATACTGTAAATCGTTTTGAGTTGTTTTAAACACAGTGTTATATTCTTTAAAAAAAAGCAATTTAAATACAATCACTACAGTGAATGTTGACCAACTGCAACTTGTTTCAAAGCCATGATGTCTCTCTCTCATGGGGGGGGCTAAATTCTCTGTGCGGGCAAAGCAGAGAAAGGGGAGGTAACCTTGCCTGGAATCTGAATTCTTGCCCCTTATGAGATCATATTAATGTTAAAAAAAAGTGAAATTTTCATGGAATCTAAGGAATGGAAGGAAAAAGTATTGAACTGTGATGATCAGCGTACCTTGATGATGCTCTGACAGGTGCTAAGCGGTAAACCCACCAGACTCGTCCCGTTGATGGTCATGATCTGGTCTCCGATGTTGAGTCGACCGGACTTCTCAGCCGGACCAGCATGCATCATGCTGGCGATGATGACGGTGGGGAGGATGGACCCCCAGCCCGACTCCACGATCACCACACCCAGAATCTCTCCTTTCTGCTTCTCAATGTAAACCTGCAGGGAACCACGCACAGCTTCATTTCGACAACTGTCCAAAGACTTGAATATTCATTTGTAAGCCAAACAGGCTTCCCTATTGCTGGATTCAAATCTATAGAGCTCTCCTAGGTAAGTAGCAGCAGTGGGAGAAGTATTCAGAACCTTTGCCTTAGGTAAAAGTACTAATACCACACTGCAGAAATACTCCGTCACGAGTAAGCTGAGCGTCTCAAATATCCTCTCAAGTATCAGAAGTTTATTTTTTAAAGGTAAAAAAATAAAACTCAATTTTAAGCCCAAATAAAAGTGAATGAAAAGCTCCTGCTGTTACTACGCTGCCCCCTGCTGCTTCACTTACATCTCTGCAGTTCTCCGACTTGGAGAAGTGGATGAGGTCGTCGTTGTACATGTCCTGAGTGTTGAGCAGGTCGCTGTACTCCCTCTGGCTCAGATCCTCGGGGTCGATGCCATTGGCCCTGAGGAACTCCTGGTAGGCCACGCTGAAAGACTGACCGATGGACTGAGCAATCAGCTGGGCCTGGCAGACGGAAAGATAGGGAGGACAACGGTAACCATGACGGTCCCTGTGGGAGTTTACATTAGGGCTGCACGATATGAGAAAAAAAGATTTATTTGCCATTATTATTTTGCCGCATTTTAGGTCTTTATTTTTGACAGAAAGGGAAGTGACATGCAGGTCAGAGTCGAACCCTGGCCCACTGCGTAGAGAAGTAAACCTCTGTATAAGGGCACCCGCTCTACCAACCGAGCTATCCGGGCACATATTTGTGATTATTTTTGACTGATATTGTGATATACTTCATGATTTTGGAGGGAATGATCATTTTTTTGTTGTTATCATCAAAAAATATTGAAATTAAATGTTTACTGTGTGACTTTTGCAAGGGCCTGTACCAAACAAAGATTTTTTTTTCTCGTTGTCTGTAGGACAGGATTTGTAGGCTGGGACATCTCTACAGCACCAATGTCAATGTCAATGTCAATTTTATTTCTATAGCACATTTAAAAACAACAACAGTTGACCAGAATGGTTTGACCCATATTTTGCGATTTTGGATATTGCAAATCCAAATTCGATAAAATTGGGATTACTTGTGCAACCCTGGTTTATATCCAACTTAAAGACACGGACACACTCATTCACTACAGAGCGTGTGAGGACCCTTGACTGAGATAATGTATATAATGATTTGACACTACGGGCGGGGGGTGTGGCTAGAATGGTTTGAGTTATTTCACCGGTGCTCTTACTGATATTGAGGTGAGACAGGCTCAGCTGTTCACCATGCAGAATTACCATGGACTAATTGGTGGGTGGGTGGCGGAGCTGCTCCCCCCGCGACCCGACACCGGATAAGCGGACGTGGATGGATGGATGGATGGCTGGATGCATGGATGGATGGATGGATAATTGGTGGGTTGTTCACATATGTTGGCACGCCACACCCAACCATAATGAAGTGGATTAGCTGTGTGTATGTGTTCACTATAAATACATAACAAGGTGTTTTTTAGAATTTTTTTTATTACTATGACAGGTTAATCACTTTTTAATGATACTATAGTATGAGCTTTTTTGACATACTATGATATAACTTTTTGAAATACTATTTTATGACTTTTTTAATCACTTTTTTTCGACATGGTGTATGATAGAGTTAGTGCTGCTCCAAATAGAAGCAGCAAGTTAGAACTACAGACTCAAACCCTGCTTCAATCACAAGGTTGGAGTTTCATTCTTTTTCAACATACTATACTATGACTTTTTTATACATTTTTTCGACATACTACTATGATTTTTCCATCACTTTTTTTTTAAATACTATACTATGACTTTTTTAATCAATTTTTAACGACATGCTATACTATTACTTTTTTGTCACTTTTTGTCGACATGCCATACTATGACTTTTTCATCATAATATACTATAACCTTTTTATCAATTTTGTTGACATACTATACTATGAAATACTATACTATGACTTTTTTGACATACTATACTATGACTTTTTTTATCACTTTTTCGACATGCTATACTATGACTTTTTTCGACGTACTATACTATGACTTTTTATCACTTTTGAACAACATACTACATTATGAGCTTTTACTATACTATGACTTTTTTCGACAAACTTATAGTATGACCTTTTTCATAAATTTTGTTGACTTTTTTTCGACATACTATGCTATGAGGTTTTTGACGTATTATACTATGACTTTTTTAACATACTATACTACTACTTTTTAATCACTTTTTTCAACATGCTATACTATGACTTTTTTAACGTACTACAATGTCTTGTATGGTGGCTCAAAGGTTAGTGCTCCTAAAGTTAGGGGCAGCATGTAGGCACTGCACACTCAGACGCTGGTCCAATTACTAGTCTAGGCTGGGACTTTTCCTTTTTTAATGACATAAGATATAGTTTTTCAACATACCATACTATGACTTTTTTCATCATGCTATACTAAAGGGTATGATGGCTGAGAGGTTAGTGCTACTCAAATAGGACTTGCATACTCAGATCCTGGTTCAATCACCATTGACATACTATTCTATGACTTTTTTAAATTAATTTTTAACAACATGATATACTATGACTTCTTTCGACATACTATGCTATGACTTTTTAAATCACTTTTTTTCAAATTACTATACTATGACTTTTTTGACATATTATACTATGACTTTTTTCGTTGTACTATACTATGACTTTTTTGACATACTATACTATGACTTTTTATCACTTTTTAACAACGTACTATATACTATGAGCTTTTTAGACATACTGTACTATACAATGACTTTTATCGACATACTATACTATAACCTTTTTCGACATACTATGCTTTGAGGTTTTTTGATGTACTATACTATGACTTTTTTTCAACATAATATACTGTGACTTTTTAATCACTTTTTTTGACGTGCTATAGTATGACGTTTTTTGATGTGAAGCACTGTGTTGTATGGTGGCTCAGAGGTTAGTGTTACTCCAAATAAAAGCAGCAAGTAGGTACAGCACTCTCAGACACTGATTCACTAACCCGTCCAGACTAATATGTTGGCTTTTTGTTGACATACTATACTGTGACTTTTTTCAACATACTATACTATGACTTTTTTATCACTTTTACTATACTCTGACTTTTTTCAACATTTTCTATAACATTTTTTCAACATAATATACTTTTCAACATGATTTTTTTTTGAAGTACTATACTATATAGTTGAAGTTTTATGGTGGCTCAAGGTTAGTGCTACTCCAATTTAAACCAACAAGTTGGACCTGCCGCCTCAAACCTAGGTTCAATCACAAGGCTGGGAGTTTTCTTTTTTCAACATACTATAATCACTTTTTTCGACATGCTAAAATATGATGTTTTTTAATACACTTTACTCTCTTGTATGGTGGCTCAGAGGTTAGTGCTACTCCAAATTAAAGCAGACTCAGACCCTGGTTCAAACACTAGGCTGGGAAGTTTCATTTTTTTATTGACATACTATTACTTTTTCATCACATTTTTTGAGAAACTATACTATGACTTTTTTCAACGTAGTATACTGTGGTGTATGGTGGCTGATAGGTTAGTGTTACTCCCATTAGAACCAGCAAGTAGGTGCTGCAGACTCAAACCCTGGTTCAGTCACGGCTGGGAATTCGACATACTATACTATGACTTTTTCAACCTACTGTTTTTATTCCCTTTTTTCAAATTACTATAGTTACTACTATAATGTTTTTATTAATTTTGTTGACATACTATACTATGACTTTTTCATCACTTTTTTCGACATACTATACTATAACCTTTTTCGACAGACTATGCTATGAGGTTTTTTCTAAATACTATGCTATGATTTACGGGGTAGGGTGGCTGAGAGGGTAGTGCTATTCTAATCAGAAGCTGCAATTAGGCACTGCATACTCAGATCGTGGTTCAATCACTGGTCTACGCTGCAACTTAGCCTTTTTATCGACATCCTATATTATGAAGTTTATCGACATACTATACTATGACTTTTTAAATCACTTTAATCAACATACTATACTATGACCTTTTTCGACATACTATACTATGACTTTTAATCACTTTTTTCATCGTGACTTTTTCCATCAATTTTGTCGACATACTATACTATGACTTTTTGGACGTACTATAGTATGACTCTTTTCAACATACTATACTATGACTTTTTTATCACTTTTTTTCGACATACTATTCTATGACTTTTTTAATCAATTTTTCAACATACTATACAATGAGGTTTTTGACATACTATACTATGACTTTTATTATCAATATTTAACGACATGCTATACTATGACTTTTTTAATCACTTTTTTTGACATACTATACTATGACTTTTTATCAATTTTGCCCACATACTATGCTATGACTTGTTTTGACATACTATACTATGAGGTGTTTTGATGTACTATACTATGACTTTTTCAACATACTATACTATGACTTTTAATCACTTTTTTCATCGTGACTTTTTCCATAAATTTTGTCAACATACTATTCTATGACTTTTTGGACGTACTATAGTATGACTCTTTTCAACATACTATACTATGACTTTTTTATCACTTTTTTTCGACATACTATACTATGACTTTTTAACACTTTTTTCAACATATGACCTTTTTCATCAATTTTGTCGACATACTATACTATGAATTTTTTTGACATAGTATGTTATGACTTTTTTAATCACTTTTTAACAACATATTATACTATGAGCTTTTTATGCATACTATACTATGGTGTTTTCATCACTTTTTGTTGAAAAGCTACACTATGAGGTTGTTTGATGTAGTATACTATGACTTTTTCGACATACTATGACTTTATATCAGTTTTTAACAACATACAATACTATGAGTTTTTTTCGACATACTATACTATGACTTTTTTCGACATACTATACTATGACTTTTTTATCAATTTTTAACAACATACTATACTTCAAGCTTTTTGGACATACTATAGTATGACTCTTTATCATCATACTATACTATGACTTTTTAATCACTTTTTTCGACACACTATACTATGACTTTATCATCATACTATACTATGACTTTTTAATCACTTTTTTCGACACACTATACTATGACCTTTTCATCATACTATACTATGACTTTTTATCACTGTTTTCAACATACTATACTATGACCTTTTTATCAATTTGGCCCACATACTATGCCATGAGTTATTTTAACAAGGCAGCTGTGAGGCCTGTTTCCATTCAGTGGGTCAGTGTGGACATTGTGGAGGACTACAAATACCTGGGAGTGCACTTGGACAATAAACTGGACTGGGCCAAGAACACTTAAGCCCTCTACAGGAAGGGCCAAAGCCGTCTCTATTTTCTGAGGAGGCTGAGGTCCTTCAACATCTGCAGGACGATGCTGAGGATATTTTATGAGTCTGTGGTGGCCAGTGCTATCCTCTTTGCAGTTGCATGCTGGGGCAGAAGGCTGAGGAGGGTAGTGGACGCCAACAGACTCAAGGCTCCGCAAGGCCAGTGACGTTGTGGGGGTGGATCTGGACTCTCTGTCGGTGGTGTCAGAGAGGAGGATGCTGTCCAAACTACATGCCATCTTGGACAATGTCTCGCACCCACTCCATTGCTTGCTGCTCAATCACAGGAGCACTTTCAGTGATAGACTCATTCTCCCAAAATGCACCACAGAGCGCCACAAGAAGTCATTCCTGCCTGTGGCCATCAAACTTTATAACTCCTCTCTCTAAGTGTCTGACACACAGACACTAAGAGAGGTTGAAACTGGACAATAACACTGGCCTGAAAAGTGTGCAATACTAAACTGCTACAATTATTATTATTATTATTATTATTATTATTATTTTTCACCAATTCCTTAATTATGTTAATTATGTAAATACTGTATAATAACATTCCTTTAACTATGTAAATAACGTACATATCCACACTTGTTATATTTATTTTATTTATATTTCTACTCTGATATTTATACTATTTGTGCAACTGCAACACAGAGTTTCCCTTTGGGGATCAATAAAGTATTTCTGATTCTGATTCTGATACTATACTATGAGGTGTTTTGATGTACTACACTATGACTTTTTTAATTACTTTTTTCAACATACTATACAATGACCTTTTTTGACATACTATACTATCTTGTGGGGTGGAGGTTATTGTTACTCCACTTTGAACCAACAAGTAGGCACTGCAGACTCAACTATGAAGTTTTTTAATGTAGTGTACTGTCTTGTATGGAGGCTCAGAGGTTTGTACTACTCCAAATTAAAGTAGACACTAGCAAGTAAGCACTGCATACTCAGTCCCTGGTTCAAGTCTGGGCTGAGACTTTTGTTTGACATACTATACTATGACTCTTTGGACGTACTATAGTATGACTCTTTTCAACATGCTATACTATGACTTTTTTATCACTTTTTTTTTACAACATACTATACTATGACTCTTTTCATCATACTATACTATGACTTTTTATCACTTTTTTCGACATACTATAGTATGACCTTTTTAATCAATTTTTTCAACATACTATGCTATGACTTTTTTTTATCATACTCTACTATGACTTTTTAATCAATTTTGTCAACATACTATACTTTGAATTTTTTTTTTACATACTATGCATAAGGTTATTTGATGTACTATACTATGAATTTTTTTGACATAGTATACTATGACTCTTTTAATCACTTTTTAACAACATACTATACTATGAGCTTTTTATACATACTATATTATGGTGTTTTCATCCCTTTTTTTGACATACTATAGTATGACTTTTTTAATCACTTTTTTTTTACAACATACTATACTATGACTTTTTATCACTTTTTTTACAACATACTATACTATGACTTTTTATCACTTTTTTCGACATACTATAGTATGAATTTCTATATATAAGGTTAATTGATGTACTATTCTAGGACTTTTTAATCACTTTTTAACAACATACTATACTATGAGCTTTTTATACATACTATACTATGGTGTTTTCATCCCTTTTGTCGACACTATACTATGACCCTGGTTCAATCGCTAGGCTGGGAGTTTCGCTTTATTCGAGATGCTATAACTTTTTTTATCACTTTTTTTCGACATACTATAGTATGACCTTTTTAATCACTTTTTAACAACATACTATACTATGAGCTTTTTATAAATACTATACTATGTTTTCATCAATTTTGTCGACATACTATACTTTGAATTTTTTTTTACATACTATACATAAGGTTATTTGATGTACTATACTATGAATTTTTTTGACATAGTATACTATGACTCTTTTAATCACTTTTTAACAACATACTATACTATGAGCTTTTTATACATACTATACTATGGTGTTTTCATCCCTTTTTTTGACATACTTTACTATGACTTTTTTTTAATAACTTTTGTCGACATACTATGCTATGACTTTTTTATCATACTCTACTATGACTTTTTATCACTTTTTTTTATCATACTCTACTATGACTTTTTATCACTTTTTTTGACATACTATAGTATGACCTTTTTAATCAATTTTGTCGACATACTATACTTTGAATTTTTTTTGACATACTATACATAAGGTTATTTGATGTACTATACTATGAATTTTTTTGACATAGTATACTATGACTCTTTTTATAATTTTTTAACAACATACTATACTATGAGCTTTTTATACATACTATATTATGGTGTTTTCATCCCTTTTTTTTGACATACTTTACTATGACTTTTTTTAATCACTTTTCTCAACATACTATACTATGACTTTTTTATCATACTCTACTATGACTTTTTATCACTTTTTTTGACATACTATAGTATGACCTTTTGAATTAATTTTGTCGACATACTATACTATGAATTTTTTTGACATACTATACATAAGGTTAATTCATGTATACTATGAGCTTTTTATAAATACTATACTATGTTTTCATCCCTTTTTTTCGACATACTTTACTATGACTTTTTTTTATCACTTTTGTCGACATACTATACTATGACCCTGGTTCAATCGTTAGGTTGGGAGTTTTGCTTTTTTTAGACATACTATACTATGACTTTTTTTCAATATACTATACTATGACATTTTTTGACATACCATACTATGACTTTTTATCAATTTAAAATGACATACTATACTATGAGCTTTTTAGACATACTAAGTGGCTTTTTTCGACATACTATACATAAGGTTATTTGATGTACTATACTATGAATGTTTTTGACATAGTATACTATGACTCTTTTATAATTTTTTAACAACATACTATACTATGAGCTTTTTATACATACTATACTATGGTGTTTTCATCCCTTTTTTTTGACATACTTTACTATGACTTTTTTTTAATCACTTGTCGACATACTATGCTATGACTTTTTATCACTTTTTTTGACATACTATAGTATGACCTTTTTAATCACTTTTTAACAACATACTATACTATGAGCTTTTTATAAATACTATACTATGTTTTCATCCCTTTTTTTCGACATACTTTACTATGACCCTGGTTCAATTGCTAGGCTGGGAGTTTTGCTTTTCTAGAGATACTATAACTTTTTTTATCACTTTTTTTCGACATACTATGCTATGACTTTTTATCACTTTTTTTCAACATACTATAGTATGTCCTTTTTAATAAATTTTGTCGACATACTATACTTTGAATTTTTTTTTTTACATACTATACATAAGGTTATTTGATGTACTATACTATGAATTTTTTTGACATAGTATACTATGACTCTTTTAATCACTTTTTAACAACATACTATACTATGAGCTTTTTATACATACTATACTATGGTGTTTTCATCCCTTTTTTTTGACATACTTTACTATGACTTTTTTTTTATCACTTTTGTCGACATACTATACTATGACTTTTTCATCATACTCTACTATGACTTTTTATCACTTTTTTTGACATACTATAGTATGACCTTTTTAATCAATTTTGTCGACATACTATACTATGAATTTTTTGACATACTATACATAAGGTTAATTCATGTACTATTCTATGACTTTTTAATCACTTTTTAACAACATACTATACTATGAGCTTTTTATAAATACTATACTATGTTTTCATCCCTTTTTTTCGACATACTTTACTATGACTTTTTTTTATCACTTTTGTCAACATACTATATACTATGACCCTGGTTCAATCGTTAGGTTGGGAGTTTTGGTTTTTTTAGACATACTATACTATGACTTTTTTTCAATATACTATACTATGACATTTTTTATGTACTATACTATGACTTTTTTTGACATACCATACTATGACTTTTTATCAATTTAAAATGACATACTATACTATGAGCTTTTTAGACATACTAAGTGGCTTTTTTCGACATACTATGACTTTTTATCACGTTTTAACAACATACTATACTTAGAGCTTTTTCAACATACTATACTATGACTTTTTCATCATACTATACTATCACTTTTTAATCACTTTTTCCGACATACTATACTATGACTTTTTACCACTGTTTTCAATATACTATACAATGAAATTTTTATCAATTTTATCGACATACTATGCTCTGACTTTTTTTCGACATACTATACTATGACCTTTTTATCAATTTTGTCGACATTCTATACTGTGACTTTTTCATCATACTATAATGTGACTTTTGAATCACTTTTTTTCAACCCTATACAATGACTTTTTTAATCACTTTTTTCAACATGCTATAGAATTACTTTTTTTAAAGCATTATTTTATGTTGTATGGTGGCTCAGAGGTTAGTGATTCTCTAATCAGAAGCAACAAATAGGCATTACAGACTGAGACCCTGGTTCATTTAGCAATTTAAGCTGGGACTTTGCCTTTTTAATTGTCATTCTATTCTATGACTTTTTATCACTTTTTTCGACATACTATACTATGACTTTTGTAGACATACTACACTATGACTTTTTTTTTATCACTTTTGTCAACATGCTATATACTATGACGCTCTATACTATGACGTTCTACACTATGACGTTTTTTAAGCTACTATATTGTCTTGTAGTGTGGCTTAGAGGTTAGTGCTACTCCAATTAGAAGCAGCAAGTAGGCACTTCTCACTCATTTCATCCCCAGTCTAGGCAGGGACTTTGCCTTTCTTGTAGAAATATTGTATTATGACATTTTTCAACATACTATACCATGGTGTATTGTGGCTGAGAGGATAGTGCTACTTTAATTAGAACCAGCAAATAGACTGCAGACTCAAACACTAGTTCAATTACTAGGCTGGGGATTTCACTTTTTTTAATCACTTTTTTCAACATACTACACTATTACTTTTGTCAACATAGTATACTATGACTTTTTTCAACCTACAATACTATGGTGTATGGTGGCTGAGAGGTTGGTGTTACTCCAAATACAACCAGCAAGTAGGTACTGCAGATTCAATCGCTAGGCTGAGAGTTTAGATTTTTTTTTTCAACAAACTATACTTTTTTTGAAGAACTATACTGTCTTGTATGGTGGTTCAGAGGTTAGTGCTACTCCAATTTGAAGCCATAAGTAGGCGCTGCACACTCAGACCCTAGTTCAGTCTGGGTTGAGCCATTACCTTTTTTATCGAAAGAATTTTTTTGACAAACTATACTATGACTTTTTATCACTTTTTTCACCATACCATGCTATAGTGTATGGTGGCTTGGAGGTTAGTGCTACTCCAATTGGAACCGGCAAGTAGACGCTGCATACTCAGACTGTGGTTCAATCACCAGTCTAGGCTGAGCCTTTACCTTTTTTATTGACAGAATATATTATGAAGTTTTTTGACATACTATACTATGACTTTTTTCACCATGCTATACTATGGTGTATGGTGGCTGAGAGGTTAGTGCTACACCAATTAGAACCAGCAAGTAGGCACAGCATGCTCAAACACTGGTTTGAGTATGCATGCTATGAGGCGTTTGACTTCCTCAAGCCCTGGTTCAATCACTAGCCTGGGAATTTCACTTTTTTTCAACATATTATACTATTACTTTTGTCGACATACTATACTATGACTTTAACATTCTGATGGTTTTGAAAAAGCTCCGAAGGAAACGGATCACATAGTATGTCAAAAAAAGTGATGAAAAAGTCAAAGACCAGTGATTGAACCAGGGTCTGAGTCTGCAGCACCTATTTACTGATGTTATTTCAAGTAGCACTAACCTCTGAGCCACCATAAACAAGAATATAGTATAACGAAAAAAGTAATAAATAAATCACCATTTCATCATAATTCCAACACCATGACAGAATGTATGACTGATTTAGTAATGATGTTATCAAAAAGTTTTGGAACCACTGGTATACAGTACATGACTAAAATATTGCTTTAAATATGCCACAGTCAGCCGTGGTTGTTTCTGTTTGCTGTCACCCTACCACAGCTCAAAAATGGGGTACAAAAAAACAACAGTATGATTTATATGATTAGGACAGTACAACAATAACAGATTACTCACATCCTCAGACTCAAAGACGTGGCAGATCATCCTGTACAGCCGTCTGTCATCGTGGCTCATGGTGGTTTGCTCGGCTGCGTGGTCCAGGTTTTCCTGCGCGCTGCGGGAGCGCACCATCTTCCCCCGGGCCATCAGCACCACCATGTTACCAATGTCGGCTATGTAGGAGATTGTCCTCAGTGGCAGGTCCATTAAAGACTCCTGATGATCCAAAAATGAAAGATATGAGGTACTCTCAATTAATGCTCAAATCTCCAGAAGGATTTATGGTATATATAGTAGGGGTAATTCAAGTTTTATCACAATACAATATTATGTTGATTCTTTGGACAATTGCTGATATCTTAAAGTCTGTCACTATACAATTTCGATTTGGTTCAATTCAATTCAGGGGCCTGTGATCATTATGAGACAATATTATATGCTCATTTAACATAGTAACATTTATGTATATAAACTCCAAAAAAGCAACAAAAATATGATTTGACAATTTCATTACTAAGCTCTTATAAATATAAAGTGAGAATCTAAAAAAAGGGGCATTTTACACATATGTATTGATATTTTCACTTTGCATCAATAATATTGGACCATGAATTGATTCATCAATCCAGATCGACGTATCATTACACCCATAATGTATAGAAAGACTTAAGGAAAGGAATGCACGTTATCATGGGTCTACCTGAGTGTCTGCATTGAGGACTTTGATCCTCTGCGTGGACATGAACAAATCAACCTCAGCAGTGGATGGAGGCTCCCCGTCGGGGTTCTGCACAGCCGCAGAGAGACGACAAGAACAGAACAGAAGAAGCAACAGGTTGATGAAAGAAAGCAAAGGAGAGCAGAGCAGGCATCACAACTGTTAAGAGTCATCGCATCTAACAGCTACAAATATAGACTAACGAAAGCAAAAACACAGACAGTGATGCAACCTGCATGCGACAAAAGAGTACAATCAATGTCAATCACATCTGCACCAATGTTCTCGTCTAACACACATTTGTCTGATTTTTTTTTACATGAAACAGAATCACAGAGAGACAAAAGTAAACAAACTAAACATACCTTTTTCCTGTTCTTTGCCTGCTTCTGAGCAGCCTGCGGTGATCAGAAAGCACAATAGAGACTCAGAAAGACGACAGCATAAGAAAACAGCTTTTTGGGTGCCTCGACAACAGCCCAATCACCTCACTGTAGACTCTCTCTATTCCAAATGCCAAATTAAAGAACAAAAGGACCCTAAAGGTGTATGTTGTGTATGTGCGTGTGGGAGGACAGTGATGTTGCTGTCTATCACATCTGGCATCAGCCGGCTGCCAGAGGCCTCTGCAGCAAACATGATCAAAAGTTTCCTCTTCATCAATGTGACACAAAACCACCCTGAAGACAGACAAGCAGCCTCATGTGTTTGTGGCCGACGCCTCATGACAGCTCGGGGTTTGTGTTTTCAAATGTTGGCTTATGCCACCATGTGCTCGCTTAACTGAATCTATGTGGTGTCAAGGTTTCAAATGAAAACCTGTCCACTCGCCTTCATCATTAGAGATTTGATTAAAGTGGATTTCATCTATAAAGATTTATATTATCTATAATAAATATTATGCTTGTATGATGTGCAAAAGAGGGTACATGTGCAATATGTTTAATTTGATATGGTATTGCTCAATTATGAATTTTGGCATTGTTAATGATACATTGTTTGGGCATTAATGCAAAAGTTATTGACCATAGCATGATTTTATGGGAAATGTGCAATCTGGGTAGAATTAACTGCAATATGAGGGGAATTATGTGCAGTGGGTTCTCTTCTCTTCTTCTGTGAGTGTGAGGAAATGTAAGGGGTCTTGTGTGAGGTGTATCAGATCAGATCATTGAAAGCATGGGATGACATAGTGTATGCTTATGTTTTATGCATGCCTACTGTGTATTTGTGTGAGTTTGCTCGCCATTTTCTGTTGTGTTGCCATTTTCTGTTCTCTCGACTGCACAAAATAAATTTCTCCGATAGAAGACAATAAAGGCTTATCTTATCATAAAATTAAAATGGCCTTGGTTTCTACCTGGATCAATGTTAATGTTTATAGTAACAAGGAAAATGTGTGCTTGGGAAAAAAAAAAAACATTGAAATTAAAGATATATATTTAGTATGTTGGGGATTTGGACTGGTGGTCTGACAAAATAAGCTTTATAGGCTTTTTCTTTTTTAAAGACTATTTTCTGACATTTCAAAGACTAAACAATTCATGCTGCTTTCCAGTCTCTTTAAAAGGTAATAGTCAGACCTCTATTAAAGCTAACACATACTGCTAACTAGTATTTATTTACTCAAGGAAAAAACTAAATTGTTAACACTGTTGTTGAGACCCTCCCAGATGCCCTCACAATGCCGGCACAAACATTACAATTGGCTTATTCGAGATGAGCCAGGACTGCTCAGAATCGGTCACCGGCAACGACGATCGCGGCCCATTGCATGCCGGTTAGCAAACTGCATCTTGGTTGAAGTCACAGCAAGTCACGGCAATGAAAATAAAGTGTTTTCAAATGTGGTTACAGTTTTTCAACACTTCACGCAGACACCATTCATTTTGATATGACATTAATGGCGAGCCAAAAACAATCGCGGAGCTGTTGCCGTTACACTTCCTCTGAGACAACAACAGGGGTTTCTATGCCCTGGAGACTGGAAAAGTGCTTCACATAAAACATTAAAGAGCAATTAAAAACAGTCATCGTGAAAACAAAACAGGTTAAAAAACAGTAATACACAAATACAAGAATAAAAGTTACAGTGAGTAAGAAATTAATAATTATTCAATTTAATTTAAAGTTGTAGGCATGGGTTTGGGAGGAGAGAGACAGGGATTTTATTTTGTTTAATTTCTTTAGAGTGTAAAATATTCTAAATAAATAACAAACAATATAATAGGATGAATAGGTCTGGAATTTTTTTGTAATTACAGTATTGAGAAAAGGTACGGGAACCGAATTTCAGGTACCGGTATCAGTACCGATAAACATGTTAAGGTACCCAACCCAACCCCTGACTCACTATGTAAATGTACATTAAGTACACATTTTTGATTCTTCTACTTCACTACAAATCAGAGGCAAATATTGTACTATTTACTCCACCTCATTTGTCTGGCAGCTTTAGTAACTTTTCAGATTACAATTTGTAAATCTGAATTTGGTGATTTTGAATTAAAATGTTTGAGCGCCCAAACCCCTTCCTCAGTTCCAAACGCAGAGGTTAGAGGTAGAATTTAAATTTAGGGGAGAAAGAAAATAAATAAAATATAAGTACTGGTATCAGATCGGTACTCTGTATCAGGCACTTCTTTGAGTCGCATCACTGCCTCCCTGTCAGTGAGATACCAGCTCACCCAGCCTGTGAGACAGTGATCTAAAAATGACTGCGTATCCCATCACCATTACACTCTCTAAATGTCTCCCTCCCTGTAGGTTTCTCAGACCTTAATGGAGACAATGTCCTGGATCTGTCAGTCAGCCGTCCAGGAAGCAGAGTTCGGCTCAGCGCATGTCCTCTTACTGCTTCTGACTTTCTGTCCTTGCCTCTCTTAAATGATCATCTCTCCCGCTCACACAGTGTCTGAATGCTACACTGTCCCAGTAAGCCATCTTTCACACTCACTCCCTGACACCAGCTGCCCTCAACTGACTCCAGCTACATTCACACAGGGAGTCACTGGATATTTCTTCTTATATGAATCCATGTGAAATCATATATATATATATATATATATATATATATATATATATATATATGTGTGTGTGTGTGTGTGTGCTGATGTACTTAATGTTTAATCATCATGATCAGAGTCAGAAGTGTACTTTCTTTGCATGATGCGTGTGACATCATGCAGTGCGACTGGAGCAGAAAGCGTGGTCTCCAGGGCCTCACAGCCTGGATTAGTTTATATATAACATCCAGAGGAGCACTGATGTGTGGATGATGCATTGTGTACTAACCCGGGCACTTTTTTGCCCGCTGGCTGGGTTGCATGCAGGCTTTCTGACTTTAAAAGAGCCAATATGAAACAAACCACAGTTGCATCACTGATGATGTGTCCAAGTGTGTTAAAAAATTGTATCTCCAAACCAAGGGGCTGTGGGTTTGATCTTTGAGCCCCTTGAGGTCATTAAGTGACAATGCACGTCATGGTCGATACAAAAATAAAAGCTTACCTCATGTTTGATAAACACATTCTTTGAGGAGTCATTCTCTCCTCACTCACTAAGCACCCACACATTTAAAAAAATATATCTTTGGATCTACACAATTCAAAAAAATTGATTTTTAGCCTTTGAATCGGAGTGGTTCAACAGACAGAAAGAATGTACTAATGTAATTAAAAACTAAAAATTGGATATTGTTGGGAGATTCTTGAACATCACCATGTTGTCAAGAAAGAGACAGTGTCCAAAATCACTCCTCATATACTGAGGAATCTCTATGCACCTCACGCTTTGATTAGATTCCAGCTACGACGCAATGACAAAACAATTATCTATTATTATTATTATTAGCAGCCCTCCTCAGAGCTCCACCTTTGAGAGTACACATGTTCCAACAAAACCCTGAAGCTATTTTGCAGCGGCACATGTGATTGGTTTAAAAGAAATGTCAATAAACCAGAACATGTTTTTCTCCCATGGAATGTTGTGTGGACTAGCAAGACACTCTTTCGCAGTGCTGTGGAGGAAGGCCTGACAACACAACACTATAAAGAAAATAGTGAGTGAACGATGGAGTGATCTTGGACCCGGCCACATATTGTCTTGTTCTTCCTCGATTATGATTTGGCTGCAGGATGAAATAAAATAAGCTGTAGCCTGCACTCACCCGGACTCTGCTCATGGCCTCCTGTGCCTGCTGCATGCGGGCGCTCTTTGTGGGCGTCCTCTCTGAGAGCAGGTGGGTGCAGCCCAGGTAGGTCGCTGCAAAGATGATGCCGTCGATAAGGTCTTCGGGGTCGCACGGCCCCGGGACTGCATGAACCACATGCACTCGTTAGGCACATTTACACACAAATGCATAGAGCAAACTGGCACACAAACATTATACCTACAGATTATAAAGGGAAGATATGGCAATGATCTAAAAAAACAACAACACAGCCACAACCATAAAAGAAATGAAACGTAAGGGACTGCAAAATGTAATTTTCATCTTTATATCAAAGATGAAAAAAATGGAGATGGAGCTCATAATAATATTAGGATTTTTTTTAAGCGAGTCCACTCACCGTCCACAAATGTTGGAAACGAAGGAAGAGATCTGCGAAGCTGAGAAGGCACAAAAAGGGAAAACTCCATCACCATCCTTATTATTTCTACTCATACTGCAGGTCTCTCATTGACATTCTGCTTCGAAGACTTTTACTGCTGTCAGCCATTCAGCTGCTGCCAGATTAACACTTTATTCAAGATGCCTGCCTTTGCAAACATTTCATCCATGTTGCAGTAGATTCAGTGAGTGCCCATTCTTTAGCCAGTGCTGGCAAATTGATGGCACTAAAAGTAGTAGCTTTTAGAGGTCCCCTATTTGAAATGTAATAATGGATTTGCAGACAACTGTCACTGGATTACTTTGATACTGATGAACGCTTCAGTTATTAGAAAGATCTTTTTTCTATATTTTATGGATTTCTGGATGTTTTTTGGCTCACCTCCTGGACAGAGGGCGGCTGTGGAGGAGGCTGTGGCTGAACTTGAGGCTGTGGAGGCCGCGGCCGCTGAGCTGGTAGCTGCTGCTGATGTTGATTCTGTTGTTGATACTGATGTTGACGTTGGTGATGCGGATGCGGATTAGGCGCCATGTGTGTGTAGGGTTGCGGCTGTGTGTATGTCTGCGGCGGCCTCGCCGTGTCCCTCTGCTGTGAATGGTGGCCGTGGTGGTGGTGATGGCTTTGTTGGGGCTGCTGTTGGGGATAATGTTGAGGATGAAGTGCCCTGGCTGACTCAACTCTCAGTGGACTGACCGGCTCCCGAACTGGAACTGAGGAGTACCGGGATGGAGACTCAGGCACCGACTGACCGGGGGAGTGAGGAGAAGACTGAGGGAAGGAAACGAGAGAAAATAGAAAAATAAGAGTTTTTAATATTATAAATATTTGAAAACTGCAATGCATCTAAAGAAACTCAGTTGACACCTTATTCAGACAGATTCAGGATTCAGGATTTGGGTAATAATCCAAGTAACACAAAATGAATTGAGAGCCAGGGATGTAAATGTTGCTGTACAACTTCCCGAAAGCAAAACAATTGCAACACTGCAGACCAAACTCCTTGAGCACAGCCTTAAAGGGATAGTTCGGATATTTTGAATTGGTGTTGTACAAGGAACTTCTCCATAGATCTTCTCCCCAGTTTGGAGAAGCCAGCAGGAGTACCGACACGGAAGGTAAAAAAGTCCACTTTCAAAAAATGCTGTATGCCATATTCAAAATATTTTCCTCGTTTTATCTCGCCTTCAGAGCCCTTACGAATAGCGACTGAAACCATTATATCCATCGATGCTCTCTTCAAAGCCACCAGACTCCTTGTGCTTGTCTACCACTGCCTCAATTGGTTAGTTTGTTTGGGTTGTTTTGTGACTTAAGTGTTCAGGGGCCCTACTTTAAGGATCTAAGTGCACGGTGTGTACAAATCCACTTTTGATTTGATTTTTATTGGCAGAAAAAGGGCGCATGACGCATGGTTCAAAAAGGTTGTACTTAGTGTCTTCATTAATCATAGGTGTGTTTTGGGCGTAACATGCAATAAACCAAGCACCTTAACACACCTCGATGCAAGACCAGCATGCCCGTGGACAGATGCGTGCAGGGCATTTGCTATTTAAACGACGTGGGCGCTGGACACAAAATTGACAACTGCGATGAGCTTTGAACTGCGCGTGGTGCAAAATATGGCCCAAAGAGTCAGTGCAGATTCACAAAGTTTTTAATTTATGGAAATTAAAGTATTAAAAAACCTGATTAAAAAAAAATCAATCATTAACAGCATACATATTCTGTAGTTCCACCATCTTTAATTACAACAAGGGCTGATCTGCTAAAATAACTAGCAGCACTTTGGGGATTTCTCCAAAGAACTGTTACCCTGATTATATTTTCCAAAGCCACACTGCTCCCAGTTCCAAATGTCTTATTTATTATGTAATGAAGAAAATGCAACATCAGCTACAGTGTAGGCTAAACAAAACTGTTTGCCATTTAGTTTTGAAATGTTGCAATATTTTTCATGTAATCCATAAGTTATTTTAACAGGAGCACATGCGTCCTTTGGGGATGTTTCTTACATGAAAAAGAAAAACAGTAAGCTTTAAGAATGACTTTAGTCATACTTACATGGTCAGCTGTAGTTGGTGGTGGGTATACCTCCTCTGTGGGGCTGGCCTCCTGCCTCATCACCCAGATGGGCTCCACAGGCTGGTCAGGTGTGTAGGGGGAGCGCACCGTCTTAGTCTTTACCTCCTCAATCGCCTCCTTGATGTCTTTAATTGCCAGGCTGATGGCGTCTCCTGAGCCCCTTGAACCTTCTTCCACTTGGAGACTTACTGTACTCCGCTCTCCTGAGCTGCTCTGCCCAGAAGAGGGGCTCTTGGCCTGGGTTTCTGCTTGTCTGGGCGCCTGCCTGCGACTTTTAGGAACGGGACTTTGATCGGCGCTGTCCCCCTCACTGTCAGACTGTCCGTCATAGTGGTGCAGCCGGCAGCCAACAGAGCGGTCCAGAGGGAAGTGTTGTGAACCGCGCTCTCTGCCCTGCCTTGGTGCATAATGCGAGCCCCTGGTGGGGGAGCTTGGCGCCCCTTTTTGTACATTCTCCTGTCTATGGCTGGTAACGGGCTCTTGGCGGGACTCCTGCTGGGCCTCATTAGTCTCAGTCCTCCAACCAGATTGCCTGCGAGGTTCTCTGTGTAACTCGGGGTAGGAGGTCTTAAGGGGCTCAGGAAAAGAGTTAGGATGGGATTTGGGCTCCGAGTACGACTTGTAGACAGACGATTTTTGGTGGGACTCTGTATAAAACTCTGCATAGGTTTTTGGATAGGAGTCAGAACGGGAAGTAAAGTGAGACAGCGAGCACGACTCAGAGCAATCATCATCTTCATCTTCAGACAGCAGGTCGTTGTCGGGCACAGGGCTCATGCTAGTGTCCTCACTGAAGTGGTCCAGCTGGGGGAAAGGTGGAACCTCCGGGGACGAAGGAGGAGTTGGTGACTGCAGTGGTGGCGGGCTGTGGAGAGGTGCGTCCATACTGAGCGAGGCGGCGCTCTCCGTGTCAGAGCAGAGATCAGTGATTTCGCTTCCCTGAGCTGCTATGTCCTCCGCTACATCCTCCATTGCTTCTTCCTGATCCTCCTCCACCCTCTCTGCACCTTCCTCTGTTCTGTGATCAACTGTCTGCACGTCGTTAGGGCCGCAGCTGGAGTGACCTGGGGTTGGGTGGTGGTCTTCATCATCCTCCTCTTGTTCTTGATCTTTATCATTCTCCTTAACTTCCTCCGATTCCTTTTCACACTCAACTTTACACTCCTGGAGGTCCTCTTCTGCCTCAGCAGGCGGAGTGTGTTGAGGGTGAGGCTGCATGTTTTGGGTTGCAGGACCAGGTGAGAGGTGGGTGGGGGTGACAACTGCGATGGAAGTCGGGTGAGGAGACCCCCTGTCCTGCAATTGGTCAGTTACAGGACTGTCTGATGAGCGTTGCTGTACCTGCACCTCTGGTGGACTCTCTCTCTCATCCGCAACAGGCGAAGAGTCCTGCATTTCTCTGATTGGTTGTCTTGGTCTGTGCCCTCTGAGTCTGGGGTTAGGGTCGCCATGACGGCGGTAACGCGTGACAGCAGGGCGGGGTTGCCGGACGGGACGGGGCTCAGTGTCTCGGCTCTCCTCCCCGTCTGGCCTGGAAGGAGCTGCCGCCGGGCTCAGACCAGGACTCTGAGCCTGGCCCTGCCCTGATGGAGGCCTCCGGCGATGCCGATTCGGTCCGCGACCTGTGGGTGGTTGGTGTTGGTGAAGAGGCTGATGATGATGGTGATGATGATGGGGATTCAGTTCCCCATCCTGGTTGAGCATTTGACACGGCCTCCAGGACCGACGTACAGGAGGGTCCCCGAGAGACGTCCCGTTGGGCTGCCTGCTCCTCGGAGCGACCTTGTGCTCCTCGCCTGCTTCCCCGGATGCCTCTTCCTGATACCTTTGGCTCATGGCTGGGGTGTGATCCAACTCCAATTTTCAGAACATGCTCCCCTTATCTCCAAGAAAGCCCCGCTCATAGGACAGCCTGGACAACGGGATAGCAACAGAAAAATATGTTGATTATGTTGTTATTATGATGTTTTTTGTTTCATATCATTCATAAACTGAATATCTTTAAACTGTGGGTTGGACAAGACAAGCAATATAAAGACATCACCACGTGTCTGGGATATTGGCTTTTCATAATATCGTTTGACATTCTTTAAGATTATAGATTATTTATTACCGCCTCAGTAGGCTTCAAACATGTCACTATCAAATTGTCTAACAATATCTGGAACCCCCTTGGAGGATTCGGAGAGATTGGCCAGGTTTACGGACATGTGAAGAAAGGCAGAGTTTTGAACTTCTCTTGCAAGCTCTATGTATTCAATACTCACACAACTACTTCTGCAGTTGTCCATATTTGTATGATTTATTGTAAACATTGGGAAAACAGCTACCAAATACAATCCTAGAGCTAGATCAGGGTGGCATTGGGATGCAGCAAAAGAAGACCCAATTCCCCCCTTTTTAATGCATGGCTCTTTTTTGGTTTTCCATTGGCAAAAGTTGTGGACACTCAAGCTGACATATTCTTGATTTCATCTGTGTTCCTGCCAGGTTTTAATTAAGAAAAAAACCTAAAAGGCCATAAAAAAGAAATATTACTGGGATGTTGGGGACTCCCTGTCTCTATACTGCTAATAGTAAATACCTAAATCCTCTGGGATTCATCTAGTGTGCAGTGCACTTTAATCTGTACCACATTCATCCGTTCACAAGCAGCTGGCAGATGGCAGAGAGGAAGGGTGAAGAGGATGAGGCAGGGCAGAAGGGCAAGGAGGGACATTTCTCTGGTATCAGATAAGACCTGACGGAGAGAGCTGGATAGGGTAGCAATCTGAATAATAAATGCCCTCTGTGAGTAAGAATCCCAGTTTGGGTATTTATTTAATATGAGGAGGCCATCAGGGTAACCTGACGCAATTCTACTATGCTTCAGGAATAATAAACTGCTTCTAGAGAAGGTCACCAATGGAGACAACGGTTCAGCTGTACAGCCTTATTTTAAGAAAGGAAAGGCTAAGGCTGGCCTACATGAAAGCGTACAAGCATTTGTCATTATTGCTCCATGTTTTACCAAATCTGCTTTCATCATTTATTTATGACCTTAATGATCAGAGGAATCAATAAATATGTGATTGTATACATGAGACAGCTACATTTTTCTCCTTAAGCTTCCTTAAATCACCTGTGTACTGAACTGGTGCTGATCTCAACTACTGTAGACAAACCATTATTGTTGTTTTTATATTGGGATTATTACAAATTTCTGGAAGAATTATCTCAAGCGTTTCCCTTATTTGTTTGCTTAAAGATGTGACTTTTTTGTGAGGAAATCTTGATAGAACTGCTAATAAAATGTGATTCTTAACATGCTTTAAAAGTGAATACTGGATCCTTTTGAATTTTCATACTTGCTCATCACTTCACTTATCGACTTGTTTACAATTGATCTGATTGCATTCATGTGTGTGGGGTTATTGTAACCTTAGTAAACTAATGATTAACTCACTGTCAATTACCGCAGCTCTGATGTGGTTGTCATCTTACATGCCAAGATATATAAATTCTAGACTTTTAAAAAGTGGACAGAGAGACGATGCATAGGTTCAAAAGGTTAATGCGGTTCCTGTAATCTGAGCACAAATCACAACTGCTGGGGAAGGAAGATGAAGGGACGCAGCAGGAGTGAGGGTGGACTCCCAGGGTGGCTAATGTACCTCTCTGCCTGGAGTTTAGGACTGGGTGGCAATGATTGGGTGACACACAGGAGGGGGGGGGGGTCACAGATGGCCCTGGCAGCAGGACAGTAAAAAGTCCAGGCCTGTAGAGCTGTGAACGCTCTTCCATCTGTCAGGCTGCAGTGAAAGCCGCAGGGTGGGGGATTTACTAGCCCATTAACTTGCTGATCTTATACTGACAGTGTCAGACAAGCACACTCTGACAACAACAAATGTGTGCTATACATCTAAAAGCAAGGAGTGATTACATCTAATCACTAGCCTGGCTGTGGCTCAGTGGTAGTCTGTCAATCGGAGGGTTGATGGTTCGATCCCTGCCCCCATGTTGAAGTGTCCTTGGGCAAGACACTGAACCCCGAGTTTCCCCAGATGCTTTGCATCGGAGTGTAACTGAGTGTGGGTGTTTATCTGATGAGCAGGTGGCACCTTGTACAGCAGCCTCGGCCACAGTGTGTAAATGTACTATGTAAAAGCTCTTTGAGTAGTTGTCAAGACTAGAAAAGCGACCATTTACATCTATAACTTTCTCCATTTTATGCCTAAAATCAGGCCATATTTGTGAAGCAAATATGATATTAATGAACACTATTTTGACTGCATTTCCAATGCAACAAAATATTTTCATTATCTGTGTACATGTCATTTATTTTATTAACAGATGATATAGAACCACGTAATCTATTAAAATGTCACAAAGCTCTAGTCAATGCCAATAATATGTTGATATTTTGAGGCTGACTAGACTATTGGTGCTTTTAGACAGTATTTTCCCAAAGTAATCAGATCTGGGAATCTGATGACCAAACAGGTTGAAGCATTCACCATTCATTTTATTTACCCCCATCAAATATGATCAGAAAACGGAGAACTGGTTCCAAATTGTCAAATTAGCCATCTGAAATGTATGCCTACGAGCTTATAAATTCCTTGTATCGATGCCGGCGTGTTTTTCTGACAGTTGTGCAATACAAACAGTGACTTCCAACTCCAGCGTCCACGCTGCAGAAAACTTGCAGCACAAAAGGAGTTGTGGCAGAGATAGGAGCAGAGAGGCAGAAACGGTCCAAAGCATGGCTTCATTTCACTAATGATCCTTTCAAGTAAGGGTGGAAACACCAGCAATATGCTGAAACATCCTTCTACGCAACATGGGCTTAAACTCCAGAAATGTCATGTTTTTGACACGCTTCTTCCCAACCGAGCGCACGTCAAACAAAAATGAATCATATACAAATGTTCTCTCATTTCATCTACAATGTGTTCAGACAAAAAAAACATTACGTTGACGCTGAAAACCTGTGTAGGCCTACTTTATTCCCCCACCGAAAATTAATCAGGATTCAACAAGGGAATCGACAAAGAATCAGACCGATAAGCAGAATTGATAATGACATTGTTATAACTAAAACTTATCAATTTCGATCATTATCCACCTGAGCTTTGAGCTAATTTGCATCTACAGAGCAAAATACAACACAGTGTTTAAAATAGCAATTTGGGCAATAATTGTGTTGACATGATGTGGTTACCAGACAGAGACAACATTAAAAAAGGTGCAAAGTAACATCCAAATTCCACATATGGTATCTAGCCTCATAGCACACTAGGGCTGGGCAGTATATCGATATTGTGATATAAGAGTTGACATAAGATTCATCGTCTTATGTCACATCTCAATAACGTAATAGATGTGACATAAGTGTTGCTATTTACTGGCTTTAATAATAATAATAATACATGGAATTTACATAGCGCTTTTCACAGACTCAAAGGCTACATTACTAAAGTGATGTACTTTTCTGAACTTACCAGACTGTTGTAGCTGTTCTATTATTTGCTTTTAACCACTTAGACATTATGTCCATATTACTGATGATTATTTATCAAAAATCTAAGTGTGAAGAGGTATGTGGTCAAGAATATCGTGTGATATCTGATTTTCTCCCTATCGCCCACACTATTATATTGTATCAGTACATTTAACGCTGAGTTTACCTTTTGCCCTTAACCCAGGCCTCAATGCTACACTAACCTTAACATTTAGCCTCAACTAGGCCTAAATACCAAAACAACTGTTGAAACAATTTTATCAAATCATAAATCGATTAGTCAATCAGCAGACATTAAAACAATTTTAAAAATCAAATTACACATTTCAAGCCAAAAAGGCAAACATTACCGGTTGGTTTTTTTAAATTATGCAACAGTTTACTGACCTTTGGGTCAAACAAAACAAGCAATGTTTAAGGACATCACCATGGGCTCTGGGAAATTATATTCTATTCTATTTTCTGACATTTAACAGACTTATTCTGTACCATTGATCTAGAAAATGCCTGGCAGATTGGACGATAATGAACATAATCATTAGCTGCAACTGTCCTCACTTTGGAGGATTCGCCTTATCTTTCTATTCCTGACAGCATGATTCATCCTCACACACACACACACACTCTCTCTCACACACACACACACAAAAACACTCACTCACACACACACACACACACACACACACACACACACACACACACACTCTCTCACACACACTCTCTCACACACACACAAAAACACTCACACACACACACACACACACACTCTCTCTCACACACACACACACACACACACACTCTCACACACACACAAAAACACTCACTCACACACACACACACACACACACACACACACACACACATCAATAGTCGAATTACTTACATTGTGTTTACATGTAGACTAGGCCGTTGCACCAAAGGGAGAAGATTAATCTATGAACAAGTGCCAAATTGGCAAGTGCTTTTATTTTAAAGGCTTACTGGCTTCTTAAATCCCCCACGGCCTTGAGCGATTGTATTATGTTAAAAGGGCAAAAGCCTTCTTTTTGGGATTGGTGCTTATTATCAGTTAGCCCTGCGTCCCCGCATTTCAAAGAGGCGAAGTGCCAATTCATAAATGATCATGTTGTTATTCTGGATAAGAAGCAGTTACAGTCGCCATATCCTGGGAATCAAATGCACAGGGTCTATCCTGCATCTCTATGTCTCTAACGCCTGCCATCTGTTCGGGGAAAGTGCAGCAAACTGTCACCTGTCTAACTGCCTCCCTCTTTTTCTCCCTCCTAACGGTCCAGATTAAATCTCCGCAGGTGTTGAATCCGCCATCAGAAAACGACCTGAACACATTCTCATTCCGGTTTCCCCCGCCTCACACTAAAACCGGCTTCCCGTCATCGGCTGCTGGACATGACATTTATTCATTTACCTGCATGTCAGAGGAGGAGAGGCCCGGGTCCAGCTGCTGCAGTACACATCGCCACTGTTTTCCTGCCCGCTCGTTCGGCTTGTCCCTCCAGACAATTTGCTCGGATTAAAGCGGAGAGCTCAGCCCCTCCTTCTGCACCGTGACATCAGAGCGGATTAGCGATGCACAAAGCGCCTTTACAAACACTGCTGATGCTGGTGGTGGTGGTGGTGGTGCAGACGCAAACTGTTCTTTACGGCCATGAGTGGAGCCTCATCCCAGCTATACTCCATCAGCGCCTCTGTCCGCCTGCTGCAACGCCACCGTCAGCCGTTATATTCCCACGGTCTGTCGGGGGTGTCGCTGTTATCTGCCTGCAAATCTTCCTGGTCTTATCAGACGCTCCTGAATTATTGGAACACCTGAAAGAGCTAGACAATTAGAAAAACTAGTATCTCTAGCTCTAGTTTGTGCACAGTCATCGCTTTGACGTGTAACGTTAGCTAAGAAACCATTCTTTACATTCTTAATAGCAACGAATTAGCTAAACCCCGATAAGCTAACGTCAGCTGCAGTATTTAGTCAAGCATTGCCAGACCTTCCTCGACAAAGTTAGGCAAAGAAAGTTAGACAAGAAATATTTTTCCTAAAGACAAATGTAAACGCAGCATTTAAAAAGGTCGTTTAATGACACTTGCCTCCGTTTTGAGAACATTGCCTGCTCTTTCCTCAAAAACCAGCTATGGGCCTAGCTGTTAGAGGAAATGAAGTCGTCGATGCTCCTTCTGGCCAATAGGGCCTACATAAGTACAGTATACCCACTACAATACATTAGACTACACCACTGGCTATTACATGCATATTGAGGTTACTTAGTGATGGGTGAACACATTTTTGAAATGAGTCTTTTGTCCGATATGTACCGGGTCAGGCTGTTGAACCGTTCAAATGAAGCCTACCAGTGCTCGTGATTCCCGAGTTTCCTACTAGTAAAATGGCAGAACGGGCCACAGCGGTGCATTAACGTGCTCTTTGGATAGTCGTTCTTCCAACTTCGGTGTGTTCATGAAGACGTGCATTAAAATATATAATTTATCTTTCTTAATGTAACCTTATGGTGACTGGTGTTGGGCTGCAATTCTGCCTTCTAGATTATTTTAGGAAGGGTTCAAGTCCGTAGGTTGGATAAAAGAACGACAAAGTTACAGAGAATATGCATCCATAGCCCTCCCAAGTTTGTCTGACCCTTTAGCCCTTTCTGCTTGATCTTATGTGCTCAGGAGGGCAGTTCAGTTGCTACAGCATGACATGTTCATGCGCTGTCTTTTGTCTCCAGAAGGTCTAGCAGAGATTGGCCTGCACAATAGATAACAGGTACCAGACTGTGACTGGAGAGGACCTTCACCCAAAAACAGGACGTGTCCCTAACCACACCTTGGCCCTGCTTTTCAGAATTGACACACTGGCAGACATATGGTTGGACACATTGTACCAAAACAACCTATTATAAGGTCACAGTGAACTATGAACTACATGCTTCTTATTTAGAAGTGAACATAATAATCACACTGAAACCAAGCAGACTATGTGTAACGCTTTTTCTCTTTAGCTCAAAATATAATGAATTGAACACACATGATTAATATAATGCACTACGTGGATATAATGTTTATGAGCACACATGATATGAATAGATTTTATTCCAACACTGGTAAATGCATTAAAAAGTGTAGGCTAGTGCAGGCAGCCGCCGTGTTGTAGAAGCTAACGTGCATGTCTTATAACTGACTGTGTGACTGACAAACTGACCCCATATTTTGCAATACGTTTTATTAAGGGGTTAGGCCCTATCCCTAACCCCCTAACCCTAAATAAAACTGCATGTAACAATTTGAAGGAACCAATTGTGTAATTTGTCAAAAACAACAAAAATATTTCCTTAACTCTACTCCTAGGGCCAGAATTTTTTACATGCTGCCTAAAATCCACAAAGCAGTTGGTCAACACCTTATCCCACCAGGAAGGCCCATTGGGTCTGATTGTGATATTGTTATTACACAGCTGAGTTCCTTGTCTATTATCATTCTCCTCTCTCTACCAGACACCCCAGTTATGTTAAAGATACGTACGACTTTTTACACAAAATTAAACAGCTCTATGTCCCTGACCAGTCCATTCTATTTACAATGGATATTGACAGTTTATACACCTATATTTATATTTTAGAAGGCATCCAGACCATAAGAAACGTTGTCAAAAATATCCAGACAAAAAAGAAAACAGATAATGAACTGCTACAACTATTGGAGATTAATTTGACCAGAAACCATTTTGAATTTGATGAGTCATTTTTCCTCCAAATTAAAGGGACTGCAATGGGTCAAAAGTTTGCCCCTGCATTTGCAATCATTTTCATGGCTCAGTGGGAAAACTCTGCCTTAGCATCATGTAACAAAAAACCCAAAAGACCCACACACATCTGGTTAAACACTTTCTGTTATATGGCTGGCATTCGGTCCAAGCCACCATGATTGAATGCAATCAGAGATTTAGAAGAAATTTAGAGCTGAAAAAATTTAGATTTCTAAATTTGACACCAAACATCCCAACAAGGTTTAGGTGCTGTATGGGACTGGATCTTGATGGAAAATGCTCTAAATCTTTAAATTTAAAATCTTTTTCCCCCTAACCCTAAAAATGACATGTCAGTTTGAAGGAACCAATTGTGTGATTTGGTCTGCCCATCATTGGTTGCTCAAATTTAAATGTTTTAAAAGATAGCAAGGGACACATTCCTTAGACCTGTACAAATAAGATGTAAAAATAATATTTTTTAATAATCTTACATTCTGGGCATCCAAATAGCTACATTTGTAGAGCAGGCGGACATATATAGAGGTTTACTCCTCGACGTAGCGGGCCCGGGTTGGACTTTGACCTTTGCTGCATGTCATTCCCCCCCCCTCCCCTTTCATGTCTTCTGCTGTCCTGTCAAAAATAAAAGCCGCAAATGCCCCAAAAAATATATTAACCTCACATTCCACACATTTCATTTCATACCTGAAAAGTGTTGTTTTTACCTAACATGAAGGTATGTGTTCATCTTAATTTGTATTTGAAAGCATTAATTAACAGGTTGGAGTAGTTTCAATAAAATCAGATTTTCTAATTTAAAATGCAAAACTATGCAGGAAGCTACTCCTCTTCCTTGTAAAATTCATATAAAATCTTTCCATGGCCTGTTGGTCTTGTTGTTAGGCAGACGTAGCTGATAAATCTGAAGCAGGGGTGTTTGCAGGTCTTCTGGCATGATAATCCAGGCACGTTTCAGTGGCACTCAATGCCTGGTAGAGCAGATCAATAGGGCCTGTGTGTGTACATTGTTGATCTCACACATTCTCAAGTCACATGCGCCCTTCCACCGGAGCAGCCGTTACCGTGACAACAACATGTGACGGAGGATGATGATAGTGTGGAGTAGTAACCATAGCATCCACTCTGTGATTGCTATCATTGCAGCCACACATATTGAATCCCACACAAACAGCTTGCACACTCTCGCTACAAATAGATTACAGACTGTGAACTTTTGGCTGAATGTGGAGGCGTGTGTGACACATTTTAAGTCCTGAGCCAATGGGTACAACATGCAGAAGGAGGTCATCAGAATGTATCTGAGGTCATGTCTATAGCCTACATTATATGCCAATGAAATAGTCCAATTCACTTCTGGTCTATTTCCAGAGAAGACATCAATAATTTGTGGCCCTCTCTGCATAAATGGAGCAGGGTATACTGTGCGTGTCTTGTCTTAAGTTGTGAGCACAGACTGAACCCATTACTGGAATTAATGCACATTAATATTTTATCGCAGCCCATTACAGAGATGTATCTCATCACGCAGAAAACCCCTGACCTATCAAAATGCACACTACAGGTTCCAATGTGTTCATGAAACAGCCAAGCTTTGTTTTCAGTCTGACTGCAGGTGGCACTCTACAGCAGGACTGCTGGGATAAAGCCTGACATCTGACACTGTGGTCCCTTCCCTACCACTATCTATTATGCAAGGGCAACGTTGCTGCATCTGGAGCAGAGTGCCGCCCAGGACGATTGTGATTGGTTTAAAGAAATACACACAAGCCAGAAATTTTATTTTTTTTCCTTTTCTTTTGTTAGGAACACCCTGTTCACATTCACACAGTTCCACACCTGAAAGCTGTCCAATAAAACAACTAGTCTTAACTTCTGTCCACTGAGCGTGGCAGCTGGATCAGTTGGGGGTTAAAGGCATTGCTCATGGGCACATGAGCCCTCAGGCTGATGAAAACTGCTCTTGGCGAAGGCCACCCTAATACAATCGCAGTATCGCCGAGTTGCATATGCATAATATGCAAAATAAAGCAGTATACTTGTCTTTTGAAGAACAATAATTCATACATAACACATATACATAACACAATAACTGAAAATGTTAACTGTAGTTAACGGTATTAGTCTGTTCACATCAGATAATGAACTGTAAAATAAGAAAGCAAAGTATATCAGGATGCTATTCCTTAACATACTGACATAGTACACGCAGTACAAATAAAATGAGTAACTGGATGATTTCTATCAGCTTGTGATAAAGTGTATGGTTGGCCATTTTCCTCCTTTTTTCCTGTTATAATATAGCCGTATGAAGATAGTAAATGGTTCCAAAACGATTCAGAAAATTACAAGTAATAATTGACAAAGCCTTTGTGATTAAAAGTGACATTATGAAATAAAATGGTGATCTGCTAAATAAAAACTACTGGAAATAAAGTAAAAAAGCTGGATAAAGTAAGTTTTACAAATGTATTTGATAATTTAGCCATTTCGTGGTTTTATTACATATTTTCAGTGTGTGTTGTTAATGTATTTAATACAGAACATTGTGGCTCTCCATAGTAAATGACTTATAAGTGATTATTATTATAAACTGTTACTCATGCTCTCAAAAGATGGAGTAAATGCACAGCATCTGACAGATTTATTCAAAGATAAATCTCAGTTGTGAATATATGACAAAATAATGAATCTGTACACTGCAACCCGTGAGAACAGAGCAGGTCCATATTGAGATTTACATAAAGCTCAACGCTTTCACGTAGAAAGTGGCTGAAACCGAGGCGGTGGTCTTTGGTGGTGACTTAGGCATGCACTGCACATGACACATTCTGGCATGCTTCAGTTATTTATTGAAGCTTTTTCTTGTTGTTTACACAGATGACCAGGAAATCAAACAGATGAATGATGGAAACTCAAACCATGTTGAAATCTAAAATTGAACTGAATAAATGCAGAAATCCACAGGCGCAATCCTTTGAACACAGACAAGACTAATCACTATGTTTCTCTCTGTTCTTGACTTAAACCATTTGTATTGTTTGCATTTACACATGGGAATAATCATTTTATGAGTCATCTTGTCTCTCTTCTCTCAACTCGGATCCTCAGTGTTTCCTGTAGAAAGAACACAAATGGCTATAGTGAGGCTTTCTGATCTTAACCAACCAGGGTAGAATTCATCTCCTGTCTGTCAACACCTTGTTGATAACTAAAAAGTGAAAGGAGGGTTCGATGGACCGTGTACAAGACAACTGTAGAAAAGGAGAAAAAGACGCTGGTCAGACAGATGGGTCCCAAATGTGGATGAGAGGGCTCCCTCTTAAAAACATTACAACAAAGCCTGGTCTCACATAAGCAGCACACTACATTCTTTTCTCCTCTACTTCCCTTGTGCAAAGACACTGAAGGTGTCCAGGATTCCATTTTGTCTTTTTTATCTATCAAATGCTAATGGGAAAATATATTGTATATTGTATATATGTAATTATGTACACAGTAACACATAGCAATAACTAGTCTTTGATGTGGTGGTACCAAATGCCCATGATTTATTTGTATTTAATTTAAATTGGAGGAAACTCCATGGGAATGTCTGCAGACTTTTGTTAGGTGCACAGGTAATGTTCTGTCAGGATTTAAAGAAATGGCGGACCCAAAAATGCAGAAACGACAGAGCAGTGTTGAGTTCAAAGATTTAATAAATAAAAATGGCTACAATATACACATACACACACACACACACACACAATGATCTGACAACAGACAAAGACAACACAGAGACTAAATACACAAGGTAATGAGGGTGAAACAAGGGACAGTTTACACGAGGGCTCAGGAACAGGTGAAACACATCAGGGTGGGTGCAGATGGGAAAGCTCAAGGCAGGAAGTAAAAAAATAAGACGACATGGGAGAAAACAGACTACAAAATAAAACAGGAAACAGGATGAAAACGGTAAAACACAACAGAGAACACAAGAGACAGTAAACAATAAGGAAACGTGGAATAAATGAGCACAAAAAAAACAGGAAAAACTATAATAGAAAATCACAACCATGACATGTTCATATTCACAAATACAGAATGCCTGCAAGCTGTTGAAGACTGGAGAAACATTTTAGATGGTTGCAACATGTTTAGCACATTTGTGTATTTAGACATCTCCTAAAACAGTGAACCACCATTCCTATTACCTCCAGACGGGCTTTTAGAGACATGTTTTATGTTTTTAATTCAGCATGCAATACAGAAAATGTTAGGGTTTAGGGAAATGGCACACACAGAAATGCAGAAACAGCAGGCAGTCGTGAGCTTGAGGATTTAATAAAAATAAAAAAAGCGATACAACCAAAGGAATCCTGAAGTCAGCAGGCAAAAATAGCTCCAAAACGTAGAGGATAACAGGAATCACAAAAACTGAAGCACCTAGACAAAAGGGGGTAGACTCCACACACTATCACCCACAACAATACAACGATCTGACAACAGACAACGACAACACAGAGACTAAAGACACAAGGGACAGGGGACACGAGGGCTCAGGAACACAAGGCAGGAAGTTAAACAAGACATGACATGGGAGAAAACAGGAAATTGAAACAAAAAATACACAACCATGACACAAAATATGTTGATAATATATATTATATACCAAAAGTATGTGAACACACACATACTGTGATTGTTGAACACATTTCAAAACGTCCTGCTCTGGCCGCCTCCACTCTTCAGGGAAGACTTTCGACAAGATTTGCTCAGTCTGCATTCAGGGTTCATCCCCAACGTTGTTCCAGAGAGTCATAGGCAGATCATTAGACAATGGGCCCCTGGGCATGGATGAGTGACAAAACAAATTTAAAGTAGCATGCAGTCTAGTCATAAGAAAGGGGGGGGGAGGGGCTCTAATGGGGATAAATACACGCTTAAACTGAATGGTTACTTTCTTGTGATATATTTAAAGTAAGTGTTTTGGCTATTCCTTCAGCTTTTCAGTAGGACTTTGGGGGCTCTGTTATTGACATGCATGTACAAATATAAAGTTATTAACAGCGACTTCATGCAGAGACTCACCCCCCTTATGCCTGTTCAGTATTCCACCCATTGATTGCGTTGAGGTAAGGACACTAGATTCATTATTTATTCATTTATTTTTGCACAACATTTAAAATGACAAATACGACAAAGAGAGCATAATGTATATTAAGTGCAGAGAGAGGCAGAAAACCCAATGGGCCTATTTAAAGCCTTCACCTAAATCATTACAATTTCATAAACATTATACAAAAAAATAATAGCTACATAATGGTGATATGCATGCCAGTCAACATCTTCAACACTAAACTGGGAAAATCATTCCTTTACAGACCTGGCTTTGTGCTCAGGTGCCGTTGTCTTGTTGAAGCAAAAAAAAACTTTCCCAAACTGGTGCCACACAGTTAAAATGGAAACTATTGTCTAAACAATGACCATACGCTGTAGCATTAAGATTTCCCTTCACTGCAGCCAGGGGCCTAGCCAACATTAGGACCCCAGCCGGAGGACATCAGGGAGAAAACCAGAAAACCTGTTCTCCATAAAATATGATCCAGTTTCACCTGAATCAGTGATAGTGTCGCAAAGTGTTGCATCATTTCTCCAAGGAGACCGTATGCGCTCTTCAAAGTTACATTTCCATTACATTAAAGTTGCATAGGCGTTCAGGGCGCACACCGGGAATGACAAAGGTCCCATTTTCCCTGTAATAAGTCAGTGTAGCATCGAAAATCATCTTATTCTTTATCTTCCTTCCTTTTCTTTCAGAACCACTCTTTAAAATTACTTCATTCTCCCTTCCTCACATCTCCCACTTCTTTTTTCCCACTAACCACCCCTCTTCTCCCTCTTTCCCCTGCTCCCTCACTGGCTTCCCACAATCTCATCACTCACCTTCTTTCTCCTCCTCCTTCTCTCCCTCTGAGACCTTTCTCTCTCTCTCTCTCTCTCTCTCTCTCTCTCTCTCTCTCTCTCTCTCTCTCCTCCAAGCTCTGCTGTCCAGACACACACACACACACCAAGCGTCTGCAGTGTGCTGCCAGTCTGTGAGCTGGAGAGACACTCAGACAACACACACAAGAGGAATCTTCAAAAACAAAACTTTGGAGCCTGCAACTCCCAGTATTTTACTGTGGATGCAACCGTGATACCTACTTCTGCTCTACTTATTTCCTCTTAGGGTCGAGTTACTTACACAAAAAGCTGCAATGCTTGCATTCTACCTCTTGACTTTTGCTGGTGAGTACTTTTTAATGGTTGTGCCAGTGCTGGTGCATGAGGGCATTTTTCTCTTAATGCCAGTTGCAATGATTCATACTTGCCATTTCCTCTCTTTATTTTCTCCCTCCCCTCTTTTTTCTTTTCCAAAGCCACCATCCAAGCTCACAACCAGCTACTGCAAGGCTCCTGCAACTTTGAGTCCGACACCTGTGGATACACGTCAGATGCAGACTTTACGAGCTGGACACTGCATAAAGATGGTACTGGAAGACTTTCCCCATATAGCATCTTCAGTCTTTTAGAGGCTTGTTCTAAGTGTAGGCTAGGCTTTATCATGGCTCGTTTAGTAGTAGTTACATGTTTAGCTGTGATGCTGCAGTTGTTTTGGTGCTGGTTTTTGGATGTAACACTGAAGCACACTAGTAAAAGAAGCCCATATGGTCTGCATTGTTTCCAGCATTTCCAAACATCTGGAGTCAGTGAAATAACACATTTTGTCATCCTCCGAGTTGGTAGTGTAGCTGATAGAGATGAGTTCTGTACACAGCTGTACAATATCTAGGTTATGTCAGTCTCTATTCATGTTGAGTGATCAAAGCCAACAGATGAATGCAGCTTCATTTGTACATTACCTTGCAAGTATTGCCAACAAATCACAGTACAATCAGGGCTGAGATTTCACACAAATGAAGACTCCTGTCCTTGCACAAAATATTGAAAAGGTTCTAGCTGCCGATCTGACACATGTAGCAGAAGAATCCTGTCAAGTTAACTGTGACATGAAGTGGGGTCTGTTTTGAGAGGTGGAGGTTATGTTGACGTTACACAACACTTAGCTCTTTGACCTGATTTGAACTACACCAGACCTATGTAACCCTTTTTCAAAGTACTGGTCTGATTCCAGGTGCTGACACTGACCCAAACCTGCCTGGGTCCTGTTAACTGGACTTTATTCTCAGCAGAAAATGAGCCCACGCATTCATACTTCATACCAAATCCTGGGTAAAGCAGGAAGCCATATTTGGGCAAGAGCCAGAATTCTGTCCTCCAGTTTGGCATTTTTGGGAAAAATGCATATTTGCTTTCTTTTACGAGAGGGAGATGAGAAGATAGATACCACACTCGTGCCTGGAGTCAGGAGGTGATTGACCAAGCTAAGCATAAAGACCGGAAGCAGGGAGACACAGGTAAACTGGCTCTCTCCAAAGTACAAAAACTACAAAGAATTTTAAGAAAACAACAAATTGAGCTTAAGGCGGAGTTACATGCTGGGACTATTTCCTGTCAAACAACAGTAGGGTGTAGTGACTTCCCAGAGACTTGTTGTCAAAGTGAGACTGCCAGCAGAAATCTCAGAAGTCAAGTGTTCGTTTAGCCACATTCTCAACTGTATTACTATGCTTTTGTTTTATTATGATTTCCTGTGCTTAATCGTGCTTTTAATAATTATGGATTTGTTTTTAATGTATTCATCATTTTGGCCTGTTCAGCACTTTGTCACTCTGCCTGTGATAAGTGCTGTATAAATAAATGTACTACTTACTTGTTTATTGGTTAACTTTGGACAGAGCCAGGCTAGCTTTTCCTCCTGCTTTCAGGCATAAGGTGTATTCTTCTTACCAACCTTACCAGCTCTTATTTACACCTGTATTTGATTGGTGAGGCAGACCCTGTCCCGCCGCTTCAGTAGCAACTGTATCTGCAGCCAGGCCAGTTGGAAAACTCCTCATTAAGACTTTTCCCCCCCACTATGAGCCCTACTTGTCTGAAATGTGCTCTGCTGTTGCAGCCTGTCACACTGTCAGTCCTGCCTCTGGCATTCCTCAACTTTCTCTTTTTTCCGGTTCCCATTCCTGTTATTGGGCCGGCTTGTTTAAAAGGTCAGTGTAGCTGGTGCGTTAATGGTGTGCTCAGTTTTCCCTCATTTATTTTCCTATATCAGTCCTTTTAGTGAAGACAAATGTAAAATGCACTTATGTACCTTTTTTTCTGTCTTTTCTGAATTCAAACCTGGTAGAAACACTGTCGAAATCAACAATACGTCAGCTTGAGTGTGCACCAAGGCTATGTTCATGTTTGAATTCAATCAATTTGTGGAAATAGCCGACAAACATTTGCAAATAACTGCAGTTTGTGTGCAAAAAAAGAAGAAAAACATCTTAAATTGACCACATTAAAGGGTGTGTGTGCGCGCGTGTGTGTGTGTGTGTGTGTCTGTCTGTCTGTCTGTTTGTCTGTCAGGATATAGGAGCCCCAAGGCAGGGGCGCATTCCTCAGGGACATATAATGAATGACAGACGGGTGAGGAGAGCTCAAAGGCCCCTCGACTTTGGTTTATGACTAAAACTAATGACACGCAGTTGTAATTTGTGTTTATTGCTAATTAGCTAATTAGTATGCTTACACGCTAAACTCTGATGGTGACAATGGCCAACATTCCTTGCTAAATGATGGCAACATGTTAGCATTTAGCTTAGTTTTAGCTTAGTTCTTGCTTACTGTGTGGGCAGTGCCTGAAATGGGCCAGTACTCGTACTGTGGATTTGTGACCACATGGGTACCCTTACTTCTAATTGTTGTTAACAGTATTATTAATAGGCTGATACTTAAACCAAAATGGGCTATGTATCATAATTTATTAGGACAAACCAAGCAATTCTATGTAAAATCAGTCAATCAGCATCCCCATAGAGCCCGAATGGAATGATCCATTGTTTTATAATCACATTTTCAGACACAATTCAACTGTGAGATTGGTAGTGGAATCAGGCTCCTTAGAAAGAATCATCAAATAGTCAACTAGACAGGGTCACCCCTACATGATATATCTATGAATATGAATATATCTAAGACACATGCAATAAACATGTCGTGCAACTGCTGAATTAGGGCTTATTAACACGGAGCTCGCAGCTAGCAAGTAGCTGGCTCGTTAACGAGTTAAATAAGCAACATATGACTTTCTCAGGGAATTCTACTGGCATTATCCAGACCTGCTGAATGTCTTGTTCCTTCACTGCACTGCATCACTTTTTCTTTGTCAGTTTTTGTGGTAAATCACTAAAGACCTTAAAGGGGATTCTCTGCCTCATTTGCATAAAGTAAATACATTTTTAAACTAAACGTGCTACTGGTCAATCCCTTATCATGTGGCATTGCACAAAGCTTTGGGAAGCAATTAACCTTTGTCCCTTGCAATAGGATTTTAGAACAGACGTTTTTGTCAAATTTGTCATTGTCAAATAAAGTGATGCTTACAATATTTTGTCCCTGGATAGCAATATCAAATCATTGTTTTTCTTTCTTGACAACATTTTTGCTTCAGGCCGTTTTGTTGAATTGGACACAGCCCTGAGTGATGACCAGGATGAAACGGGGACCCAGAGAGAGATCACAGGGGTCCTGCTGAGTCCGGCTCTGGAGCAGGCTGAGTGGAGCTGCCTAAGGCTGGTCTACCAGATCACTGGCTCGGGGAGCCTGGAGGTCAGGCAGCGCATGGAGGGAAAGAGCTTTGACAGGCCGCTGTGGAGCAGCCTGGAGCCCTCTGACAGCTGGGTCATCTCAAGCATGGATCTGCAACCCAATACTGAGCCTTATAGGGTAAAACACTTTTTAAAATAGTGTCTAATCTTTGTTTAAAAAGGGGACTGGCTTGAAATACATGGTCCCTGTAGGTTGTTTAATCTATCTCCTAATGACAGATGTGTAACAGCAGTTTGGAGCTTAGATAAACGTGAAGATATACTGTGGGTAAGAAGTATTCAGATCCTTTACTTAAGTAAAAGTACAAATACCACACTTTAAAAATACTCTGATACAACTAAAAGTGCTGCATAGCCGCAAAGGCCAAATTATGCTTCTGTGTGAAATCTACGTCGTGGGTACGTATGTAGGTACATGGCAATGAAGTGCACCTCTCAAAAAATATATTGCTGTAATGCTTGGTTGTGGTTTGGTAGCGTTGCATATCCCCCGACTCATTCCTTAGTTCTCCTTTTCCATAAACAACATGAAATCAAGGAGGGGGTCAACTTTTCCTGCTACAGATTTCCGACCGTGGTCAGGAAGAACAGGGGAGACACTTTGTTTCTCCGTCTACACCTCCAGAGTCGGTACTCGCGTCAAAGCTAATCACCGTCACTCTCTCACTCACTCTGCCACACACTCCTCACACACACATGCCAGCCTTGCTATTCTCTGAAAGAGATCGACGCACACACCAACGCACAAGCGTAAACTCAAGGCCACTTACGTAGGCGATGGCAAAAGTTCTGCGTGGAGCCTCCGCAGAATCATAAATCAGATGTAAGAGTCAGGCAAGGTCACTCTGTATCCAACATGTAAAGTGTTTATCCTCTGAGGAGCTTGAATATGCTTATTAAATTTCACACCTAACCACCCATTAGATTTTGATGCATATACTGTGCAAATGAAAATTTTGGACTGATGGTGGAGAACAGAAAAATGTCCCAAAATACATCAATCATATTCATCATATCCGCAATTTCCCCACTGTGGGACAAATAAAGGTTTTCTTATCTTATCTTATCTTATCTTATCTTATCTTATCTTATCTTATCTTATCTTATCTTATATGGGGACTATGAATATTAACAGAAAGCTTCATGTAAATTTAACCTTCAGTTTTGGAGACAAATGTGGAAGTGAACTCACTATATCACTAATAGTTTGGACTCATGAAAAACACCTAACAATAACACTAAAGCACACAATTTGTGTTGGGATTAGTCTGTTGAAAGGTTTAAACGAATCAAAGTGACAGTTATATGCAGCTTAATACATATTAGGGGCCACTGTTATGAAACAAAAATCAGGGATTTAAAGATAAAAGTTTTTGAGAAGATCAAATCATTTTGAGAATAAAGTTTTAAAGTTGTAATAACATACAAAATGATAATATTTCAAAATAAAGTTGCAATTTTATGAGCAAAAAGTTGTAATATTATGAGCATAAAGTAACAGTGATGGTCTTCAAAGTAGAAACAATCATGTCTTCATCAGAAAACTTTGTCACAGACGGCTTTATGAGAGAAAAAAGCTCCAAAGCTGAAGCTGAACTGAAAATCTAATTATCCAGATTGGGTCATTAACATAACTGCAATTCTCTTTTCTAAAGAAAAGAGCTACAATAATACAATAAAACAAAAATATACTTTAAAACATAATTATGTTTGTTTTTTTTACACAGTAACTGCAGATTTCTATTCCCTCATTATTTAAAGAAACAGTGGAGGTGCAGAAAACAACGTACCATCATCTGCATACACAGTTTTGTGTGTCCTCCGTTTTGCCTTGCATGCTGGGAAAAGAAATCTAAAATCGTATGTATTGTGATTTTTTTGTGTGACAATTTTTAAAATTGGTTCTTTTCCCTAGAATCAACTTATTTATTTATTTCTTTTTACCAATGATTCACCTTAATGTTTTCTGTCTAAAGCAACTACATCATATCTATTACCTGCAAAACCGACTGAAAGAAGAAAATGCAGAAAATTCTGCATCGTGATATATTGTCTCTAGAAGTTTATTAATCCACTTTTGTTTTTGTTGAAGAAGGACATGAAGAACGTCATGCTGTTGTTAAAAGGAAGACATATTTTGATATATGAGCTATTTCACATGCTGGCCCAATTTGAGAGCATCATGAAGTGTGTGGAGAAACACCTACACCCACACCATTATCCCACTGTGTGGGAAAAGTACCGCACGTTTATATTATATGCAGAGGAAGAGCTGACTCTGACAGGGTCATGACTTACATAATGATAAGTTGGGTCTGTGTTTTTACTGGGCCCCTCAGCATAAACCTGTTTCAGCTCAGACCTAGGTGACAAAATGAGTGTCAGAGGTTTTAGCTGCACACTGACTGACAATATGCTCTTTCCTCTCACTGAACACTAGCCCACCAGCTTTTTCTCATTCTCAAAAATGGCCGTCACAAAAATCACCGTATGCTGTTGTTTTGGTTATAACAGCTTTAATCACTTTATTTTTCCCATTTAAAGAAAAATTCCGCTTCTTTCTAAGAATTAGAAGAAAACCACACATCTGTGTGTTTGGAGCTGGAGTCAGGATGTGGTTAGCTTAGCTTAGGAACCGTTATCATAAATACTGGATGACGGGAAATCAGCTGGCCAAAGGAATAACAACAAAGGAATAATTGCAAAGAAATATAGACACCATGTAATTACCCCTAAAACATTTCTGTTGGTGTAGGAATCAAACAAACCCGACTTAGCATGTTAATGAGCAAGCCAGGCTGACGGCTTCTCACTGTTTCCAGCCTTTATGCTAATTAAGCTACGCTAACCCTGTTCCGGACCATAGAGTGTATAAAACGGCTTCAGTGTTTCCAGACGTTATGCTAATCAAGCTACGCTAACCCCGTTAACCCCATAGAGTGTATAAAACGGCTTCTCACTGTTTCCAGACTTTATGCTAATTAAGCTACGCTAACCCTGTTCTGGACCATAGAGTGTATAAAACAGTCATTGGTCCGGACTCTTGCACTCTACTAACTACAGTGCTAGAGTCCGAATGCACAGCCATAAGAGTGATATGAATATTTCAATCTAACTCTTAGAAAGAAAGAAAAGAAGTGTTCCCCAAGTTTCCCAAAATGTTAGAATTGTAACTATTCAGCTAGGGAAATTGTTCACATATTTGTAGCGCAACAGAGCTTTTTAGCCTCTTTTAATTTATAGTTTAGTTTTTTATGGACCTTTTGCTGTGCAGTTCAGTCTCAATGCTCTCATCAGGCCAGTTTCTAGCAGCATATGAGACTAGGTGGACACTAACACAACTCTGAATGAATGCTAACCTTGCTCTGTGTCTGCTGGATGTTGTAATAGACAACTACTGGTAAGAACAACTCAGACACAACAGTGTTGAGCCACAACGTTGAACCTACATAATATACATAAAATATACCATTCATTCATTTAAATAAGTAGCCTATAAATTACCACTGAGATCATGCTTGATCACACACACACACACACACACACACACACACACACACACACACACACACACACACACACACACACACACACACACACACACACACACACACACACACATGTAACACATGTACAAGCCCTGACCTCATGCTTTAACAAGTGTGTTTCTTCTCTGTCTTCCTGTGAGGCGTTTCTCCCTCTGGAAGTGATTTCGCAGTAAACCTGCTCCTCCTGAGCTTAAAAAGGGAATTAGATTGCTGTGCGTTTCATGGGTGCACTCTCTCTGACCTTCCATGTGTTCACTTGCCTCCTATGATGTCATTTGTGTGTCACTCCTTATCAAGGTTGCAGGGGTGTCACTGAACATGTGTTGTTGATTAGGTTGTCATCGAAGGTAAACCTGGACAGAGCGCTGGGAACAGCGTGGCCATCTTTGAGATCCACATCATCCCTGGATACTGCCTGGGTCGGTGACCTCACACATTAAGACAAAAAGAATCAACATATGCATGTCACTTTGGATAGAGGCCATCTGTGCTTTGTTCTTTAAACTCACATGGACATATTTGGTAAGTTAAAAGCCTTTTGCACTAATGCCGGGTCCGTTTCTCATTTTTCTGTGTCTAGATTGTGATTTTGAGGAGTCTCACCTTTGTGGATACAGAAATGAGTGGAACGCCAATGTCAACTGGTATGTGGGAGGAGGCGGGACCCAGATCCTTCACAACAACATACCCAACGACCACACGTACAACAACAGGACAGGTGAGCATTATTCAGACAAAGTTTTTGATTTGGCCATCATTTCAATCAGACATTACAAAATTGACTCTCCACTTTAAAAGATAAGCCTGGCTTATGTATTGTAAAACTAACAACTAACAACTAACAATGAATTGTCTCTCAATACTTTCTACTTTCCGACTTCTCTACCATGTCTGTGGCACTCAGGCCCAAGCCCATTACTTCTTACTAAAAATGGACATCTGGAAATACATAAACAAAAAAATATATTTTTAATCTAGGCTCAGTTATTTCCCTGAAGAGTTGGACACTGTAGTTCCTATCGAATGTTTCTCCAACAGGACTATATGTTGTTTATTGTGGATTATTTTCCGACGTCATATTAATACACATTTGGTGCTTTAAGTAGTATTAACAGCAGCTAGATGATAAACAAAATAAACTATAGTGTGTGTACGTGTATGTTATAATAATGATGTGTAGAAAGAGTATAAAGGGGTAGGAGTATATAAGTTTTACGTCTGCCTACTCCTTTTTGCATGTGTAAATACAGATTTTCAAGTACCGGAAATAAGGGAGATTGTTTTCTTATTACTATATTTCTGATGTTTTATTTTATTTTCATGTTCAAAACAAAGATATCAATCAATGTCACCCAGAGCAACAGTGCTCATTGGTGTGTTTATGAACAACAATAGAGCTTTATGGCACAGATGGAACCGATATATCAGGCTTTGATACACACACAATACTTGTTAGTTGATTGTGGGGTTTGATCTTTAATGAGATTTAATGTCAGAATCATAGAATATCAGCCTTATCGTTCCATTGTTGAAATCAGATGATGTGGCAACCTCATGTTAAAATAAACGCCCCAGATGGAAACCAATGAGCTTTCTGCACTGGTCAGACTTGAAACACGTGGCAAACAGGTTCTCAGTAGTTTTTAGTTTTTCAGACTGATTTTGAAACCGACATATTACATTAAATGTTACCATGTTAGGCTTTGAACTTGCTTCCAAAGAACAACGCTTGGAATCCCTTTTTAGCTTGTGATCCAGGACAGTACCCAGATATTTTTACTGCAGTAACAGGCTCGCCTTTAACGATAGCAGGAGCAAACAAATTAGGCCACCTGCACCTGCAAAGATCTGCGAACATCTGTTATGTCTTAGACACACTCAGCTGTGGAAAAGACTGATCACACCAACCAGCCAGTTCATTGACTATACTGAAATGTGCAACTAGGACCGGCTTCAAATTAAACTAAAGTTACTGAAGGTTATGTAACCTAAACCCAGTTGTTCCCAAAGTCGGGTCTGGGGAAAAAGGGTAATAATTCTTTTTCACTAGATTTCAATTCAAAAGTAACGCAATGGCAGATTGTACGTCTATTTTGGTCATGGGTCTATAATAAAACGTCTAAAAGAAAATGTTCAATCAGGTAAGGGACCCTGGGAAAAAAACTAATCTAGACATCTAACTTTTAACCAAATTTTGCAAGATTTTGATGCGGATGACATCTGTTGACCGGCAAATCACCAAATCAATTGTATTCTACAACCTGACTCCTATTTAAACTCCCTCGCAGGTCACTTGATGTACGTGGACTCGGTCTACACCAAGACTTTCAAAGAAGTGGCCAAACTAGTGTCTCCCATGACAACGGTATCAATGTCCGGCTGCCTGAGTTTTCAGTACCAGCGCAGCGAGGAGAGAGGGAACCTGTTCTCTGTTTTCACCAAGGACCGACTGGGTCAGTACCAGGAGCTGTGGAGGGCGGGGGCAGAAAACCAGAGCGATTGGAGTGGGACGCTCGAAGAATGGATACCTGTGCAGGTGGACCTGAAGGCACCATACTCTGTACAGGTCAGTATGAACATGTCATGTCAGCCTAATGTATCATTTAATCTCTAGATTCAATTCAATTCAATTCAATTCAATTTTATTCATAGTATCAATTCATAACAAGAGTTATCTCGAGACACTTTACAGATAGAGTAGGTCTAGACCAGACTCCAGAATTTACAAGGACCCAACAGTTCTAGTAGTTCCCTCCAGAGCAAGCAACAGTGAAACAGAGGCGAGGAAAAACTTCCTTTTAGGCAGAAACCTCGGACAGACCCAGACCCAGACCCAGACCCAGACCCAGGCTCTTGGTAGGCGGTGTCTGACGACCGGTTGGGGTTAGAATGAAGAGTGGCAATAACAGTCACAAAAAATAATAGTTTTTAATAGTTCTTTGTAGCAGTTCATGACATAGCAGGGCACTGTGCGGCTCCAGTCCTCACTAATACCCAAAGACTGGATCACATCACTCCAGTCCTCACTAAGACCAAGAGACTGGATCACATCACTCCAGTTCTGAAGTCTTTACACTGGCTTCCTGTGCCTCAAAGAATTGATTTCAAAGTTCTTTTGCTAGTTTATAAATAAACGGTTTAAAAATACATTTCTGATCTGCTAGTACACTATGACCCCCCCAGACCTCTAAGGTCATCTGGGACAGGTCTACTGTCTGTTCCTAGAGTCAGAACTAAACAGGGGGAAGCAGCTTTCAGTTTCTATGCTCCTCATATCTGGAACAAACTCCCAGAAACCTGCAGGTCTGCTGCTACTCTCAGTTCTTTTAAATCAATGCTGAAGACCTTTCTTTCTGATGTTGCCTTTCTTTAAATGATGTTCATTTCTTTAATGTTTAATTTCTTATGCTGCACTGTAACTTTTATTCTTGTGTTTTATCTGTTTTTATTTTTTAACTGTTTTTTAAACTGTTTTTGTGTAAAGCACTTGGAATTGCCTTGTTGCTGAAATGTGCTCTACAAATAAAGCTGCCTTGCCTTTCCTTACATACATCTGTGTTTCTGCCTGTCTCTGTCTCCATGTGTCTGTCTGTCTCTTCAGGTGGTCTTTGAAGTGTCCTTTAACAGTCCGAGGGGCGGACGTGTTGCAATTGATGACATTTCCTTTTCTCCAGAGTTTTGCAGCACAGACACCGGTGAGTCACAGCCACTCTCTGTTAATTCTGAACATGCTCATTTTAACGTCACCTTTACGACTGTTATATTTCTGATTTATTGCTTTCTGGGTGGACATCTTAAAAGGACACACAGCGTAAAGCGCCTTACAGATAAAACCTAATAGGGTTCATGTGTCATGTCCGTGTTAAAAAGGTCAGCGTTTGGACTCTTCCCTGCAATCTTTATTTCCCTGTGAGTTTTTCCCTGTCTCTGTGTTTCTTGTGTTTCCCTGTTTTTTGTGAATAAATTCTCTGATAAACTCTCTCCTGCCTGCCTAGCTAATCTCTGCATTTGGGTCCTCAGTTCCCTGGAGCGTGACACCTTACGTTTCATTGCTTTTATTGCATCGTGTTATCTGATTGTGGCACTATGAGCAATCGTCCTGTGGGGATCCGTAACAAATGCCACATGAATATTGCTGATAGGGCAACGATAGTGTTCATCCAGCAACATCAACCCACTGATTCCATACATTTGTTCCATAGAGCCGACCTTTGACCCCTCCATCGCCAACTGTGACTTTGAGTCGGGTTTCTGCCGCTACACTCAAGACCAGGTGATGTTGTCGTCGTGGAGGAGAGTGTCTGTGACGCCCAACATATTTAGGAACGGGGACCACACCACAGGCGCAGGTGGGCTTAAACAACTCATCATGGATTTTAGAACCAATTTTACAACTCAAAGTCTGTTTACATGTGTTGGGGGAGTACTACTGCATATGTGAGTTAGCATTGGTTGGGGCTGAAGTCATAAAATAAAATAAATTTGGATGTGTAGAGTTAGTAGGAGCTAAGTATGAGCTTACCAGACCTCTGTATGATAATTGCAGCTCAAGGTACATTAGCCTCTACTTGCATAACACCAGTGGTGCAAAAAGTATCTGCATTATTAAAAGCTTTTGTGCATAACTTTTTTTATATTAATAATAATACATTTAATTTGTATAGTGCTTTTCCCAAGCTCAAAGTCGCTTTACAGAGTAGAAACAAATGGACGTCCGTTGCATTAAAGCCACACACAGCGCTGCGGAAGAAGGTCTGGCTAGTCCACATAACATTCTGGGATAAAGTGCTCTTGTTTGTTGCCATTACTGTAAACCAATCATAATCGTCTCGGGCGGTGCTAACAATGACACAATGACGGTGCCTCTGCAAAATAGCCTCCGGAGGAACTTGTTTTGGTGGAACATGTGTACGTTCAAAAGTTTGTTTTAGTTGTGCAACAGAAACCTCAGATTGGACAGATAGTCTAGCTAGCTGTCTGGATTTACCCTGCAGAGATCTGAGGAGCAGGTAACCATAGTTCTCAGAAATCCACCGGAGGTTAGACCGCCAACACAAAGAAAGAGGAAGGTGTGGGACATCCGGCCTATCCCGGAAGTGAAACCAGTCTCTCGTTGATTTATAGAATAGGCCACAGGTAAAGCGAATGGGCCTACCTGTCATCTTGTTGGCTCGGTATTGCTCCGCTCCGTCAGCCAACCAGCCCTCTCTCTGTGGTCCGGCGCTGATTATCGCCAGTACTCCATTGACAGTTCATTTGAAGACATTGGAAGACGTGGACAATAACATCAACACGACTTGATGGGAGAAAAGGATTCTCTGTCCCGACACTTAGAAACACGTCTTTCCTCCTCTAAAACTCATCTCTTACAGCTGTCCCAATCTCCGCTGTTGTAAACTCCCAGCTGCTTATAGAAATATAGAATACTGAAGGTTTGTGCTGTGACAGTAATGGTTTTGATAAGGAAGAAAAATGTGTGGGGAAAAAAGACCATATCTCTGGTTCTGTTGCATTGATTTTAAGCTTAAAGCTTTTTTTTTACAATGTTAAAAGAGTGCACTGCTAAATCTGTGGACTACTCCTTTAACCAATAGTTCTGACTCTGGGGAGTCTTGTAGTGCCAAAATCATGGAAGATTATTTGACGTTTCTGCAGCGTTTTAGCCTTATTTAGCTTATTATTTTTGCACATTTACTCTCTGGTTCAGTAAATATTGCCACAACAAGCAGGTGCTTTTCATGTCATATTGCTAATAAGTTAGCAATTACAACTTTATAAGCCAGTGATTTGGTGGTGGTGGCTTTGTACAATATCTGTCTGTTGGTTTAGATTTTTTTTTCTGACCCCTTGTGGCAAAAAATCAAACAGCGAAACCTCTGGACAATGATGTGGTAAAACTGGATTTGTTGGATTTGAGGCTGAAAAACTGTTGAAATCAAGATCAATAACAGGTGCAAGTAATCATGGGGACATTAATTACAAGCAGATTCACGGGAAGAGACAGTTTCGCAAGAACATAAAGGCTATCTTCTCTTTCCAGGATATTTCCTGTTGGCTGACTCCCGGCTGAGCCCACGCTTTGGTTACGTTAGCCGCCTGATCGGTCCAACTCTGCCTGGGAACATGAAATACTGCCTGAGATTCTACTTCTCCCTAAGGGGTGAGTGTCACCCGAACAATCACCCCGGATGGAAGGATATTTGCCAAGACTTATTTGAATTCCTCCCAATGTGAATCCTGTGCTGTGATTTATGTTATTGACTCACCAACCAGAAATAACTTTGGCAACTGCAGGTTACAACCAGACGGACCAGGCTCTAGCTGTGTATCTGCAGCATGGCAGCCGGCAGGAGAAGATCTGGACTCAGGGGGAGAAGTCCAGAGGGATCTGGATCACCACGGACATCACCTTCCAAACACCCCAGCCTGCCAGGGTCAGAGGAGGGGAAGTGGAAATATCCCATCAGTCAGAATACCATCAGTCAGAATACCATCAGTCAGAATACCATCAGTCAGAATAACATCAGTCAGAATACCATCAGTCAGAATACCATCAGTCAGAATACCATCAGTCAGAATAACATCAGTCAGAATAACATCAGTCAGAATACCATCAGTCAGTACCATCAGTCAGAATAACATCAGTCAGAATAATATCAGTCAGAATACCATCAGTCAGAATACCATCAGTCAGAATACCATCAGTCAGAATAACATCAGTCAGAATACCATCAGTCAGAATACCATCAGTCAGAATACCATCAGTCAGAATACCATCAGTCAGAATACCATCAGTCAGAATAACATCAGTCAGAATAACATCAGTCAGAATAACATCAGTCAGAATACCATCAGTCAGAATACCATCAGTCAGAATACCATCAGTCAGAATAATATTAGTCAGAATAACATCAGTCAGAATAACATCAGTCAGAATAACATCAGTCAGAATAACATCAGTCAGAATACCATCAGTCAGTACCATCAGTCAGAATAACATCAGTCAGAATACCATCAGTCAGAATACCATCAGTCAGAATACCATCAGTCAGAATACCATCAGTCAGAATGCCATCAGTCAGAATACCATCAGTCAGAATAATATCAGTCAGAATAACATCAGTCAGAATACCATCAGTCAGAATACCATCAGTCAGAATAACATCAGTCAGAATAACATCAGTCAGAATAATATCAGTCAGAATAACATCAGTCAGAATACCATCAGTCAGAATACCATCAGTCAGAATAACATCAGTCAGAATAACATCAGTCAGAATACCATCAGTCAGAATACCATCAGTCAGAATAACATCAGTCAGAATAATATCAGTCAGAATACCATCAGTCAGAATAACATCAGTCAGAATAACATCAGTCAGTACCATCAGTCAGAATACCATCAGTCAGAATAATATCAGTCAGAATAACATCAGTCAGAATACCATCAGTCAGAATAACATCAGTCAGAATAACATCAGTCAGAATACCATCAGTCAGAATAACATCAGTCAGAATAACATCAGTCAGAATAATATCAGTCAGTACCATCAGTCAGAATAACATCAGTCAGAATAATATCAGTCAGAATAACATCAGTGGAGAATGAGAAGGAGGTGGGAAATCAAATCAAAGGAGGGAAAAGGAAGAAGGGAGCGAGTGAGTGAGTGAGTGAGTGAGTGAGTGAGTAAATTACTAAATAAAGGATGGAATAAATGAATGAAGAAAGAAATGAAAGGAGGAATAAAGGAATACATAAAATGAAAGAACATGAAAGAACAAAGGAATAACGGTGCAGGAATAATCACACATTAATAAACAAATGAATTCTACCTGATTAGTTTTGCAGGTATTTGGTCATAAATGTATTGAATAACTTAAATTATTACAATTCATCCTGAGGGGACAGGAGTGTGTGTACCACATTTTATGATATTTTCAGGACATTTCAGTAAGAAGAAAAAGAAAGAAATCAACATCATTGCGCTAGAGGAAAAGTCAGAGGATCACCAAAGAATAAAAAAATAGGGATTCATCCTCTGGGAACCATGATTAAATAATATTTCATGGAAATCCATCCACATAATTGTTGAGATATTTCAGTCTGGACCAATATGGCGGACGCTACAGCTACACTACTGAAACGGCTTTGAAAAAGGAAAGGAACTACTTCAGAAGAGCTCCTTCAGGAACAATTTAAGGAACAAATAAGCAAATAAAAACTCACATAAAGGGATGAATCAACTAAAAAACGAAGTAAAGGGAGGAAAACAAAGGAAGGAAGCAGGAAATGTAAAAAGAAATGTAGGGCAGAAAGAAGGACAAACAAACTAAACAGCTGAAATAACAGAGAAAATAACAGAAAGAAACAAATTACTAGTAGATTCATAAAAAAAATTAATAAAATTATAAAACTTTAAAACTAAAATTCAAACTTTTGTTCTTCACTTTACACATTGAACTATTAAAAAAAAATTGATTAATGATTTTCTTTTCTTCACACACACACACACACACACACACACACACACACACACACACACACGTAGTTATTCATAATTACGGTTCACCATTACAACTCCTTAATTATGTAAATACTGTATCATAAAAATTCCTGTGTTAACTATGTAAATACCGTACATATCCACACTGCTTATATTTCTTTATTTATATTTCTACTCTGATATTTATATACAACTGTAACACAGAATTTCCCTTTGGGGATCAATAAAGTGTTTCTGATTCAGATTTTCATATTCAGGTGGTTTTCGTCAGCACCTGCAGGAGCTTCTGGGACTGCGGCTCCGTGGCTCTGGACGACATCAGTGTGAGCCTCGGAGACTGTCAGCTCACAGCAGGTACAGTAAAAACTGCAACAACCAGAAAAAAGTACCGGATCTCCACCAACCCTCATCTACCGTAGGCAGAAATGTGCTATTTGTTTTAAATGTTTGATTTGCACTAACATACACCAAACAACAGACAACCATACTGTTATAAGGATGAGTTGGGAGGGCCCCATAGGTTTTCAGGGGATTTTGGCAGTTTTTCCAGAGATTTTCTGCAGATTTTCCGTAGATTTTCTTTCTTCTGACAAATTGAAATTAAATAAATAAATTCTGAATGTTTTCACATCTCCACCCCAAACAGAAAAGGTACAGATTTCAATTCTACATCACTGCTAAAAACTGCAGATTCCCTTTGGGTCTGCCAATGTAAATGGACTATATTTATATTGAGTTTTTCTAGTCTTAACGACTACTCAAAGCGCTTTTACATTCATTCATTCATTCATTCATTCATATTTATTATACAGGAAAGTTAAAAGTAACATTACATTACAATATAAATGAGCCTGACTCAGTTTAAAAACTGGTTTTCAGCAGGTTCCTGTTCTGCAGAAACATAGAACATTGAACGTGGTTACAGCACGTCAGGACGAACATTCACCATTCACACACATTCATACACTGTGGCTGCCATACAAGGCGCCACCTGCTCATCAGGTACACACTCACACACACTTACACTCCGACAAAGGAATCAAGGGCCAGCCCAAACTCTCTTTGCAGACCGAAGCAGATTTTGCCACATTGTTTCAAATGCCCTATTAGCTTGTTGTTTAGGACCCCAGCAGTACAAAAAGACAATTGATGTTCAAATAAAAAACAGAGTCAGGTTAAGGTCTGATTTAGAGTCAGTCAAGAGAGATGCAATAAGTTGATACTTGTGTTCCAACATTATCAAACTCAAGTGTTATGTAACATAAAGTCCCTGTGGCAGGTCTGTTGTCGCCGTCTCTGCCAGGAAACTGTAACTTTGAAGCGGGCCTGTGCGGCTACACTCAGGACAGGCAGAGTGATGGTGCTGACTGGGAGTGGAGGAGAGGACCCACCCCGACCTCGTACACAGGGCCAAGAGGAGACCACACCACGGGACTCGGTGAGGGTCCCCTGCTTAAACTCTTCTTCCAAGTCCAGAATACATGCTTGTAATGCACACAGTACAGAGGCATGCTCTGAAGCAACGCGTTCTCATGAATGGGTTTGTGTGATATCAGACAGTTAGGTTTAGCGGTCCTTACAGGACAGTTAGTTGGAGACTAATAGGACTGATGCAACAGGTGAAGGCAGGGCTGAAAATTCAAAGAAGCGTCCACAAAACGTTTCAGTCATTGAATGTACTGCTAAGAAAAACCCTAAGAACTACACGTTCAGCAGGACTAAAATCCCCCCCAAAAAAGTGACAAAGAGAAACAGGGATAACCATTTGTGTGGCTTTTCCTAGTTGGAGAGAGTTTACTGCTCTTGAACAGGTTAGTGATGGGTTATACAACACTTTTCTAGTCGTTACAACTACTCAAAGCCATTTTACATAATACAGGCTCCAATCACACACTGAGGATACTGTACAAGGTGCCACCTGCTCTTCATATAAATATTCACACAGACTTCAGGGTTCTGTATCTCACCCAAGGACACTTCAACATGGTACAGCAGGGCCAGGGCTCAAACTCCCAACCTTATGAAAAGCAGGCACCCCACATGCACAAATGCAATGTATTGTGGTGCAAGACCACCGAAGGCTCGGGTCATGTGGACTCTCCAACAAAAGTCTGTGTTTTGAACGTCCACAGCTGTAATCAGACAAACCCTTTAACTTTTGATTGACAGGATACTACCTGCACATGGAGGCATCGCCCATGCTGCCTGGGCAGAGTGTCCGGCTGCTCTCCCGCCCCATGAGGGGCTCCAGGGGGCCTCAGTGTCTGCGCTTCTACTACCACATGTACGGCTCTGGCACGGGTCAGCTCAGCGTTCACCTCCACAGGGACGGAGAGGATGCGTTGCTGTGGCAACTGAGCGGCGAGCAGAGCATCGCCTGGCTGAGGGCCACAGTGGAGTACCAGAGCGACAGCCAGCATCAGGCAAGAGTGCAACAAAACCTCTCCTGACTGTTTTACATGGGAAGCCTGTGTGCTGACGTGGGGGGACACTTACAGGAAGACAATCATGGCAGCTGGCTTACACACTTTACACTGTATTTTTTTCTGATGACTAGTTCCATTTGATGCTACTTTACACTTCTACTCCACCACATCTCAGAGAGAAATATTGTACTTTATAATCCATTACATTTACCTGACAGGTCACGTTAATTGACATCTGTGACATCTCAAATTTCCCACAAATCTCCTATAGGATAAAATGATGAAGTGATGACATTTTATACCTAAAAAGCTCAAAGGTCACCTTCACTGTAACATCATAATGTTCCTTTTCTGGCCATTACTTAACACCATAACACAGGAACAGAGGAGGAGACATGTGGCTCTGAATAAAAGTCTCAGGAAAGAACTAGTTTTGGTGGAACATTTGCACCCCACAAACAAAAATGCCACATACAAAATTAAATGAAGTTAACTGTTCACACAATACGGCAACGTGAGCTATTTAAATTAGCTGGATACATGGTTAAACCTCATTTACCAATGTATCATTCTCCCCTTGTCCATAACAAATCCCCGCAATTACATAACAATTGGTCCCAAAATGTCCCACTTAGAGAGTAAAATCCATTAATATATACTGTATATATTTGATATATGATATATGATCTTTCCCCAAACAAACCAAGCATGCCTGCCAAATTTTCGACCCAACTGGCCATTTTCAGCGTGTTAATGCTTCCTCGCAACCAGAGTTTACACAAGAAAGCAGAAAGTCAGGGACGTCCGGTGGAATTTCATGGCGGCGCCGGAACTATACTATCTGGTAAATGAACCGTGGTTGATCCAGACTTGTCAGATACTGAATTGGTGACACTACCCTTGGGTGACAACCTTGAAAATCGTGGTGATTGTAAAGATGTTCTGTGCTGCACGGCTGAAGATGTGTGTGAAGCATCCATGTTTCACTACAGAAATAATAGTCTTATACTGTACATATTATGAGTCTGGACAGACATGATTGAGTGTTAACTGGCTAGCGGAGGCAGACAACCGCAAGGCGGTATTTCGAATTTAAGTAGGACTTCTTTGTGTAATGGTGTATTATTCCATAGTTGTATTAGTACACGTATGCCTACTAAAGGACCTGAGTGCTTCTTCTACCACTGCGTATCGCTCACAGTGAGAAACAGATTGAATGATTGTTTGTGTCTTTGTGTCTCTGTTCCAGATTGTGTTCGAGGCGACCAGAGGTTCATCGGTGAGGAGTGACATCGCCATCGATGACATTATCTTGGAAGGCGGACCTTGCCCAGGTGAACAATTTTATTTTTTTTTTATATTTAAGATATTTGTTGCAAATAGATGGCAAAAAGATTAAACATCCTTGAAACACGCACAGCAATTTTTGACAATCCACATGGTCCAAATCATTTAAATATTGAGCCACCACAACACTGACAATCGTTTAGACAACAAGAGCCTTTAACTTCTGTGGCCTACTTTCAAACAACTCCCAGAATGCCTTTTTTCCCCTAAATCTCAACACAGCTGTCTAGAGACGAGAGATTGAGAATGTTGTCAGAAATGTTTAATTGCAATCCGAGCCTGTCATTTGGAGACAAAAAAACAACAACAAACAACCGCCCCATTAGGTTCTATTGCTACTGGGTTTGCCCCAGACCGTCAACGCGCTCTCAATCAACACTGAAGCAATTCCAAAGCTTTTTGGTCACGTCAGTCTATTAGACACAAATGCATGGGGAAATGGGGTTTCTGAAATAACCCTTATTATACAGCTCCCTGATTTCTTTCTGATTCCCCCGCAGAAATGGAGATCAAGGCCACCGTGGGAACCTCCAATGGGATAGAGTAGAAGGCAAGAGGAAATCCGCTGCGTAGGATGCTTGAACCCTATTGTTTTTGCACATTACAGACTCATGACTCCTGCATGCCGACCTGAACATGTGGGATTGTGGGTAAAAGTAGTCATGTAGTCCTGTTTTTAACGGAGCAACACATATCAGTCGCATCATAGTCGGCATTTCTCTCCGCACTGTAGCAACAGAGTGTTTAACTGTGTTTTCCTTCACATTTATATGCATTAGATTAATGCTCATTGCCTCAAATAAAGCTTGAAGGTTATTCGCCATTATCTCTGATTTGTTTTTCATGTGGAATTGAATACTAGCTTAGTATGATCTGCCAATTAATCAGGACTGACTGATGTCTTCCTTTTGCTATCATTACAGTAACTCAGGTAGAGCGTCAGCCTGAAAAGCGTTAATGCATAAGTCCAATATCATTTGGACTGATACTGAAAAAGTCTGTCTCAGTGCAATGACATTTTAGTTTTTAAGTATTGCGACAACCAAAAGGCTCCTTCTTTGTGGAAATGACAAAAGCAAAAATTAGAGTCAGTTTAATACTGACTATTAGACTGTTTGGAGCAGAAAAAACAAACAGCTCACACAGAGAGAGAGAGAGAGAGAGAGATAAAACCAATATATTCAGATGTATTTAAACCACATACATAAACTGTACATTTCAATGAAAAAGAGACTGAGGGTTGAATCAGTAAAGTTTCATTTGGTCCGACAGATGGTCGTCACATGATACACGTCCCATCTTTCAGATATTTCATGGAATCCATCTGCTGCGTCATCGCCAGAACTTCCTGAAACCCTGTGCTGAGTCCAGACATGTGCTGGAAGTACGCCTCCTTCTCCACCTGCACCGACAGATTATTCACCCCGGCGTCTTTCAAAATGGCCGTCACCTGCCAATCAAGGGAAACCACACAGACACAGACCAATCACAACTGTCAATTAACTGGAACTCAAAAATGAAGGGAAAAAAATAATTAGCATTTTTTTTAGAGCTAAATAAACACCCAATATTCTTAACATTACAAATATACAACTGGAACTAAAAGTGAAATAATGTAAAACAGAAGAAAATAAAAATATAATAATGATAACTTCATGGATCACAGTTCAAAAGGTTGATTGGTAAAATAATGAAAGTAAGTCATGTTACAGGAGAACATAATGCCACATGTTTATCTACATTAAACCACAATATTGATGTTATATATTAATTTCCTTTCTCCAAGCTTTCTTTAAAAAAATGCATTTCATTTCTAATTCTCATAGTAATCTTCTCCATCCCAACCCTCAAATGACTCATCCTCATCACCCACCGATTACTCTCCACTAACAAACAGGTCATGGATCAAACTGTCGTTGGCGTGTACGATGAAGTGAAGCCCTCAGATACTGCGTCTGCACTGAAACATCACTAGGACTCTTGATTCTAGCGTTTGTACCGACCTGCTGTATGATCCTCTGCTCCACCACGTCGGACATGATCTGGAGGTGGATGGTCCCTGCGATCATGTTGGCTGAATGCCTCCAGAAATGCGGGTCTCTGTACGACAACACTCCTTCAATCTTCTCGATCTGAAATAACACCAGGGGAAACAATTAAAACATCTGCTGATGGGGTTAGAACATCTTACATTCAGGGAACTTTCGTAAATCCTGATGAGAGTAGTAACTTCTTTTCAACAGATCGCCATTTTTTTTTTCAACACTTTGGTAGACATCATTTGGCATATCATTCCATAGTCTATATTGACAATGTTCTACTTTTGGGATTGTTCAGGTGCCGCCGGAAATTCCCACGGATGTCCCTCTTTTCAGGCTGGATGTCCATCACTTTCCTCTGTCTTTGTGTTGGCGTTTTAACCTGCGGCTGATTTCTGAGGACTATGGTTAACTGCTCCTCAGGTCTCTGCAGGGTAAATCCAGACAGCTAGCTAGACTATCTGTCCAATCGGAGACTAAAACAACTTTCAGATGCACACATGTTCGGCGCACACACACACACACACACACACACACGTGTGCACTACGTCAGAGCAAGTCGGGATCAAGTCGGACACAAATCTAACCGGCATGCAACGGGCGGCGATCGCCGGTGACCGATTCTGCGCAGACCTGGCTCATCTCGAACAAGCCTATTGTGTCCGGTGCTTAGCACAGAATCCCATCCCAGAATGCTGTGTGGACTAGCCAGACCCTCCTCCGTAACGCTGTGGAGGAAGGTCTGGCAATACATGACTAACTATACCATAACTATACATAACAGTTAGTTTCATGGCAAGTAAAAGCACCACCTGTTTAGGAAAACTGCAGTAACTTTGTCCTCATCATACGTGATTCCTCACCTTTTCCAGCGCACTGTTCAGCTCCTTCTCATTTTCCTGGGGAATTCGTAGAAGAAGAACCTCGCAGGCGTCCTTCAGCAGAGGGATGACGCTGAGAAAAATGAGCGTGGCGATGAAGAGCGAGCAAAGGGGGTCAGCAATCAACCAGCCGAACTGGCGGATGAGGATGGTGGAGATGATCACACCGACGCTGCCCAATGTGTCAGCCAGGACGTGGAGGAAAACACCTGGAAGGAGAAGAACGGGAGATCGTTTTATCTGGCCACATTTATCTGGCCACAACATACTTCCCACAAAGTTCTTTTTGTCACATCAACACACCTCTCATGTTTGCGTTCATGCCTCCGCCTACGGAGCCATGGGAGTGCCCGTGTCCACCATGCGCGTGCCCGTGGCCGCCGTGAGAGTGGCCATGGCCCCCGTGGCTGTGTTCGCTGTGGGAGTGGCCGTGGTGCGAGTGACCGTGGTCGTTTGACGAGCAGCTTTTGCCGCCATGGGCGTGCGCATGAGCGTGACTGAAAGCGCAGATCCCCACCAGGTTGACCAGTAAGCCTCCGACAGACACCGGCTGCAGGACGCAAAAAAACAATGAAAGGCCATTAATAACTGCTGTGATATCATCCCAAATATAGAAATATTAGGGATATCTTGAGTCTGTTTGTGTGTGTGTGTGTGTGTACACACACACACACACACACACACACACACACACAGTATGTTTCTGTATTAAGTGTTTATTTAATGTTAATATTCAATATGTTTATCTATGTACTCACCTACCACCAATGCAAATTCCTTGAAAAATAAATAAAATTCCGATCCTGACATGCTTTGATTCAGATAATCAGATTCCATGCTTTCAATCTTTTGCAATTTGCTTACCAACAGTCATCTTTAAACAGACATTACCCACAAATGAAGCAGCCGGCGAGGCATGTTTTCAGAAGTTTACAGCTACAATGACTGTGGTGCGGGACCAGAATGATCAGGACATACCAGGACACACATAAATGTTACTAAAGTTACATCAACCGCAAACATACAGCCAGCCTGCCTTTACATGAAGTGGTAGATGCAGTTAACTCACAGTCAGCATGTCTGTGTTTATATTCGGAGGATCCAACACACGGGTCACTGACTCAACGAAGACAAAGAAAGCGATGACCATCAGGAACAGGCCATTGATAAATCCAGAGAGTATTTCGACACGACCATAGCTGCAACATAAAAAAATAAAAATAAATAAAAAACATTTTTTAAAACATCCAACTGAATTTGAAATGCTTTGAATGTTTCCAATTCAGGATGACTTTTACCCGTAGGAGAAGATCCTGGTAGCTTTCCAGCGAGTCATGAGGGCAGCAAACAAGCCAAGGACTAAAGCCGAGCAGTCAAAGAGCATGTGGAAGCCGTCAGAGATCAGTCCCAGGCTGTTGGTCCAAACACCATAAAACAGCTCCACAAAGGTGAACGCCTGAAACAAACCTCACATTTACTCTAAATAACATAAGACCATTTAGAGTCAAACCCAACTCCCCACACCAATCCCAAGTTTGAAAAAAGTCGGGAGTTATAAATATTTTGTGAAAACAAAATGAATGAATTTGAAATATTTGATATCCATATATGTCTCAGCTCTCCCAGAAAGCTGGATTTTAGTCACATTTATTTTATTCAGAAACGGTCTCATTTAAATACGTGAAGACAACAAGATCAGACATATCAGCTTTTAAAAGAACACGTGCAACTTGTATGTAACTGTAAAATGTTTAGTCCTCTTCGGGTCATTAACCCCCCCCCCAAATTCCTAGAAACAGTAACGGGGACATATTCTCCTCTGTAGCTGCAAATATGCTTTTCCAACACCACTGTCACTAAGAAGTTGTGGGAGAGCAGTATGTCGAGACTATCACTGCAATAGCTGTCGTATTTGGATCTCTATTGGACAGTCGACATGAATATACTTCATGAACTCAGAACTGTAGACCCTAACCTCTGTTGTCCACCAGGCGCGTCTGTGCAGCACAGACGCGCCTGGTGGAATATCCAGGTTAAAGTACTATTCATAACTTTGATGTTATTGTCATCGTTCTTGAATGACATTTTGCATCCCTAATAATATGCTCTGTGCTTTCTGTTGTTTTTCCATTTCATTTACAAAGCTCCATCAATTCCAATGTAAACATCTACAACTCTTGCTTCAAATCATACGTCAGTTGTGTTTTCTTCCTGGCACTGTACGTACCAGGTTGAGACACAGGAAGTAGAAGATCTGTCTGGAGTCGTATTCCTCCAGGATCTGTTTCAGGGAGTCTTTGATGAAGCGCGGAAGGGACTGCGACGTGTGCTGCAGGGCGTCACCCATGAAGTTGTACAGAGGGGTCCCTTCAGGCGAGTAACCCACCAAGGTGCCCTTCTGGCCTTTCTTTGATGGAGACGAGAGAATACTGGAGGCTGCAGAGAGACATGAGGAAGATGATGCAATTGAGGAGAATGGAGACACATTTTACTTAAAGTGCCCATATTCTGCTCATTTTCAGGTTCATCATTGTATTTAGAGGTTTTATCAGAATAGGTTTACATGAAACCATATTTTTGTTGTATTGCACATAGCTGCAGATCCTGTTTTCACCCTGTGACTTTCGATCTCTGTCTTAGCTCCAGAGTGACATCTCACTTCTATACTATCTTTGTTGGGAGTTGCACATGTGCAGTAGCTCGGTAAGATCCCATCAGCTAGATAACTCTTTCTCCAACTTTGCCAGTACAAGGCAGGATTAGCTGGGAGACTTCTTCTAGACGAGGGCCACTTGTGGAATACCTGCACAACAGGGACAGGAAGTAGTTCTTTTGGAGATTATGGTCAACTAGTGTGTATTGTAGCAGTGTTTTGCCATTGAGAATGAGCTAGAGTGCTACAGTTAGCCAAGTCGTCTCGGCTAGTGACGTAGAAAGCCGTGGAGATGTTTAACAGCTCATCCGGAGACTGAAGGCAGAGGACATTCAGAAACCTGTATCTCACTTAAAACAGCATGGATAGTTTTTTCCAAGTTTGTATGTGTGTGGAAGCACCAGAGACACAAAATAACACACCAAAAAAGTGATTTTTTTTCATAATATGGCCACTTCAAGAATATGGACAAAAAGTACAAGGAAATATAGACGTACCTAATGTAGCCTGACCAAAGGATTTTTAAGGCCGATACCAATACAAATATTTGGTTATTTAAAAATCCGATATATCGGCTGATACAGTATAACAGTTATTTGAGTTCTCACTAAAATAATATGACAATAATTTGTCAGAACAGAGGAACATCAAAATATATTAAAGTTCTGATAAATAAATGTATAGAAATACAAACTTGAACAAAACCCATTAACAAAAATAAATAATCAGTGTTGCCACACAGGGACGTTGTAGAGCGCCCTCTGGTGGACAAACTACACAACACCAAGCTCATAACATGGTTGACCGTCCGTTTTTATTTTTTAAATATTCATTTATCAGAATCATTTATTTGTCATTATAAAAAAAAAAAAATCTTTAAAATCGGCCATTATAAATGCAGATACCGCTAGATTGGGAAATGCCTAATTTCGGCCTGCCAATATATCGGTCGGGCTCTAGTACATGAACATCCACAAATGCTTTGCCAAAGCTGGGCATGTACACCTAAGAAGGGTAGTTTATCTGAGGTAGGTTTTAAATGAGGACGACTGCATGATAGTACAGTATATATATATTTTTATCATCAACACAATATCAACTGGTGCAATGAAAACACTGCACGAAAAGCTGCAACATGTCGCGGAAGACACTCAGATTTCTTTCTTTAAAATGTAGCCATCATTGTCATTAATGTTGAAATGATTTCCTTTCATTTGTTTTAAATTCAACCAGCCACTTGTTGTATTTTAGCAGAATACCGAAAGCAGCAGAAATGCAGAGCCGACTACACCTTAATATCTGTTTATTTATCGCAAGTAATATCGTTCCCGATATTCAACAACATTAAAGCGTATTTTCCTCTACACGATGATTAGAATTCATTAAAGCTCCCACAGCCGGTACTTACCCATGATGAAGAAGACAGCGCTGACTATCACTCCTCCGGAGAGCACGTGCTCCGTGCTGAGCTGCTGGGGCGGTTTGCTCATGGAGCGCAGCTGGTCGGTCAGCGGGTGAGTCCAGAAGTTGGCCAGCAGCAGGGCGCTGAGGAAGAGGGCGACGGCGCCGTAGCGGGCGCACCTGGGTGTCTCCATCTTTGTGTTGCAGATGGCCTCGACATAAAACTCCAGGATCATTACAGAAAGGATGATCATGCCGAACGGCAGGATGAGGGACGACCAGGATTCTACTTTACTCTAGTGTTGAGACGGAGTGACAAAAAGAGACAGCGAGGAGGTCAAACTAATTGTCTGAGTGACATAGACGAAGACAAAAATAAAGATCTTCTGAGCGTAAACAGACATAAAGTCAATTAATTCATGACATGGAGCTAAAGAAGATGCATATAAATTGAATCCCCATGACATCGCGCACTTATCAGGTAGACAAATAGCAGTTTATTTGAATTGCAGAGACATATGAAATCGGCAAACTTGCTTATTTCTGTTATACATATATATATATATATATATATATATAACACATATATAAGATATACAGTAGGTAGTAAACACGGAAGTCTGGCCTATCAGACGTTTCTTCTGCGCTTATTCCCTGTACTACGCTGCTGTGCTACTGTCTTTGATAAACCCAATCTAGTGTTACGAACAGCAACGACTCACCGCCGCTCGGACTGACTGCTAGTCTGGGTAGTGTCATTTCCTTTAGTCTGTGCCCCAACAGGCTAATGCTGTCTCCAAGCTGCTGAAATTGACATATGTGACTTATGAACATGCATTTTAGATGAATGAGATGAGTATATCCAGTTGTTCCTCGTCCCAGTTTGCTTAGTTACATTAAGTATGGGAGTTAATTTTCTACCAGGAAGGTATTGTAAACAAATATTGTGACTGGGTATGTATACTTTGTCGCTGTTGGGCAAAAACCTTTTATGTCCAGATTGCATCATTTTAATTTATTTTCATAAATCTATTCTATTGGTTACTCTATTACATCTCTCTGTGGGTCTGTACAAATATTTAAACAGTGACGAGGCAATTCCATCTGACTTTGTTGTAGGTATGATGTTTTCAAATTAGCTTTTTTTCATTTCCTGAAAAGCAACAATTTTGGACATACAATGTTTTTGCTTGACAGCGACAATATGCATCTTGTTGTTATGGTCATATATGCTGTACAATCAAAGTAACTTAAGAACTCAGGAGATAGGAATCATCCTTAAGGGATCATAAATAGCAACACCAAACTGCATGGCCATCTGGCCAGTAGATGTCTTGCTGTGGATCAAAGCGTTGGACAGACCACCAGCAACAGGGAAAAGTTAGAATGCCAAGACTAAAGCAGCCATTCCTGTGATTTATTATTGAAACACCACCTTTGGTTTGGTTGTTAGGTTGAGTACAAAATAAGTTCTCCCTGGCTAAATCTAATTCTCACTCTGCCTCACTGTAGTTTTCTAACTTGGATTTCTTCAGACCAGCCTCACAGTTCTCCAAAAGAGCAAAACAAACTACATGCATGCTTGTTAAGATTTCTCCTGTTCTGTGCACTTACTTCTGTGGTCGCAGAGAGCACTATGACCCAGGGCAGCAGCACAACAGCAGAAACCAGGTTGTCGAGGGCATAGAGGCGTTTGGCACCACCAATTTCCACTGACAGCTTCCTGGAGGCCGTGTGGAAGCCCACCTTCAGGCACAGTGAGGCCACCAGCAGCACCACACCTCCCTGATGGGAAGAACACAAAGACAGATGAAGGAAATCCATTTAGAAATCAAAACCAACACTATGTTTCTGTAGACAGCCCTTGGTTTGTGGAAGACTTAAGCGAGATGAATGGCTCTGCGGGGGCTCTATGCAGAGTTAACGCCGTAGCCTACGTAAGTGGCCTGAGGTTTATACTTGCATGTTGGTGTGTGCGTCGACCTCTTTAAGAGAATGGCATGGCTGACATGTGTGTATGCGTGGGGAGAGTGTGGTAGAGCGAGTGAAAGAGTGATGGGCATTAGCTGCCACAACGTGTGGTTACATTTTTTGAGAGGTGTACATCAGGCTACGGTGTAGGGGTCCGTCAACTTACAGCGTTAATTTAACGCAGAGAATAAATGCTGTTTTGGGTGCACATATATCACAAGGGTATAGGACCCCTATACCCTTGTGATATATGAAAGAAATGTTTTTCTTTAAAATAAAATGCAATTTCACCTGATTTTTGGACCATTATTATTACCATATCTGTGTCTAAAATGGATGAAAAGCTAGATCAAATAAAAATATAACACTCAAAAAGCTTAAAGACATAACTTGCTAAAGAAGTTTATGGGGGACCAACTACAATTATATATCTGAGAAAAGTCATTTAGTTAGTTTTGAGACATTGATTTTATATTCATGCGGCTTACGCGGTGCCCAAAACGGCTTGGGTGTTGCACCTAAACCTTATGATGGACGGGAAAACCCTGGCAGCACCAAACATAAAAGGTAATGTGTGACACGGCATTCGCTTACTTTATGGTCCGCAACTCCTAAAAATGCAATTGCAGTGTAGAGGAAATGAGTGAGCGCGCTGTCATGATGTCCCTCAGCTGGTTGGAAGAGGAGTCAAGGAAATATGATAATGAACACAAAGAGAAGAGTGAAAACAGCTGTAACTGCTGCCCTTTATAAAAGGAGCAAAGGATACGGTGCTCGGCCATCTTTGCCATGAGATCGTCGTTGTCGAAGAGGAGGAGGCAGATCACAGCAATGATGAAGAGAGCAGCGCCTCTGGTCTGCGCAGTCACAGAAAAGCATATTAGATACTTCTACCACAGTGATACCACAGCATTTTTTATTTGGGGTAACGTTTCGGATTCCAAAGCAGTTGTGTAATACGGTGGCCCCCTACCTTGGATGGCCCCCCTCCTGAGCTTGTGAACAGGACAGCGAGGAGAGCAATGACCACCACGTCACTGTGCTCAAAAAGCAACAATGTCCTGGAAAAGACACAAGCCAGATTTTTAAATCCCACCCTGAACACAACCGAGTCTGCATGAGCACACACTAAACGCTGGGGCTGTGCAATTCATTTAAATGTAATCACACTTTTGCCTGCTAACGATCACAAAAACAATGTGATCAGGAAAAACACCATATGTTTAGAAAGTAAACTCTCATTTTGTCTTGTGTTCTGAATTTACAAAAAAAAGGGAAAGGTACTAAAAGGGAAATGGTGTTTTCAATGTTCATTTATTTAACTGTTCCACTGCTTTTTTTTTAAAAAGTTGAATAAATGCAACATCTTTCCAAAAGTCAATGAGTAATCGTGTTAAATAAGCGTGATTGCAATATTGTCCAAAATAATCGTGCTTATGATTACTTCCATAATTGAGCAGCACGACAAAATACTTAAAACAGAGTTTAAAACACACAAACACGCTCACATGCATGCACCCGGAATTGCTCCACTGTGAAAAACACACTCCAACACACTTTTATGATGACATTTTACCTCAGAGGTCCACAGAGCGTTAGACCGAAGAAGCCCAGGAGAGATATGATGCAGCTGAAAACAGCATGCTTTAGTAACTTTATCCACTACGGAGAAAAGAGATTTAAAAAGAAAACAGATTCATCTTTACAGTAGGTTGAATTCAATGGCTTTATGAGGGCATAGAGCTCAAACTTAAAATTTCTAAAAACACAAAGATCTGTGTCCCCTATTATAGGGCAGATGAAGTTAGGAGCAGTTTGAATGAGCCAAGAGCTGGACCAATCCCAAAGACAAGAGGAAATCCAACAAACCTGTCTTTTTGAGATGACTTTGCCAGAGGAGAAAGGCTTTTGGAAGAAAAGCAGAATAACTGCACTCCTAAAAAAATAAAAAGAGAGAAGGGTCACTGTGAGCACGTTGTCACCTTCCAGAAACTAAATTACTAGTTCAACTAAACAGATGAAATGAAACCTGAACAAGTAATAAGCAGAGGAATACTCACCCCAATTTTAGTATGAAGATGAACTGGACAATGTGAACAACTTTTAGGATGTCGTAAGATTCAAAGATCCCAAGAGCCTTGAGGACCTTGGTGACAACCAATAAAACTATGTATCTGGTTAACCTGAGGAGGAAACGGAGAGAGAGAACAATAGATCACTGAAGAAAAGACACGCATTTAGTTTCTTGTACTATTACACACCACACTACTGCACTGAGTGCAACCTGCACAATTGGTTTATTTACATTTAGCATACATTTTAGCATTATTTAAGCAGTTGCACATTTTGGTTTTCCCATCCTGTATATATTCAAATATTTGTTCTTTTATTTTATTCCTATTATTATTTCATGTATATTTTTCCTAGTATCTCATTTATATTCTGTGTTGTGTGACTGATGTTCATGTGCTGCTGTCTATCTATCTATCTATCTATCTATCTATCTATCTATCTATCTATCTATCTATCTATCTATCTATCTATCTATCTATCTATCTATCTATCTATCTATCTATCTATCTATCTATCTATCTATCAGATATGTGCTGATTGAAACAATCATGAAAACCAGCAAGGATTTTCTTCTTTTCTCTGTTTTATATTATTATAAATGGAAACTATTTGGAGTTTGGACGCAACTTGAGATAAGATAAGATACTCCTTCATTGATCCCTAGCGGGGAAATTCAGCTATTGCAGCAGTGCAATAGAAACAACAGAAATAGTACAGATAGGTATAGGAAGTAACAGAAATAAATAATGAGTTACATTATAAAGAGTATTTGGAGACAAATGACATGGTAAAGTAGGGGGATGATAAAGTGACAGTGGTGTGACTGATAACAGCAGAGAAGGGATAGACCGACTATCGGGCCGTTTTTGGGGAGCTTGCAGATTATCTGTATCTGCGTTTTATATGCACAATAACCGATAAAGTTAATGAATTCAAAAGTGCACTACTTTGGCTCGGCTCTGTGGATTTTGTAACACTCCAAAATCTTAATTTTGATTTACAGATTTGAACTGATTTAACTGAAGATTTTTACTGTAAATTTCAAGTATTTGAATTATTAGTATTTCAATCCCTACAGCAGAGTCTACAGTGCACACCTGACTAATATAATTTAATTTTAATCTATTAATCCCCAGTGGGGAAATTACAATTTACACTCTGTGTGTAAACACTTTTTGTTAGTAGTCACACACACACCTGAAATACACACACATGCTCAGGACCTATACATGCACAAATGGAGAGATGCCAGCCTGAACGGTTGGGGGTACGGTGCCTTGCTCAAGAGCACCTGGCAGTGCCCAGGAGGTCACCAGCCACCAATCCACACTCCATACTTTGGTCCGCATGGGGACTTGTACCGGCAACCCACCGGTTCCCAACCCAACTCCCTACAGACTGAGCTACTGCCACGACATGGATAAGCATTTAAAGACAAACAGATGTATAAAAAAAGGTCAACAGGTCCAATCCAGGAAACTATGAACACTTTTAATAAATTTGTATTAGCCCCTGGCTCAGTTTGTAATTTTTTATTAGCTTCTATAAATTTGTTAATTTGCTTTATTATTTTAATAGGCTTCTTCTATTTATTTATTTTGCTATGTTCATTATTTCTATAAAAGGGTAAAGTGCTAATATTCTGTTCAGGAGGTCGGATTGTGTTTACTCATACTTAAAAAAAAAAAAACTTTATTGTAGTGTTTTCAAATTCAGAAAAATGTTTTGTATTTTGTACAATGTCATATTGTTTAATAATACAAAAGAAAAAAAAGGGGAAAAAACAATAAAAAACATACACTGACAACATACCGAATAAAAATATATTTTTTTATTATTACTATTTGTGTTTTTTAATATTAACAACTCATACGCGTTGTGAGACGCATTGGCATTTATAGGGTTAAACAATAATAACCATTAAATGGAGTTTCAGCTACACTGATGATGTGAAGATACACCAATACCTCACAGCGGGCGGATGGGATTAATGGAAGATTAACGACAGACACGTACCTAGAGTTTGGCACTTCGACCATGCCCAGTTTCCCCCCTGACAGGACGTTGCTGCTGTATTTGTCTTCCATCTTCAGCCCCAGAAGTCGACCAGTTTAAGTCCAGCTGCAGTATTTATGTCCCCAATATCCCTAACATCACTGTAACCTGAGTAGTGAAATTAAACCACAACCCATTTACCGATGAAGAATACGGCCAGGCTCCTTCTGGCTCTTATTCATTCTTCCGTTTAAACGTAGCTAAGATAAATTGTAAAATAAACTGTACAAAGGCATGAAGCTACTACAGTCAGCTGGCAGCCTTTTGCCTGGTTAGCTAGCCTGTTAGCTAACGTTAGCATGCCAGTAAAGTTAAGAGATTGTCCAAAGTTTCTAGCTGTGACGCGTCCTCTGTGTCCACTGAACGTCAAACCAATACACGTGGTCGCCTAGTTAAATAGTTAACTTCCAGGTTGAACTGGCCACAAAAACAGCTAGAGTCCGCAATGAAAAGATAAGGATAAAACGTCCAAGCTGGGGGTGGGAGAAAAAAAGCCAAAGCACTTCCGGACACGGTGAAGTCCACGTCACGTGCATGCGTGTGTTCACGAACGTTGCTCCTGCGCAGTTCACGGTTCTGCGCTGTTGCTGTGGTGATGACGATGATGATGGTGGTGGTGGAAATTACATGGAATAGTAGACGGGCTTTGATGTAGGCTCTTAATGTTCTTAATTAGGCTGATTATGTGCTTGTGTTCAATTTTATGACAATCTCTAGAAAACAGACCCACTTACAGACTGAATTCCGTTGCACTAGCTTACATTGTTAAACTTTTTTTTTTTTTTTTTTAAAGACTAAGGATTTCTAAAGGAAGCCCGTTTTCGTCAGAAAAAATAAAAAAATAAATGTTAGGAATGACAATAAAATGAGTCAAAAGTGAACAAAGATGATTCTGCTTTAAATATACTTAGAATATAGACTGTAGTGCCTCATAATGTCTTAAGTCAACATTTCAACCTATTGGCTAATATGTCGACTCATCAAAATTGTATCTCTTAAATCTAAATATTTTATCATTTTCACTTACACAGTTGGCAGGCACTGGAAATTAGCAATAATTATAAATGCTGTACTTTGGAGATTTGTTGCACAAATGTCTATGTCGTAGCATCTGTCCCTATTCAAACAAACATGAAAAAAGAGAAAGTTCTGTCTTGCTTATTTGAGCAATAGCCATAGTTTCCCTTTTCTAATGCTCCACCTTCCTTGTGGTCCATCACTTCCACATCTTTTTCAAATCTAATTAATACAATAAATGATTAACCATGTTGTGAACTGCTACCCTCAGGACGACGTTATCGTGCTCCTTTGTTTAAAAAAACCAAACAGATCCAAGCTCTTCTTTGTTCCACAGGCCATTAAACTCCTTAATAATGAAGGTCCCGTACAATGCTAGATATACTTTTTAATTGTAATTTCTCATTCTTCCAGCTGGTCTGGAACTCTACCCCCACCTTTCCTAGTGATGTGGTCAATAATATAAGTGGCAATGTACATATGTTATGTTTTTCCTCCTGCTTGCCTTATCTGTTTTAATACCATGTGATTTGATTTTTTACTACAACATAATTTCCCCATGGGGACAATAAACATGAATTGCAGGTCAACATACAAGTGAAAAATGTATTGTTTTAATAAAATAATAAAATAAGAGGAATGCCAACACATGACAGCAAAAAGAGAAAGATCAAACAGGCATAACAGGTACATATGATATTTTATTCTTGGTGGGATTACATCAACTCAAGACAGATTGGTTGCGGTATTGGTAATCATTTGGAAAGCTGTGAGACTTCACCGACCTCCGATGGCCAAGCTGGCCTCCAGTTCCAGTAAAGTGGTTTCAGAATGTCAGAAAACCGAATTTCACTCAGGTCCGCACAATGCAAGCAGGCCGCTCTCAAAATGTTCCTTAGTGTCCCTCTGTGAAACAGAGGGAAAGATGAACTCAGATGAAATACTATTTATATTGTCTTTTGTTTCTGGACTGAATGAGTAAAAGAAGATTCAAATATTTCATAGCTATGTCATTTTACCCGTATGGCCTCCTGCAGGCTGACGCCATACATGGCCTTGTATTCCTGCACAATCTTCTTCAGGTCGACTTCAGAGCGGCTCACCAGCACCCGGATCAGCGTGTCCTCATTTGTGCCGGGGTTCTGTGAACATGTAGAAAACATGCAAATCTCCTCACTTTGCGGGTTTACTACACACTGCGTTTAAGTGTTCTCATGCAATATTTGTATATCGCATAAAATTATGTATCATACTAGGTCCGTGTATGTTTTGGTTGCATAGCCAATCACCACAGTTAAGCAGGGTTTTACAGAGGTTGATGATATATTTGTGCTGACCATTCCTCCAAAATCTGACATGAGAGTCAGCTGCAGAACAAGGACTCATTTACAAGCTAATTTCTGATAAGTAAAGTCAATTTGACATATTGTTTGCATGTGGATGCAGAATATTACGGCTGACTTTTCAACTGATTTAAACTTCAAAAGACATTGCAGAGGAGGCATTTGGAAGAAAGACAAATATGAGAAGTCATTTTTACAAATGACATCAAAACAACTGGAAATAAACACACACACACACACCTTCATAGCATGATGGAGTTTCTCAGCGAAGAAAGCCGAAGTGTTCCAGGAACATTTCACTAGAAGTTAATGAGACACAAATATTCCCAGTAAAAATATGCACCGTCCATATGATGCTGTGTGTGACAGCACAGTGTTGATTCATTTCCTTTAATAATGTGTTATGTTCAGGGTAAAGTAGTCCATACAAGGTTTGTTGATAGGCCATGGTGTGCCACGGGGGGGACTAGAATGTGCAGACATTATCATTGGAATTGGGTATGTCCAGTGTTCATTATCATGCATCTGTCTTTACTTGTGCTTGTTCAGCTAATTTTGTCTATTTGTGCATTTAAGTTTCTCTGGTTCTTCATGAATTCCACATGTTGCATGACTGAGACTTTGATACATCCTTTTGTCCAGCTAGCAGTGGAAGTTAAGCATTACTATGTTTGTTGTTTTGGTGGACTTTGGTGACCCTCTAGAAATAAAGTCGAATGGGCAGGCTTCTATAAAACCACCTTCAGGACATACTGTCTATTTTCGGCCCTGAATTCCTCTCCAGGACGTTGCTTATTCTCACACTTTTTCTATAACGTGGATAACAGCTTGTAGTTTAGTTAACAGCTTCTCCACATAAACATTATCAGTCAAGGAACACTCGTCAGTGCTTGTCTAAGGACAACATAGTTTCAAACATCACTAAATTATATTGATTGTCCATTACTGAATGTGCAACTATCACAGTTAAAGTTTTATTTAGAGAGTAACACTTTCAAAGATAAAAAATATATAATAAACTCAGCTAATATGCTTCATCCAGACTGTGTGGGTGGCCTGGCAGCATAATAAGTGAGAAGACCACACAAAAAAATATATATATATATATATATATATATATATATATATATATATATATATATATATATATATATATATATATATATATATATATATATATGGATCAAATCATGAAAGAAATGCTGAAACCCTCCTTACCAATGTCAATGAGACAGTCCTCAATGTCTCCCTTCAGCTCCATCTGCAGGGCTTTAGGTAAAGTCAGGTCACTGATGGTAGCATACTGCTGGAACGCTAACAGGTAGACAGACAGGCAACAGGTATTCATGGGTATGGGCAGCTTGTCAGACTGAAAACAGGTTTGTACTGAGATAATGACATACCGCAAACATTTCTGGAATTAAAAAAAAAAAAGCCTTTAGCTGCTTCTAAAGGATGTTTAGACATAAACTGCCAGAATTCATACTCTAAAGGGGTGTCAAACTAATTTTAGATCATGGGTCACATACTCATTTGATCTCAAGTGGGCCAGACCCCTAAACTGCCACAGAGGTTCAGCTTGATGTTGGCAAATGAAAGTTGCTTCTGCTATGAAAGCGTTCTTAAAAAAAAAGAAAAAAAAAAGACTGCATGTCTTCCCCCTTTCAGATCCAGCCGTCCTTTCCATTAAAAAGGCTGAAATGCCAAAAACACTCTATAAAGTACATTTACAGAAAAACTGATACTCTGAAATCAAAGTATAAAAAAAAAAAAAGGAATGAATTACTTCTCTGCAATTGTCACACTTTTCAAAGTCATCCAGTGGGCCTGATTGGACCCTTTGGAGGACCGGTTCTGGCTTACGGGCCGTATGTTTGACACCACTGCTCTAAATAGGGATGTAACAATGAAACGTTAAATTGGTTTAAAAAAAAAAACAATAAAATTAATAACTTCAGACATCATGTCTTAGTTTATTTGAAGAGATTTTCTATTTAGCTATTTTGATATGGGAAATTATTCATTTTAGACAAGACAATTTCAGTTTCACTTTTAATAAAAGTACACATCTGTTGTTTTGCAGTTAATACAAATAAAAGGAATTTGTCTGCTTAAAAAAAATAAAAATAAAAACAATAAAAAATAATCCTGAGAAAATGTTTGTGTACTTAAAATTGTATCAAATCATGAGTTGAGTGTATTGTTAAATCCCTACTAAAACATTCAGCCAAAGTACAAAATATTAACCATAATAATTTTGCAGTTAGAAAGCTGTTACTATACACACACCACGGAAAACATGGGCACCAGGCATGAATCAAACTGGAGATGCTTCTTAAACATCTCATCCACAGTAGTTTTTTTTTTGCATTATATAACTTGTCTTGTAAAGTATGCAGCACAGATACATGGAGCATTGCTATGTTGAAAGACTGTGTACATAAATAAGAAATATTTTAACTCTTCCACAGACCGTTTCATGCAAACAATAGATTCCGAATAGTTCTTTCACTGCTGGGTGTGTTCGCCCTGTTACCTGAAAGAGTGTGGTAACACTTGTTTTTCCAGGTGTGTGTGTGTGTGTTCCATCTTTGAAATTAAGGTCGGAGTAAGCCTCCGGTGAGTCAACCCTAACAGTGGACGCATTCACACATTTCAAGCACTCACTTTTGCAGAGCTGCGGCGCGCTACGCGTGGTCAGGATGTCGATGAAGGCAGAAACATTGGTTCCTTTGGCCTTCTCACCGGCCTCAAACAGAACCTACAGAAACAAGAACGCCATTACCACTTAATACTGTTCTCTCCACACTAACACTTTAACATGAATAAATAAGTCTAGTGATAGTCTATAGGTTTCTTCTTATAACAACTGATCCTACTAATAAGCCTGATGTTTCTTCTTCTTCCACCGTGCCATAGAGCTCCATTGTTATCCAAAAAACTATTCAAAGCATGTCAATGAACCACTGTTGCACCTTTTGATATGTTCCATCATTACAATAAACACTGGTTTATTTTGACTCAATCCCACACATGCCATCCCACTGCAGGAAATACTCCTTAGAGCACCAAATAAATATGACAGTGAGAAAAAAAGTTACCAGCCTTATCCTGACTTTACCTCAGCGTCCCTTTTGACCAGATCGTTGTTGATTTCCGTGCTCTCGTCTTGATTTGCTTTCAGCATGGCCAGGAGGGCCGTGGTGAAGTCACCACTGGTCTCTGCCTTAATAACGTCCTCCAGCTCCTTTTTGTACACTGAGGAACAAAGACCATTTCAGCACACAGATAACTGACTTTGCAATAAGATAGTGGAACAAAGTGGGACTGCAGCAGGTCAGACTTTTGAGGCCTACAGTCGTCATGACTGGGTCATTACGCTGTCTAAAGAATCCAGTGTAGGGCTTCTGCTGTGTGCACGGAGACACTAAAGAGTGGCAGGTAAATGCATCACATGTTGTGTAAAATGTGAAAAAATTTCAGGACCTCAGAGATCAGCTTGTTCACCAACTAATAACAGAGTACCTTCTTTGTAGACCCTCTTGATCTCTCGAATCTCTTGGTTTGTTCTTGTTGCCAGAATCTCCACCAGGATGTGTTCCCGGGTACCCAAACCCTGTTGGAAGAAAGAAAATGCTTAAGGTGATCAAAGCCAAAACAATTAAGGGTAACAATACTTTCATAGGACTCTTTAAAACATAATTACAAACTGTTATACAAGCAGTAAACATATTAGGGATCAAACTGATAACCACAGAAGGTAGCACAGCCATGAAGAGTGACTATCTATCTAATGTAATATTTGGTACATAAGGTTTTGGTACATTACCTTTGTGGCCTTCCTGAACAGGTAGGTATCAAATTGAGCGGGCGATGAGATCAGAGCCAGAGCCAAATCCTCCAAATGTGAGTGGAGAGCTGACTGCAAAGCTTTTTCCAAACTCTGCAAGACACACCAAGGCATTTCAAAGCAGACTTAGACTTTAGTGTGTGTTTTGGTTTTTTATATTACATCTGCCACAGTTTGGTACCATCCCTCGGTGTGAAATTCAAAAATTCTACCGCTAGGGGCTTTAAAGCAAGACTAACGTTGTATATATGGCGGCTGTGGCTCAGTGGTAGAGCGGTTGCCTGCCAATTGGAAGGTTGGTGGTTCAGTCCCATGTTGAAGTGTCCTCGGGCAAGACACTGAATCCCGAGTTGCCCCCAATGCTGCGCGTCGGAGTGTAAATATGTGTGAGTGTTTATCTGATGAGCAGGTGGCACCTTGTACGGCAGCCTTGGCCACAGTGTATGAATGTATGTGAATGGTTCCTGTATGATGTAAAAAGCGCTTTGAGTAGTTGTTAAGACTAGAAAAGTGCTATATAAATACAGCACATTTAGCTGAACAGTTGTCGCTGTGTAACCTGATGCATCACTGTGATTTGTTACACCGAACCATCTGAGAAGCTGTCATTGGGAAAGGGCAGGGACTATTTAAAAAAAATAAATAAATTTGGCAGGTAATTTGATGAACAATCTGTCTATCACGTCCACCATTGTTGTTTTGAACAGTTGTCGCAGTCACACACCTAAGCCACGCCCATAGCTGTCAGTAGCTCCTGACTGGATGCCGATTGGTTCTGTGAGCTGCTAGTTCAGACACAAATTCATTAAGTTGAAGCCTGACAAGATGGATGTCTGTGTCATATGTGATCCCACAATGTTTAAATGAATCCAGTTATCGTGCAAGGTGAATCTCTGTTGCCACAAGTAGAAGTTACAGGGAACGACCACATTCAATATTCTGTCAATTCATGACATTTGCATGAGTAACTGAGTTTAAAGTGCTCATATTATTCCCATTTTCATAATTGCATTTAGAGGTTATATCAGAATAGGTTTACATGGTTTTATTTTCAAAAGACACTATATTTTTGTCGTACTGCACATTGCTGCAACTCCTCTTTTCACCCACTGTGCTGAGCTGTCTGTTTTAGCTACAGAGTGAGGTATTTCACTTCTGTTCCATCTTTGTTGGGAGTTGTGCATACACAGTAGCTACATCAGGTAAGGACTACTAGCCAGTCAGAAGCTGGGGATGAGGGTGTGACGCGCTAGCAGCTAGGCGAGAATTATAACGTATGTTACAATATGCTGGACTAAAATAGCTCAGTTTGTGAACAGTGTTTTCTGTTGGAGATGGTAAGTACCTTTGGGGGAGGGGGGGCTTTCACTTTGCAAACCTATACGATGCACAAAAAACATAACACAATAAAAAGGAAAAGGGAAAAAGCATAATATGAGCACTTTAAAGATGTCGTCTTCAGATGACCTGACAGACAGCGAGTGGAACACAACTACAAGCAGGATCCGGGTGAGGTTTGAGTTCTTGATTACTTTTGTAATAAAAAGTTTCTTTTTAAAACTTTATTAAAATGTTAATCTATGTCATGCTAAAACATAATAGCCTGTAAACCAGACATCTGGGAGCTCATGTTTCATTTGCTCTGGCAGATATGGAGCGGGTTTATTTGGCCACACTCGGCTCGGCATTCATGAGAAATGGATCCCTCACCTGCCCAGCGGACGCTTCATACACAGCCTTGATCTTCTGTCTCTGCTCGTTGCTTCTCTTCACCAGGATGGCAAAAATCACATCCTTGTCCACTTCTGTGAGGGATACATTGTACTTTACTTTCTTTAAAGCACTTTGAGAAGAACATTTGTCTCTTTAAAAACAAAAACAAAAAACCTTAAAATAATGAAAAACGGAAGGGCAGCTCGACTTTCATCCTGTTTACCTTTTGAGGAAATGTTATTCACATTTTAATTGTTGAAAGTTCTTTACCTTTAAAAATTGTACACCATCGGCATTTAGAAACCCAAACTTTAAAAAAAAAAAAAAAAAAAAAAGGCATGAGATCATTTTTAAGGGTTAGCACACATACTTTTACTTTTAATGGCGCTCTGAAGAGTCGCAGCATCACTCGTGGCGTTGAAGTTCGGATAAGGAGTGACTGTTCCGTAATAGGGGGGTTTGGGCTTATCCTTCACCTAGAACAGCCAGAAGCACAGATTTTTTTAATTAAAACTTGCTGATACAAGCCATCAGGATTTAAAGCTACACATCATTTCAGTTTTGAAAATTATTTTTGATTCATCCCAGTTTCATCATAGGGCAGAGTGACACAAAAGATGGCATTCATTCAGTCATTTTATACGAAAAGAAAAAAATAAATAAAATAATAATAGGTGGAGTCTGTGATTCTAATCTATCAAATGCAGCAAATATCTCCTCCCAGTCTTCTGTCTGTTTGCTCTGCAAATGGGAAACTAGGTGGCTCGGACCAAGCAACACAACACTATTTCTTTCATGCTCGTGCACAGGACAGGGGAAAGGCTATGGATGTATTAAAGAAAAAGGCAGCGGGATCTAGAAGGCGACGGTAAATCTGACACATATTCTGACACACCTAATAAGCACCGACGGGCGGGTGCATTTGTTTGGGTGTTGAGCTTGAATATCAACATTCTTTCTCCAAAGTCACAGACTCCACCTTTAATAGTAAATCCAAAAACTCAAGTGTAAGCACCTGAGAAAACAAACTGTCCAGCTTCTCATTAACTTCCACATATATTTCAAGTTATTTAAATTGCAAAACTTTAAACTGGAGGGTGATCGTATAATAAACCAAACGGCAGTTAGCCAACAGCAGGTGTATCCTGCTATCATGTGACTAGTTGTAGCTGGGTGATCTAATACTCACTATGACATAGCTGTTGTCGGGGTCTTTCTGAGGGATGACATTATTGAAGAATTTCTTGAAGAAGGCCATGATACTTGGTGGAAAAGGTCGAACCTGAAACGAAAACAATCGCTGCCAAGAGGGAAAAAGAAAAACTAGTAATTTGCAGTTGATTAAAATATGTATGCATATATTTAAACAACCAAAAACATTACCTATGGTACTGCAGACAGTCTTCCCACACCAGTTTAAAGAGCTCTGGTGTGATCACAGTATTTAACTCACTCTGCAGTGTCTCCACCCATCTGTGTGCAAGGTTTCTTGTCACCTGCAGAGGATCGGCCAATCGTCTGCCACATCTCAAAGACAACATTCCTACAAGGCGACAGTAGAGGTTTGGGGCCCTTCTGACAGGTTGGGTGACTCTTCTGTACAGACTTATATTGTAGATTTCTAAGCTCTCCACCCTTTAATCAGACACCTTATTGTTCACAGACATTGGAGCTGGCAATTTCAGCACTCCAAATACTAACCTATGTGTCATACCGGCACTGGGCTCTCCCTCAACCACGCCCACTACTCATTCTCCAGTCAATCAGTATCATCGATACGATCCCCAGCCTATTAGCATTCATCACCTGTTGCCTGTTGCCAGCTCGTTAACCCATTTACAAAAACCCTCTCCAGTGTTCAGTTATTGTCAGTGCTTGGTTCTACATGGCATGTGGACTCCTGCAGCTGCGTCAGTGTGTTGCCAGAGCTTCCAGTGTTTTGTGCCTACTAAAGTGCCCATATTCTGCTCATTTTCAGGTTCATAATTGTAGTTTTAGGTTGTACCAGGATAGGTTAACATGGTTTCATTTTCAAAGAACATCAGGTTTTTGTTGTACTGTACATTGCTGCAGATCCTCTTTTTCACCCTGTGTGTTCAGGTCTCGGTTTTAGCTACAGAGTGAGGCATCTCACTTCTTTACTATTTGTGTTGGGAGTTGCACAGTAGCTAGGTAATGATAACCTCAGCTAGCTACTGTTTTTCTAACTTTGGTCAGTACAAGGCAGGATTAGCTGGGAGACTTCTTTTAAACCAGGGCCACTTGTAGAATACCTGCAGAACAGGGACACGGAAGTAGTTCTTTTGTAGATTAGGGTGAACTAGTATGTGTTGTAGCAGTGTTTTCCCATTGAGAATGAGCTAGCACACTAGAGTTAGCATGTGCTACGGTTAGCCACCTCGTCACGGTTAGTTACGTAGAAAGCCGTGGAGATGTTGCTCACCTGGAGACTGAAGGCAGAGGACATTCAGAAACCTGTATCTCGCTCAAAACAGCATGGATAGTTATTTCAAGTTTGTATACATGTGGAAGCAACAGAGACACAAAATAGCACCCCAAATCCTAGAAAAAGTGATTCTTTATTTTTTTTTTCAATATGGGCACTTTAAGTTGATCTTTTACGTAGTAATACTACATATGTTAAGTATTTTGTGAGGGAGCTGCGCAAAGTCTGAAACTGCCTTGAGTGATGTCACTTGAGTCAGCGGGTGGATCCCAAGACTCTTATTTGATATCTCCTCGCTTGAACCGGAAGCCGTTCTGGTCTGTCTCAAAGCTCTTATGGTGCATTCAGGTCACCTGGGAATATCAGGTACCGCCCCCGTGATTACAATAGGCTCGTTCGAGATGAACTGCGCCTCGCCTGTAAAGTAGACGAGAGCAGGCGGCAGCAGCAGGGGGCGGTGACAAAAAGCTGCGGTAAAGTCGGACAGTTTCCATCCGATTCCAGCCGCCTTCAGGCTGGAAAGGAAGTGACAAAAACACTATGGTGCGATTATGATTTAATAAAATATAATCAGACCCACAGATCAGCTGGTACACACTCTCTAGTTGTTTTAATTATGACAGATTAGCTATCAGAATGTTCTACATGCAATCTGTTGCTGATTTTAATTAACAATTAACAGACTGGAGATGATCCGTGATCTGAACAGATTTAGTCTCTCTGACTTCTTAACGTCACTATCAGCCACACAACGTGTGTTCTGTACAGAATAAGTCTTTAAATCAGACAAATAGCAACTAAAATCCCTCCGATTAAAAAACAATAAAAAGTTTATGTAAAACGTCATCATGTTGTAAACCAATCAGCTTTAAAATCGGCTGAGAAGCCGGCGTTTCCCAGCATGCTCTGGGTCCGCCTGGCTCTTGCAGTCGGTGAAAAGCAACTGCGCTACCTGCGTCTCAGAACTGCGTCCGCCTTGCTCTCGTGAGATTTCCGTTGCCCACGTGTGCATGACGTCAGAGCAAGTCGGGATCAAGTCGGACACAAATCTAACCGGCATGCAACGGGCGCCGATCGCCGGTGATCGATTCTGCGCAGACCTGGCTCATCTCGAACGAGCCTACTGTTTTTGCCACCGTTCACGTGGTCGGGATGCGTGTTCTTCTTCTTCTGTTATATTTGTGTCTGGCATAACAACTTGTTGCATGACTGCCACCAACTGTTGGGCGTAGCCTTGAGCATCAGGTGTGTGAAAGCATGGAGGCCACAATAACAAAGATTTGTTGCTGTTTTCTTATGCGAGCATACAAACGGCACATCGACAGGTGTTTGTGTTATCTGACAACGATCGGGAATGGACACTTTTTTTTATACATACGCCTAATTATGAATAATTTGAAACATGTTCTGTCTGTGTATGTTTCTTGGCAGAGGTGTTTGTCCACAACAAACAGTTTGTCATTTAATATTTTCAGTGAACCAAAGTCAGTTGTCAACAATGCGTCACCAGCAGGGAAACTCTGTTTGCAAACTAGCCCAAGTTTCCCACCTCTGATTCCCACATGAAGTGACGTGAATGATGACGTTTTCACTGGGAAAAATGTTTTTACGATGCCCGTGAACGCACGGTTATTCCTGCCCCGAGGATCAAGGAGCAAGGCTTGAAGAGCGAGGATCGACGCGCAAGGATCGAGGATTGAAGCGCAAAGAGTGAGGACCGAGGAACTAAGAGGAAAGGACGTGTCGTCCGTCTAAAAACACATTTCCTCGTTTCCTCTCTCCTCACATCATTTCCTAGTCTCACCAATGCTTCCAAGGAGGGACAAACTAGGACGCGAGAAAATCAATTGAAGGGGACATGAATGCAATTAAAGGACTTATGACGTTCCAAGTGTCAGCTCAGTCTTTTATATTTTATATATTTTGAAACAACCCCATCTTGGCTTTTTGTGTATCAAGACTGGGGATGTAAAGGACCTGAAATGTCTACTTTGTGACATAAACTATGAAAACATTAACAAAATAAAGTAGGATTAAATACAATAAAAATGTTGTACATGTTATTAAAATATTTTAAACTTTATTTGAAGTCAGAATCATACCATGAATTACAAAGTCAGTGTAAATGTGAGAGAAAACTACATTAGCACACACTCGTTTCTGTGAATATTACTGTATATATGTAAGCAATGATAATATACAAAGTGGATATTACAAAAAATAAACTATTATTTTCTATATTAAAACATTAAAACAGATTAAAATAATTATTGTAATATTGTGCTTAAACCATGGCCCAAAGACAAGAGTTTGTGTTTGAACTTTTCTATTCTATTTCCTTGCTTGTAATTTGAAACAGAAACTCCTTCCACGTTGATTAATCTGTTGCACCGGCATTTGTACTTGTACTTGTTTTTATGTTACCTATTTATTTTACGAGAAATGTGTATACAATTTATACAGAGTCCGACAAAATAAATCTTGATTTAAGTTTTTCAAGGTTTTTAGCCACATCTCACTTTCTTCCTCAGCAGAACTGTTTGCTGGGTTGCATGAGCGTCAGTTTGTTTGAAACGTGCCGGGGACAGAGACGCTTTCAGAAGTGCATTTTCATAAATGCTGGGTACAATGAGGCATTCATTTTTTCCTCTTCTTTCGCGCAGGTCATGTTTTGAAAGACACTGTCCTGTTGCTTACTAATGTAAATGAATAAAAGTTTATACAAAAATGTGACGATGTCTGACACGTTTTATGAAAAAAAAGTCTTAAGTTTAAAAAAAAGCATTAGACATGACCCACTATGTTCTGCTTCATGTATCCATGTAGACAATGTGACGTGACATCGGACTCGGAGAAAGGAGCTACTAAAGGAAAATAGGCCTGGCCTACCATGTTGAAATTCAGTGGGCAAATGTGTGGCTATTGAATTCCTGGTACAAATGACCATATCTAGAAGCGTGTAGCCAGCGCAGCAGCAGAACGGCTGTGTCTGTGCCTGCCCTGTGGGGATAGAGATTTTTGTGGATTTGTTGTCATCTGTCACTCAAGAATTATTTGTGTTATGAACTTTTTTTAACTAAATTGAGCTTCAGGTTTTCAAAAAAAATGACTGATTATGAAATCTGATAGATATGCGTCCCCACCGTCCCCACTGAAATCAACGCCTCTGCTGGGTTGCCATAAATAGTTGACGATGACAGCTGAGAAAATTCTTTTCACTCACAAAGACTGAGATGCGGTTGAAATCTCCAGAAAAAGCTTGTACATATTGGTTAAGTTGCCAAATTATTGTTTCTAAGAATACAACTCTTTTTGCTCCAGTACATGGAGTACTTTGGGCACAGAAATTTCCTCAGGAATAAATAAAGCTCTATCTTCTTGTATCTGATCTAATCCAAAATACTGTTGCTATGGTTACCTACAGTTTAATATTAACTAAACACTGAAAAAGGTGTCCTGATAGAAACAGACAGCTACCAGCCAATCAAAAATTAATATTTGAAGTGGCCATGGTAATGTAAGCGTAATTAATTGTGAGACTGTGAGCAATAGCAAACAACCTGCAATCCACCTTGGTGCCTTTAAGCAGAGCAGACTCTCAAATGAATTTAGCTATATTGTCTTCATCTCTGTGTCTGCTCATTTTTTAATTCTATTCATAGTAGAATTGCAAAAAGTAGTGCTTCCTTTTTTGTGAACATTGCTGTCGTCTTCTTTGAATAAACCTTATCAAAATGATCACTGGACAACACCGACTGGAGGTTCTGAGCTTAAGTTCAGTGTGAGCACCCACATCAAATAGTCTTTGTATTGTAAGCATTAAAGTTGCATGTTGCGGCCGTACAGAAAAAGCAAATTAAAATATGAGCTAACATTAGGGCTGGGACGGTATGGATTTTTTCTTACCACAGTTGAAAAGCAAGAAATTCCCAAGTTACCCCCTTACGAGAGTAACGTATGTTAGAGCAAGAATGGCAACATATGTTGCAGCCCAAGTGCAGCTCGTCTAGCAGCTGAGCAGACAGACTTATATACCAATATAAGCTGCTCGGTTTAAGGCTACGAAACGTACATGCAGGTTGAAATTCAAACGTGCCGTTTTATCTGGATAAAGCTATAAACAGAAGGACACTCTGCTATCTGCTAGGCTAATGTGCAATGGTAAACACTGCAGCAATGTAATGTAATGTAATGTGTCTCCCTCAGCTGAGAACTGAGAAATGTCTTTGCCTTTCCTACAGTCATATATGGTAGGAAAAGGCTAATACATTTCTCCCGATACAAGACATGACACAGGTACTCTCTAGGTACTAAAATTCAACACAAATGGAATGTTATTATGTGTCATTGAACATTGCACATTTTGCAGTGGTGACGGTGACAAGCTCAGACCCGCGGTATGTGTCACGAGGTATTGCGGTAATGAGGTAACCGTCCCAGCCCTAGCTAACATATTAATAACAATGCATATTGTCTGCCCATCTTTAGAACCTTTAGACCCCCATTTTTAAGGTTTTTACAGAATAATGTTGCAAAACTACTGGAGGTTACAGTTTATAGAGTTGTAACTTTCAAAGATTACCTCCAGCAGAAAGAAATATGAAGACCTATAATGAAAGTCCTTGTAACTGCATTGCAAAGCTGTTTTTGTCTCTAGCTGTGAAATGAGCAGAGATGGAACGTGATTTTCTCACACTGTTATCTGGGAGGGGGGCCCCCTCTCCCCCTCCCGCGGCCTCGGCCTGGTCCAGCACCAGGCATTGGTCCAGGTCCTCTGGGCCCGGGCGCCCGGCTCACCGGACCTCGAGCGTTGGGGTTTGGCGATGCCAAAGTCACATCTTTCTGCAGGTTAATACCTTTACCGGCCGACCCGGGCTTCGTCTTAGTTGGCTTGGATTCTGGCTCCGGTGTCTTTTCTGTTTTAGACAGGGACAGGGATACATCAGCTGAGTATCTAGATTTCTTGTCATCCGCTAGTTTTGAATTCACAACCTTAAAAATATTTAAATGAATGCTAAACATAGTGTTTGATATCCAGAAGGAATTTAATGTTTTAGGTTAATAAACCTTGGATTATAATATATACAAAGTTACAGAACTTTAGTAGCATTTCTTTGATATGTGGGCATAGGACAATCAGCTGTGCAGGAGTTTACCGACCAGGCTCTGGAGGAGCAGGGGGGATGAGGGATCGGTTTGGCAGCAGGTCCTCCAGGTCTTTCATGACCTGATTAGTGCTGTCTGTGTTGTTCCTCCGGTTCTTCTCTTCATCCCGAGCCTAGAGAGAGAGAGAGGGGGAGAGAGGGAGAGAGTGAGAGAGGTAGTGGACAGAAAAAAGTGGGTTAAAACAACAGATTCAGAGACATTCAGAAAGAGAGAAAATAATTAGGAGCAACAGAACTCTTGTGTTAAATGTGTTATTTAAGTTAAATATATGTCAAGAAGGTGCTTAAAAGATGACCATATTCTATATATGTTTCTTATTGTTAACAAATTCCATGAAAAGACCGAAACAAACAATGTGTGTCCGTCTCTTAATACTTTGACGTCCCTTCCCTGTCTGTGGGTCTCAGCCCCAAGCCCCTTGGAGACAAAAATCTAGAATATTACAAATATACAGTTTGATATTAAAAAGGTTCAGTAGTTTTTTTTTAACAGTTGGGCACAGTAGTTTCTATCAAATGTAACTCAAACAGGAGGAAAAAGTGGAACTGTTGGGGACTGTTTTAAGGTGCGGATGACACATTTGGTGCTCTAGTATTTACAGCAGCAGGATGATGTACATGAGAATGAGTCAAAAATAAACTAACATGCTCACTCTGATCTGACACTGTCAACATGCTAATGTTAAACAGGTATGTGTGGGACTATGGGAGCCATTCTGGTTTAGCATTTTAGCATGTTAGCATTTGCCAATCGGCACTGAACACATAGTACAGCTGAGACCTATGGGAGTATTTAGTAGTTAATAGTTTTCAAGTACGCCATGCCTTGACCCTTGCAGCTAGCTAAACAGTATGCTGCACTTCTTTGTTATCAGATGTGATTTGGCTTAAAAAAAAAAAGTCAGTTCAGTAGTCTGCAGTTCTGTGCAGCAACCCACTCCTGTATTTGTAAGCAGGGTTTGAACAGTGTGCATTGCTTTCTCATTCTTTACTTACCATCTGCATCTTCTTCTTCAGCTCCGTGTTGGAGTTTTGATAGGCCTCCGACACAGAGTTCAGATAGTAGATGGCCAGTCTGTAAAAGGGAAATGACAGGACTTGTTGTATTTTCAGTGGCTGCAAAGACACACAATCTAGTACTAGGGCTGCAGCTAACGTTTACTTGAATTGTCAATTAATCTGTTGATATTTTCTCGATTTGTTGTTTGGTCTACAAAAATGTCAGAAAATGGGGGAAAAATGTCGATCAGTGTTTCCCAAAGCCCAACATGACGGCCTCAAATGTCTTGTTTTGTCCACAACACAAAGATATTCAGTTTACTGTCACAGAGGAGTAATGAAATTAAGAAGAAGCTGGAATGACAGAATTTGTGCTTTTTTCATAAAAAAAAAAAAACACTCACACCATGAGCAGTACAGCTGGTATGATGAGGCCGGGGTTGGCTGCATAGCTGAAAATGGTTCCCAGGAAGGCTGGCAGGTCCAGGTCGATCGTCTCCATGATCACATCAAACATCTTCTGCTTCCCACTGCAAACATCAGCATGGTCAATTTGTGTGTGTGTGTGTGTGTGTGTGTGCTTGCGTGCGTGTGTGTGTGTATTTGCACGTGCTCATATCTAACCACAGCACATTCAAGCTCTTTCAAATTCCATTTTAAAGCTTTTTCCAGCACCTTACACCTCCATAAATTACATACCAATACATAGTCAAAATTATTATTTAGTGTTTTTGTCACATTAACAGACATAATGCTATAAACAGCCACAATTGTGATTCGTAATAGCAGAAGCATCAGATATTTAAGCAAAACAAGTTTTAATTTTGAAACGTATCACTGTCTAAGTAGACTTTGCTTGCTATCTAACAGACATATTTTACAGGTCTTAGTTTTGGGACACATTCTTGATATATACAAGGTTTGATCAAAATCTGACAACAACCTGTAATTCCATTTTAATTGTAATTCCAGTCTTTGCCGGGATGCAGGACCACCACACCGCAGCAGACTTGCTGTGGCAGACCGTGGTGAAGTTGTTTTTTTCGATTTCGATCGAAAATCAAATAGAAATTCAAGCATTTTTCAAAGGAGTTCAAGCACCCGTACGAACCCTGTAACCAGTGTTGAGGAGCAACTACACTACAATTAAATGTAACAGAAGTATGTAATTTCATTACAAAAAAAGGTAACTAATCGATCAGTTACTGGGAAAAATATGCAATTAAATTACAGTTACTTACTAAGCTCAGCTATATGTTGACTAGTGTTTATTTTGTTGCTTTGCATGTGTTTCATGTCCACAATGCCTTTTGCCGTTTGCAGACACAGCCGTTTGGTAAAGTTTGATGCTTTTCGGTTTGCAGCACCACTTGTCTTGACAGTTAAATTGCCTCTAAAGCCTTCATTACAAATTTAGAAAAGCAATCAAAAGGTTATTAAATAATATTACGTTACTTTGATAAAGTAATTGAAATAGTTACTACTACTATTGCATTTTGAATAGGCTAACTTGTAATCTGTAACTTATTACATTTCTAAAGTAACCTTCCCAACACTCTCTAACTATGCTTCCTGATTATTTGTCATGTACGCAGGGTTTTCCCTGCCATTATATGGTTTAGGTGCAGCACCGAGCCGCTTTGGGCAGCATCTAAGCCGAAAGGAATGTCACTAAAAGACTTTTCTTAATTCTAATGATGCTCTTTGAGTGTTGCTTTTCCAATGTTTTAGACACAGATATGGAACAAATATTGGTTCAAAATGATGTGAAAAAGACACAAAACTACCACAAAAGGACAAACTGACTACAAAGAGTCGCTAAATAACAGAGACCCAAAACAACCCCAAAGAAAAATGACCAAAAATAGACGCAACACGACTACAAAGAGACGCAAAAAATGGGAAAATTGAAATACGTAACATTTTCTTGACAAAGGACGCCTTAACCCCCCTGCCAAATACGCGAACTTAAGTCTTCCACAAAGCTAGGGAAAACACTGCGTATGTCTTCAATGTGCGGTTACCTGAAGGGGCCGCAGTCAAACGAAGGCGGCAGTGTCATGATGGTGTAGACCACAGGTAACAGACTGAGGAAGAGGATGAGGAGCAGCAGGCCCATGTAGAAGTTGTTGGACTTGGAGGCTTTGAAGACCCTCTCGTGTGGGACGTTGGTGGCCATTACAGCCCAACACTGGTAGTACATGGAGCTGAGGAGGCGAAGCACGTTGATGCCGACCAGCCCAGGAGCATAAAACGCACCCATCCTGAAAAAACACCACAACATGACATCAAATTTTTGTATATGAAAGATTTTTTTATTATTTTGTAGGGCATTTTGGCCTTTAACTGATAAGACAGGAATTTGGGGAGAGAGAGGGAGAAGACATGCCGCAAAGGGCCACAGGTCGGAATCGAACACTGGGCTGGTAAGGACTGAGCCTTGGTACATAGAGCGCACGCTGTACCAGGTGAGCTATGAGGGCTCAACCCATCTGCCGCTTTGTATAAAAATGGTTGTCATTCACACAGCTACTTTTATACTTTAAGTAAATTTCCAAACCTGTACTTGGTTACTTTTACTTGAGTAAAGAAGTTGAATCAGTACTTCTACTTTTAGTAGTAGTATTTTTTAACACAAGTTTCTGTACTTCTACATAAGTACGGGAAGTGAGTACTTTTGCCATCTCTAAATATCAATACATTTAGGGTGCTTTCACGTCTGAGCAGTTTGGTCTGTTTTGACCCTAACCCTGGAGCATTTTGTGGGATAGTCCGGTTTGTTTGGGGAGGGGCGACAGCTCATTAGAACTCTGGTGCGGTGCGGACCAAACAACCAAAATCTGGTGCGCTTGAAAACGGTGTCTCGGCTGCTTCCAAGTGCTCTACAGTTCTGTTCACTTAAGGTGAGAACACGATCTTAAATATAGAAAGTTAGCCAAAATACAGTACACTTACTGGCCTGCAATTTCATTGTCCAATCGACCAGCAACCGTTTCCGTGTGACATTTGTTTACAGTGTTTGCCGTGGTTTGACAAAGTGCAGTGTGAACGCAAATCAAACATGAAAACTGCCACAGCGCCCATAGGCTTAAATTATTCACTGCATATAACACTCCTAGTGTAATAGTGTTGTCAATAGTATGTGCGATAAAACTGCTAAAGTTTATTAGCAATCACAAACTGTATGAGTGATTGCTTTGAAAACAATTATTGCAGGTAACAACTACTACATGTGGTTTCTATTGTTGCTATTATTTCCTTCACCAAGGAGATTTTTCAATTCCGTTTGGTTGTTTTTCAGCAGGATAACGGAAAAACCACAAGCTCAATTTTCTTTTCAACTTTCTGGGAGGGTATAGCATGGGCTAAGGAAAAACACATTACGTTTTGGAGCCAAAACAATTAACACATTAAACAATGTGAGGCATTTGACCAGAAAATGCTGGACCCACCATATGGACAGGAGACGTAGTCAAGGTGGTACAGTAGCCTAGATGAGCCACACTATATATATATATATATATATATATATATATATATATATATATATATATATATAGGCCACACTATATATATATATATATATATATATATATATATATATATATATATACATAAATTTTCTGGTTTCATCCATTGTTGCATGCCAAAAATTGTGGAACTATGTGACACCTTTGATGTGTGTTACACCTGATACACATATGTGTTAGATATATTGTTAAACTTAAAAAAGGTTTGTGTTTATTATCTAATTGAATGTCCTATTAAGATCCTAAAATTAAAATACAAAAGTATGCCAAGAATCACACCTTGAACGTTTTAGGCAGTAAATACAGTATTATAGGCCAAGGTCTGAGACACCCTGAGACATAATTTAACATAACACACACACTAATATACACACACAGAGAAACACACTGTAAACTGAGTGTGTGCAGTATATGTGTAAAAATAAAGTTTGTACCAGATCATCCCTTGATTGAAGACCAATCCAAGTACATTACCACTGATGTCAAACTCTCCATATGAGGGCTGAAAGTGAACAGAGATATGATTGACTTAACATTTACTTAAACTTATTCAATCTAACAGCTAAAGGGACTAAAAAAAGTGGGCTGGGATTGACTCCACCCACAAATAGAGTTAGCTGAAGGAGAAGGACATGTCAGGCTTTATCCCAGTACTGTACATCGGGTAAGCCGCTTAAGTAACAGTAAAACACCTGAAAGCAAAACTCAACACTAAAATGTATTGTATTTGTTCATGAACATGAAGTAAACTGTCTGTCAACGGGAAAAAGAAACACAATGGCTGTGTTGTATGTAACAGTGTGTAAATCCTGATCCGTTATATTAAATTCACTTTCTTCTTCATTTCATCAGTGCAATGCGGTGCCTGTCACATCTGTCTGCACGGCACGCATGTCAGATCACTCCTTCTCCATGGCTGGCTGAATCTACACTTTCCCTGTCTCCTCCCTACACTAGAAAACAAAAAAGAGGGGAAGAGCATCCACCTGTGTTATTCTGTGACTATAACTAATTAAAACTTGGTTTTCTTCTAATTTTCTCGACAAACAGGACAGGATGCGGGATAACTACTTGTTTCGGGACATCTGGTCACCCTTAGTCTCACATTGCCAGACCTTCATCCACAGCACTATAAAGGAAGGTCCGGCTAGTCCACATAGCATTCTGAGATGGGAGAAAAACTTGCTCTGGTTTATTGGCATTTCTTTAAACCAATGACAATCGTCTTGGGCGGCGCAATTCGTGCCGGACGGAGCCCCAGCGCCGCTGCAAAATAGCCTCGGGAAGGAACTTGTTTTGGTGGAACGTGTACGTTTAAAGGTTATTTTAGTTGTGCAACAGAAAACTCAGATTGGACAGATAGTCTAGCTAGCTGTCTGGATTTACATGGCAGAGATCTGAGGAGCAGTTAACCATAGTCCTCATAGATCCAACAGAGTTTAGAATTGTAACAAAAAGAAAGCTGGGACATTGTGGATGTAGACTGTGTCACCCTAAACCCAAGTGTTAGACAAATTGAAACTTTGACCTGAAAAGCACAGGTGTAAATAATAAAAGCTGAATTCCATAGCTTCAGTTTCAAGGCCCTAGTACTGTCATGGTTTATTGGGACACTTAAATAAAACTTCATCAAAAGTGCTTTTCCTATCATGACAAGTTAAAATGTAAAATGTAAATGTCAATTGAAATGTGTGTTGTGAAAAAGAACATTGGTGCGTGGACACTGCTGTCCCACAATGCATACTGTACAGACAACAGTGCACACTGAAATGGAGTTCACTACTTACTATGGAGCAGTTTTAGACTCACACTAAGTAAACCATTGAAATTAAAATGCTTCAGTTGTCAGACTCACAAATCCAGCCTCCAGGTCCCAGCACCAGCAGTAGTTGAGGAAGCGAACGATGACAGCTCGAGCAAAGTCACCAATCAGGATGGTCAGGTAGGACACCTGGATGTCCGACACCGTCAGCTTCACAAACTCCTAGAAGAACACAAAGTCAGAACAGTGAAATGTTTATAAAAGCTTTCATCTCACACAGTTTTCAAAACATTGGTCAGAAAGGGACTAATTTAGCTTTTTTCTAGTGACTATAAGATGAAGACATCATTTTCAAATTAAAACAGACTCCAAGAAATCAATCATTCCTAACATTCAGGTGATGAAAGCTGGAGAATTACTCAGCATAGATGGTGGGTTTTTTGCTGTTACAAACTTTTTGAACTTTAAGTTACTTTAAGTTATCAGAAGATACTTTGGCTCGAGAAAAGTGCAAAAACAAGATTAACCTAAAATGCATGATATACAAAATGTGTCAAATTACTGGACGAAATTGCAGTATGTTTCTGCAAATAATCCCCATAACATGACATTACTAACAAAATTACATATATAATCATGTAATGATGACAATTATTTAGAAATACTTGTGGCTTGTGTTTAGGTGTCATATAAAAAGGGAACTAGTTTTTTATCTTCATTACTATGCCGACGGCGGTCTCCCAGCAGGGTCCTCGGATGACATCAGCAGGGTTCATGGGGGGTGGGATGGCATTGCTGTCGTTGACCAGCCGCGTGTAGTTGGCGTAGTACTCCTTCATGGCCCAGATGGTGGCGTTCTTAATGGACTCCTCTTCTTCCAGCTATGAGGCACAGAGTGAATTAGTCAGCGGTGACACAAGTTAATATTCAGCATAACGAAAAATAGGGATAGACCGACCGTTTCATTTGCCTGATAACCAATAAAGTGAATTAATTAAAAAGTAAGCTCTGTTGGCTCAGCTACAGCTCTGTGTCTGTCCCTCTGCTTCGGTTTTCCTCTCCACTGAGTCTGACTTAATATCTCGCTAACACACAGTCTTTTACTTTGTATTATGTTGAAAGTTTCTAATGTATTAAATAATTGCTTAAATCATTAAAGTTGTGTGTTGGATTTTTGTAACATTCCCAAATTTTTATAATTTTTTATTTTATTTTATTTTATGCTCTGACTTACCAACCCGGCGGCCAACTTTCAGCAGAAAAGGCAGTTGGGCTGCCAGTCTCTCCGAGTTGGTCAAACAAGTGCCTCGGAACAGAGTGACGGCGACTTGAGCGTACGTTCTGGGCAGCAGGCGGAGATAATCTGTATTGTTGTCCACTAGAGGTATGTGTACCAGAGTTTATCCCTCTAGTGGTACACTAGAGGTATGTGTACCAGGGCTAGTGGTACACTAGCTGGTACACTAGAGGTATGTGTACCAGGGCTAGTGGTACACTAGAGGTATGTGTGCCAGAGTTTATCCCTCTAGTGGTACACTAGAGGTATGTGGACCAGGGCTAGTGGTACACTAGAGGTATGTGGACCAGGGCTAGTGGTACACTAGAGGTATGTGGACCAGGGCTAGTGGTACACTAGAGGTATGTGGACCAGGGCTAGTGGTACACTAGAGGCATGTGTACAAGGGCTAGTGGTACACTAGAGGTATGTGGACCAGGGCTAGTGGTACACTAGAGGTATGTGGACCAGGGCTAGTGGTACACTAGAGGTATGTGTACCAGGGCTAGTGGTACACTAGAGGTATGTGTGCCAGAGTTTATCCCTCTAGCGGTACACTAGAGGTATGTGTACCAGAGTTTAAGAGGGGGGGGCACCAAATTATTGTTAATGTTTTGAAAGTAAAAAAAAAATTAAATAAAATTATTGGGATACAATACAAGTACATATTAACCAACTGACATTTCCATCCTTAGATCCACAGTGCCTCACGTGGGTCAAAATAGGTGCCAGATTACATGATTGTTGCATGCGTCTTGGATATTTCTATATTAATACATATATGTAGTAGGGGTGACCCCATATAGTCGACTTTTAGTCGACGATTTGATCTAAGTAACCTGATTGGCTAATCTCACAGTCAAATCGTAGCAGTGTCTGAACATCTGGTTATGAAAAAAGGATCATTCCGTTTGGATTTATGAGGAGATGAATGTCTGATTTTATATAAAATTGCTTGGTATTTTCCAATAAATCATGATCATATATCCATCCATCCATCTTCATCCGCTTATCCGGTATCGGGTCGCGGGGGCAGCAGCTCCAGTAGGGGACCCCAAACTTCCCTTTCCCGAGCCACATCAACCAGCTCCGACTGGGGGATCCCGAGGCGTTCCCAGGCCAGGTTGGAGATATAATCTCTCCACCTAGTCCTGGGTCTTCCCCGAGGCCTCCTCCCAGCTGGACGTGCCTGGAACACCTCCCTAGGGAGGCGCCCTGGAGGCATCCTCACCAGATGCCCGAACCACCTCAACTGGCTCCTTTTGACGCGAAGGAGCAGCGGCTCTACTCCGAGCTCCTCTCGGATGACTGAGCTTCTCACCCTATCTCTAAGGTAGACGCCAGCCACCCTCCTGAGGAAACCCATTTCGGCCGCTTGTACCCTGGACCTCGTTCTTTCGGTCATGACCCAGCCTTCATGACCATAGGTGAGGGTAGGAACGAAAATTGCCCGGTAGATCGAGAGCTTTGCCTTCTGGCTCAGCTCTCTTTTAACGGTGCGATAAACTGAATGTAATACCGCACCAGCTGCTCCGATTCTCCGACCAATCTCACGCTCCATAGTCCCCTCACTCGCGAACAAGACCCCAAGGTACTTAAACTCCTTCACTTGGGGTAAGGACTCACTCCCTACCCGAAGAAAGCACTCCATCGGTTTCCTGCTGAGTCCTGGCCGTGGAACAACGGATCAGATGATCATATACAGGTAAAAGCCAGTAAATTAGAATATTTTGAAAAACTTGATTTATTTCAGTAATTGCATTCAAAAGGTGTAACTTGTACATTATATTTATTCATTGCACACAGACTGATGCATTCAAATGTTTATTTCATTTAATTTTGATGATTTGAAGTGGCAACAAATGAAAATCCAAAATTCCGTGTGTCACAAAATTAGAATATTACTTAAGGCTAATACAAAAAAGGGAGTTTTTAGAAATGTTGGCCAACTGAAAAGTAAGAAAATGAAAAATATGAGCATGTACAATACTCAATACTTGGTTGGAGCTCCTTTTGCCTCAATTACTGCATTAATGCGGCGTGGCATGGAGTCGATGAGTTTCTGGCACTGCTCAGGTGTTATGAGAGCCCAGGTTGCTCTGATAGTGGCCTTCAACTCTTCTGCGTTTTGGGTCTGGCATTCTGCATCTTCCTTTTCACAATACCCCACAGATTTTCTATGGGGCTAAGGTCAGGGAGTTGGCTGGCCAATTTAGAACAGAAATACCATGGTCCGTAAACCAGGCACGGGTAGATTTTGCGCTGTGTGCAGGCGCCAAGTCCTGTTGGAACCTGAAATCTCCATCTCCATAGAGCAGGTCAGCAGCAGGAAGCATGAAGTGCTCCAAAACTTGCTGGTAGACGGCTGCGTTGACCCTGGATCTCAGGAAACAGAGTGGACCGACACCAGCAGATGACATGGCACCCCAAACCATCACTGATGGTGGAAACTTTACACTAGACTTCAGGCAACGTGGATCCTGTGCCTCTCCTGTCTTCCTCCAGACTCTGGGACCTCAATTTCCAAAGGAAATGCAAAATTTGCTTTCGTCAGAAAACATGACTTTGGACCACTCAGCACCACTCAGTCCAGCTCTTTTTTTCCTTAGCCCAGGTGAGACGCTTTTCGCGCTGTTTCTTGGTCAACAGTGGCTTGACACGAGGTATGCGGCAGTTGAAACCCATGTCTTTCAAGCGTCTCTTGGTGGTGGATCTTGAAGCACTGACTCCAGCAGCTGTCCACTCCTTGTGAATCTCCCACATTTTTGAATGGGTTTTTTCACAATCTTGACTAGGCGCGGTGATCCCTATTGCTTGTACACTTTTTCTGACCACAGTTTTTCCTTCCCTTTGCCTCTCTATTAATGTGTTTGGACACAGAGCTCTGAGAACAGCCAGCCTCTTCAGCAATAACCTTTTGTGTCTTTCCCTCCTTGTGCAATGTGTCGATGGTCGCCTTTTGGACAGCTGTCAAATCTGAAGTCTTCCCCATGTTTGTGTAGGCTTCAGAACTGGACTGAGAGACCATTTAAAGCCCTTTGCAGGTGTTTTGAGTTAATCAGCTGATTACTTTGTGGCACCAGGTGTCTTCAAAATGTAACCCTTACACAATATTCTAATTTTGTGACACACGGAATTTTGGATTTTCATTTGTTGCCACTTCAAATCATCAAAATTAAATGAAATAAACATTTGAATGCATCAGTCTGTGTGCAATGAATAAATATAATGTACAAGTTACACCTTTTGAATGCAATTACTGAAATAAATCAAGTTTTTCAAAATATTCTAATTTACTGGCTTTTACCTGTATATATATCCTACTCATGTGGGCAAAAATCTGATGTGCCGGTACTCAGTACTGACCTTTTTCAGAATCAGAAAAGGTTTTATTGCTAACAATAAGTACACTGGAATTTGCCCTAAACATAAACAAACTAACAAATGTTTAATAGACATATTAAACATTAAAATAAATTTACGCCAAAACAAGACAAAACAACGAGCACCAATTCACCAAAGTCCCAGCTGTTGGCGCCATCTTGGTAGTTAAAAGTTAAAAGACCAATATTATTTATATATTAATATTTAAAAATTGTTGATGAGTTTCAGTTAAGTTATCATCATCAAGGGCATCTGGGAAAAAGCCATACCTTGGAGTTGACCTCATCGAACAGGGCAAACAGAAAGGTGTAGAGGTTTCCCAGGAAGAGGGCGAAGATGCGTCCGAGCTGCCACTTGAGGGCGATTCGAGGATGGTAGTCCTCCAGCTCAGCGATGGTCTCAAATAGAGGAGGACACACCAGACCCAGCAGAGACATGATGATCTCCAACTGTCCAAAACAGAGAGTCAGCATTATCAGCATCATTGTCAGAATCTGACTGCTTCATTCAGAGCCGCCTGAGCATCATTACCTCGTTCTTCTCATACCAGCTGAGGTCGGTCCTGTTGGCAAACTCCTGTGACCTCTTCACCACGAAGTAGATGAGGTATCCGCTGCCGCCCAGGCTGCAGATGATCATGAAGTTAGCCAGGACTCGGAGGAACCTCCGCAGGTGAATGTTCTCGTCCTTCTGGTTTTCCTGCTCGTCCACGATGGACTCCTGTTGGTGTCAAAACAGGAACGGAAAAGTCAGTAGAGAAGAGCATTAGCAGTGGAGTAGTCTTGCATTGCCAGAACTTCCTCCACAGCGCTGCGAAGGAGGTTCTGGCTTGTCCACACAACATTCTCGGACGGGAGAAATACTTGCCCTGGCTCTGGACTTCTTTTTCTCAAAAGCCTTGAATCTCTCTGGCTGACTTTACTGTCCTTTAGAGGCTGTGCCGGGTTACGTTTTAAAGCTGGAGCAACTGGTATCATATGAAACTATGACCTAAGTAATTGATATTATGCTAGCTTGTCTGGAAGGGGGCTGAATAACTCCAAACTTAGGCAAAATGTTTGCGAGGGAATAACTGGCATAGCCATTTTTAAAGGGGTCCCTCTGACCTCAAGATATCTGAATGAAAATGGGTTCTATGGGTAACCACGTGTCTCCCCTTTACAGCGGGGCTCAACAATAAGGATTGCCCGATGGCCCGGGGCAAGTAAAGCGCCACGCCGGGCAAGTAAATACAGTATGACAACCTACTGGCCAGTTTGGGCATGTGGGTTGCAAAGTCATGACAACCAGATATAAACAACAGCGCAAGTAGGGCAATTTCTCCTCCAGCAGAGTGATAAACAGCATGAATGTCTCTGGAATAACCGTGGATCATTTGCCCTGTGTGATATCTGTCTAGCTGAATGGACTTACAGTAAAAAAAACGATTTTATGTTGGTCTAAAGACTGAACTAGAACTCTTTCTTGATAACTTTCAGCACCACGCACAGGATCAATTACACCTACACTATTTTTTATTACTGTTGCCTACCTGCAGTGTAGCTACTAGAGCTATAGTAGAATTGAGGGTACCTAAAATGTATGCTATCAAAGAAATTATTGATAGAAACTACTGTCTCCATTAATTTAGTTATTGCAATTAGATTTGATAGTTTTTTTTTTTAAATAATAGCTTCCACTTTTAGTATAAACTTTAACTCATATATGATACTGTTCATATGGGGTTTATACATTGTAAATTAACATCAACCATAACAACTGAGTTTTTTTCATGATTAAAATAAATAATATAATATAATTTAAAAAAAGTGTAAAGGGGACAGTAAAAATTGACTTAGGGTAAGTAGAATGTTTTTTCACTTACCTGACAGGGAAAAACCTTAACATTGAACCCTGTACAGATATGCAGACTTTATGATAATACCATTCAGTCTAAATATGTTATTTCTGCCTATTCTAAAATGGTGTATTTGAATAATTCTGCATACTGGGGTCCCTAAAGAGCCTTGGAGATTGGACATTAGGTATGGGGTATTCATGTGTTAGTCCCTCTAATTAGCCATTTTATTGTTGTGAGATATTTTTAATATTTATTTTTGGGATTCTCTTATCAAATGGTTTGAAAAATAGTGCGTAGAGATAAATGGGAAAGGAATCTCCCCGGCGGAGCGCGCCCTAGGTTTGGGCTGAGGCCAGAAAGTTTTCAACATCCGGCTCCACCACTAAACTACAGGTGTACTGAAAAATAACACAACACATGCATGTGTGTTTTTTTGTAAAGTGGTTGCCATTGGTTACCTTGAAGCTGGTGGTGATGGAGGCGTATTTGTTGTCAGCGGTCTCTGAGTTGCCTATGAGGTAATCCCAGCTGGTGAACATCTTCCAGGCAAACGTGAACTCTCCTTCGTCTCCGTCCCCACCGCCGACATCAGCGTTCTTGGCCATTCTGAAAAAACAAGACAGCCTTCGTAATGGGCAAGTAGGCAGACACACCTGGACATTATTATGTAAGTAAGTAAGTAAGTAAAGTTTCTTACTAGAACACATTTAAACACAGGTTAAGCTGACCAAAGTGCTGTATAAAAGAAAATTTAAATGTAAAAATAAAGAGTAATTTGGATATTTGCAACACTAACCCTAAAATACATTTTAAAAAGTCATCTTTTGTCACTGGTTAAAATACAATCTGTTAACACGCATTCCAAACTCTTAAAATGGCTGCCTAGACAGTACCTCATTCCAGCCAAGCTGCACCACTTTAACACTAATATTCCAGAGGCATGTATCAAATGTAACCACCAAAAGTGGTCCCTGCTTCATTGCATGTGAAGCTGTCAACAGGTTGCCCACTTCTGGAGAAGCAGTGGCAGCAAAAACTGTCCTGTTAGTAGTGTCCTGAGGACTGTCCTGGGACAGACGGACACTGTCCTGTGACTCCCATGACTGTCCTGGGACAGTCAGACACTGTCCTGGGACAGTCAGACACTGTCCTGTGACTCCCATGACTGTCCTGGGACAGTCAGACACTGTCCTGGGACAGTCAGACACTGACCTGGGACAGTCAGACACTGACCTGAGACAGTCAGACACTGTCCTGTGACTCCCATAGCTGTCCTAGGACAGTCAGACACTAACCAGGGACAGTCAGATACTGTCCTGTGACTCCCATGACTGTCCTGGGACAGTCAGACATTGACCCGAGACAGTCAGACACTGTCCTGTGACTCCCATGACTGTCCTGGGACAGTCAGACATTGACCAGGGACAGTCAGACACTGTCCTGTGACTCCCATGACTGTCCTGGGACAGTCAGACACTGTCCTGGGACAGTCAGACACTGACTCGAGACAGTCAGACACTGTCCTGTGACTCCCATGGCTGTCCTAGGACAGTCAGACACTGACCCGGGACAGTCAGACACTGTCAAATCAAAGGATTTTTTAATTTGCAAAGTTCTTTGATAGAATTGTTAATAAAGATAACTTGTGCTTTTAATTAGAAATTCTGGATTTGTTTTTTGTTTTCAAGTAATTTTCAAGTACAGCTGACATTCAACCAACGCTCAGTCAGATCAGTTACATAGTGTGTGGGCCAGTACAGGCCCGGGGACCCACAGGACAGTGTACAGGACAGTGTCTGACTGTCCCAAGACAGTCATGGGATTCACAGGACACTGTGTCTGACCACTTCTCCCGAGCAGGTTAGGTGCTCAGTATAAGTTACCACGGCGATTGAACCCGGTAACAACTGATCCACCATCATGATACAGAACCCTGGGTTTAACCTGTAGTTACTGTACCTCGATAACACCAAATCTTGCTTTGTAGTACAGGCCTCTGATGCTTTACTTGGCTGTTTATTTAATTATTTTTATTATTATTATTATATGATTATTTATTTTTATTATTATTTAGTATATTTCATTTATTATTATTTTATTACTTATTTTGACACACGCCTGTGCAATATTACTAATGCTATTTCTTCCTGTTATTGTTATTATTCCTTTATTCTGTAGGGGTGGGGAGTAGATGCACTGTCTCTGTGCTGCGTTTGCTTTGTTGGTGCTATCTTTGTTCCATGTCTTGTTGTGCTTGTCAATATTGTACAAAAACAACCAAAACAACAATAAATATGTTTGGGGAAAAAAAGTCATGTTTTGTCACATTTTCAAACTTAAACTTAAATCATATCAAACTAAAATCCAAATTTTTCAAATTTAATCATTTCAAATGATCAAATGAAAACTAGAGATTAATGATTTCCCCGCGACAGTATAAAGGTACTCAGGGGTAGTTGAAGCAGCCTGGCTGAGACAGTGAGAACGAATGAAAAGCAACCATCCTGTATGAGACTCACGTGCGGATCACGACCATCAGGCTGTAGCCGAAGGTGCCGATCCCCACCATGAGGTAGGACAGAGGCAGCCGGAACTTCAGCAAGCCAATGGTCCTCTGGTTGTTGTAATAGCCGTAAAACAGGACGGAATATTTGCAGTAGCCCTAAGAAAAGGACAGGCGCTATCATTACTTACTTTTTGCCTTTGTTTTTTTCCACTCCCGTCTTCTTTTAGTGTCTAATTTCTGTTGTGTAGTAGTAGTAGTAGTAGTAGTTGTTGTAGTAGAGCTGCTGTCTCAGCCAATATGATCTCAAAAAGGTTTACATCTTTAGGTAATTAAAGGTCAAATACAAATAAAAAAGTGTGTTTTTAATTACACAAGAACAAACTGAAGAACTTCTGCAGAAATTCTCTGACTGTTCTGGTTGAAAAACTAAAAAATAATCAGGCGGTAAACAGTCAAAGTGGGAAAATAGTCAACCTTTTCTTCTGTATTGTACAAACTACAAAAATGTAAGAGATTAAAAAAAAGTCACATCAGAGGGCTGAAATCTCTTTATGGTGTTTATATGTTAACAAAATGTAATGCTGTTCACATTTGCTAACTTTTTCTTTAAAGCTAAAAGGCAAGATGGACTATTTCCTTAGTATTTACTTTGATTTCTAGTAGATTAAATATGCACATTGCTTAATGATTAACCTACGAATGTTCTTGTAGATGTGAAAATCTGATTACATAAGTTATGTGAACTGATTTTCTTTGTAGAAATATTTTGAAAATGTTGGCGCTAAAACCAATGAGGCTTGGGCATATTTATATCATTATATTTCAGACTTACGTTGAAGTCCATGAGGACAGAGTAGTCCTGAGCGGTGTCCGCTTCTGCCCTAGGTACAGTCTTCCTGGCAATGGAGCCGTAGGGAAGGCCCATCAGAACCTGGGAAATAAGTAGTAACATTTGATTTCATTAATGGAATTTCAAAGCAGATTGGAATAATGTACCTGCTGAAAAAAGCTCAATTTCAATATTTGGTATGTTTAAGAATGTCTTCTCACTTTAAGATGGGACTGTCATTGTTAGCAATGATGCAGTCATTCCCTGTATACCTACTGTTGCTATCTAATGTTCATACCCGATTGCAGTTGGTGATTGATTCACTCACACGTTTCTCTATCATTGGCCATTTTGGCCACCTAGTGGTTGTAATGTTTTATTGCATTTAAGCATGTGGTTGTTGTTGTTTTTTGCCTGTTGTATGTACGTTGTCATAGCCATTTATAATTTTATTTCTATTTTTTTTAATTATGCTTTTATTTCCCTCTGTCACTCTGTTGTTATGTAATGATTGTGATTGGTTAGACCGGGCACAGTTACAGTAACATCTCTGTCTGTATCTTGGAGCTCTTTAAAGCCAGCGCATTCAAAATGTTATACAAACTAGTAACATATAGCTGGTGTTAAATGGTGTAGCTGATATCTCTGCAACCCAAACACAACACAGTGAGTAAAATGTTACAATTTACCCCATAGTTCAGGTTAGTTGGACCATGCCCTGGGGTGAAATGAAACATTATGATATCCACTGTCTGGGGGTGAAATGTAGCACCATGAAATTAGGTTAATGACAAAAACTTGATATTGGACACCTAAATTACTTCTTAACATATTGTGTGTGTGTTGGGGGTGTTGAGAGGCACTCCTCGGTCCGTCTTTCTTTTCCAAGCGGGAATGTAAAGAAAAAAACATAAACACAACCAACATTTTTGCTTGGGGTGCAAGCTAACAGACTATTGTCGCCATGAGCTAACCTAGCTTAATTTACAGCTAACGGCTAAAACGTTAGCACTAACAACCTGCATGAAATATATCTACATAGACACACAATAACATGAATTAGGTTTGTTGAGTGTATCTACAAAGCTGGTAATGCTATCACAACAATAAATGAGATTTAAAAAATACTTTCTTACCAAAATTTTTTTTTTCTTTCTGTAATGTGCAGTGTCGGTCACTGAGTGCTGCTTCTTCACACCTGCACTAAGTACTAAACAAAGCACGTTAACTTTAGCTAGAGGGGATCAGGTGATAGAAACTTGTTCCTGAATGGAGAAATTGGACGTGTTACAACCATAGACCGTTAATATTAATTATTCAACAATATTCAATCATTTCATCAATATACAGTCTATGGTTACAACCTACTGAGCCGTGTTACAACCATAGACTGTAAAAAAGATATTACCAGTCTATGGTTTTGGGGTTACATTTGTGCCAAAATGAACCCCATATTATGGTCAACTGTCCCCCGTATCTGTCTCCTGTTAGTTGTCTTTTTAATTTCTTCTTTAAACATTTTAGTTGCATTAATCCTAATATCACTTGATTTATCTGTTAGTTGTATGCTGTTGTTTGTTGCTGGATTTATTTTTCTAATCAATTTTTGTTTGACTTTTGTTTGTCATTAAATCTTTAAAGCTTGAGAAAAGGGGGTGTTTTTGATGTCAGAAAAACTTTTAAAAACTATTTTAACTTTTAGTTACTTTACTTTTTAGTATCAGATGATACTGTGGCTTGAGAAAAGTGCAAGAATAGGATGAACCTTAAATGCATGATATACAAACTAAATCAAGTGATTGCATGAAGTTACAGTATTTTTCAAATGATTTTACAAACAATCCTAATAGCATAACAGCAATGAAGCTTACTGGTAACATGACATCATTTATACATATAACGATGACAATCATTTAGTAATACTTGTGTTTCTGTGTCATATGAAAAGTTATAATGCATGAATGGAAATTCAAATATCATTCTCGAGGTAAGCTTTTCCTCCTGTCATCTGAGCCTCAAAGCTATGGAACAACCTGCCCCATAAAAAAACTTGCTGAGTCAACGTCCCCATTTGAATTTCTTTGTAAAACTTTTAAATTGAAAAGCATATCCTGATTTTACTCAATTTATCTGTTTGTTGTATTAACTGGATTTCTATTATTTATTTATTTTTGACTTATATTCATTATAGTCTTTTAACCTGACCTACATTAGGCCAATGTGGTGGGACAAAGGAAGAACTTGCTTTGACACGTGGTCTGGCCTTTCAATAATATCCATAAAATGTCCATATTTTAAATATCTTTCAGTGTGATGACCCATTTATTCTTAGTTTGTCCATTACATTTCAGATAGGTTTCATCTAACTAATATGCTTCCTGGTGACAAAGTTACATAATGGGTCCAACAATAGTAATAAACTAATAATAAATAGATCAGTATCGTCCCAACTATATGTTCAATGCTTTGCTATATGCTATATCATTTCATTCCAGCTTTTGCGACTGCATCATCTCACCTCAGGGATGACCACCAGTCCAAAGGTGAAACCAAAGAGGACCAGATTCATGCCGTACATCCAGCGCAGGAAGATAAAGTAGGACGCCACAGATGACCCAAAGTGACCTGAGGACATTGAGAAGATTTTAAAAGTCAGCATCTGTCCACTGGGAGTCGCCGTTCGGCTGGTAAACACTGCTGTGTGCTAGGAACACAACTTACTTTCCACATCTTTGATCTTCCTCTCCCAGGGGATGCAGGCGGTTCGGAAATTTTCAAAATCTCTCTGGAACTTGATCCATTTCTGGGTTGAAATAAAAAAAAAAATTATAGATGGAAAACAGACCCGAAAGCAAAAAGCAGAGAAAAGATAGAAAGTTTGATTTTTGTGCCGAACCTTTGCCATCATCACTTTGTAGGCGTACCACTTCCTGCCCTTTCCTTTGCCCAGAGCTCCTTCAAACTTATCCACAAATTCTTGAGCCTCCCTTTAAAGAAACAAGGTCTTATGTGAGATATATGTCCATAACAATTATCTGGATTTTTGTTTTTCCACATGGGTTTACTTTAACCCTTGTGTGGTGTTCATGTTTTTTGTTACACAGCTAATGTTCCCATGTCTGGTGGACCATATTATTAGGCTTTTAAATCAATACAGACATAACAATTTAACTTAACAAATGTTTACTTCAGCTCAATTACCAATGATATATACATCATTTATGTTTCATATTTGCCATTTAGTGAGAAAACAATGAAATTCAATTATAAAAAGGTTAAAATATATATATATATATATATATATATATATATGTGTATGTGTGCAGTAATTGAAAATAAGTTATTTTTCATGTTCTTTACAGAAAATGAGCCAAGGCCAATGAGTTTGAGTTAGAAGAAATAATAAGTAGCATCATTTTTCTTTTAGCAAACATTGAAAGCGGGTCCCACAGACCCGAACACCACGCAAGGGTTAAGAGCCACAATAATAAAGTTTTCACACAAGTGATGATTTCAAACCCATATTTAGCAAGTTTGTTGGTAGGGGAACATAGAACAGAGTTTTCCAAAGTACTGTCACGTGCTTAAATTAAAATGCCTGTGGTTTTGTTTCATGTTACAGCTTGATATATGGCTCTGTGATTCTGTGCTGAGGTGAAGAACTTTAATCTCAAACAGGAAACCAGGACAGGCGTAGCATACTTCAGGTGTAAGAGCCTCCGCTTCATCCTCCACGGCTTGGTCCTGATGTTAGCGATCAGTTTCTTCTTCTCCTCCACCTCCTCCATTAGCCGGGCCATCTCTCCCTCTGACAAGGACTCCTCCTCTTCAGATTCGGAGTCAGAATCAGATGAACTGGAGGAGAAAAGACGAATGGAGATGTAGAAGGGAGGGGGTTAGTAAAAAGCCAAGCTAATGTCAACAAAAAAAAAACAGTGGCCCACAAAACAGCACTGCTCTCTACGTCGAGCAATCAACAAAGTGCAGATGTTCCTCTGTTAGGTTTGCAAATAAAAGCAAGTATCCCGTTGCAGATGATTTCACAGCAGTTTCAGGCATCTCTATGCTGATTATGTGAGAATCCAGCCTATACTGAGGGGGTACTATCTGCAGTGGACAACCATACAACACGGCAAAAGTCAATTTATATACTGGGCACCATGGATAATCTGTTCCAAATATCATAGCAATCAATTCAATAGTCCAATAAAAACAAAAATGTCAATTTATGGAGGTGCTATAGAGGAAAGGTCAGTAGGATTCATCCTCTGGGAACCATGAATGTCACACCAGCAACAACATGTCATGGCAGTCCATCCAATAGTTCTTGATATATTTCAGTCTGCACCAAAGTGGTGGACAGACCAAACTACCAACCAACCAATACTGCCATCACTGGAGCTACATCCACACGACCCTACCTTTCTAAAAAAAATCCCTCTGGTTGGTCAAAACTTGCTGATGTGCAGACAGGATCGCAAGTGGACTTTACTTCCTTTTGAGGGGTCACACAGAAATAGATTGGTAGCCTTAGTGAAGTAAATTAGCTAATTATGAGCATTGTCCTTAGCTTAAATACAAACCATTTGTATTTTGGCATATCCCTTAGCTATCTGCAAGCACCGCCCTCATAGCAACCATTTCAACTTTGTATATGGAAAACTACTGGCCTGATTTCCCTGATTAATGCTGGGGATATTAATGTTCCCCAGAGGATGAGTCCTAATTGTTTCGGGTTATAGAGTTCAGATTTTTAGCAGTGTTTCCACACATGGTATGTTCGGTATTAAATTTGAAGTTGTCATATGTATTGGCAATTACAATGTCCATTTAAGTCATTTGAATCTTGATTTAAAGACAGGTGTTAAATAACTAAATTAGATATATTTCTTCTCACCTGTCGTCTTTCTTCTTCTTTTTCTTCTTGTCCTTGTCATTGTCCTTGTCTTTCCCCTTGTCCTTCCCTTTGGCATCTCCCTTCTTACCCTTACTGTCCTCCTCTTCCTTCTTTCCTTTCTTCCCTCCTCCCTTCTGTCCCTTCTTTCCCTTTTCTACGTCGCTGTCCTCCTCATCACTGTCCTGAGCTTTGCCTCTTTTCTTCTTATTGGCTGCTCCTTTCGGCTTCCTCTTTGGAGCCTCGTCTTCACTCTCATCATCATCATCATCCCCACCGCCACGTTTCTTGGCGGGCTTCTTCTTGTTTGCTCCCCTGCGTCCCCTGGGAGCTTCATCCTCATCGTCCTCATCTTCTTCTTCGCTGGCTGGTTTTTTCCCTCGACCTCTTCCCCTTGCACCTCCTCTTCCTGCTCCCTGCCTCCTGTTCGTTCTCTTCTGGGTAGCACCATCTACATTAAAACCATGTCAAACCCAAAATACTGCATTTGGTATTCTGCTTATTAGATTAGAAAATATTTTGTTGACATGCTGTTTTATCCACTTACCATCACTGTCACTCAAATCCACGTCAATCTCGATGTCAACTGAGGAAGGACACACACAAAAAACAGCACAATCAAAATACTCAAAACACCAGCTCAACCAGACCACGAGGGCATCCATCTACAATGCCAACAATTAGAATTCTGTACACTAAATTACCAAATTCAGTGCAGAAAAAAGGTCTTCCTTCAAATTATTAATGGCGTGGCTATTGGAATGGTAATGTCAGTCCATCACTTTGGTCCAGGCTGAAATATCTACATATAACATAACAACTATATAACATACTACTGTATATAACAACAATATAACAACTATTGATAGATTGCTATAAAATCTGGTACATTTTCAACAGAATGAACTGTAATTGCTTTTCTGATCCTATGATCAAGTCACAGTTGTAATGAGTTTATTACTTTGCTGGATGACCAAGTACCTGCAAACATCATCAGCTTCAACTGCACTTTGTGTTTAGTGCTAATTAGCTCATGTTAGTGTAATGAACCAGAAACCTGATTCGTTAATCCTTACCCTAACTATTCTAGGCCAGTACCTAACCTCAACCATCTAACGTTACACATGGTCATAGAACAAATGGATCGGGCAGCCACAGTGCTAATGAGCAAATATTAGCATGCAAACAAACTCATCTTGCTGATGCACTTTAGCAGTATTATTGTGCAGACTTTAGCATTGAGCTTAAAGGTTTCCTGAGTAGTTTTTTAAATCTAGTAGTGCTATATGGAGCTGTTTGGGAACCCTGTTTTGTTAACCGCACATGCAGGCACGCATCCAAACCCCCTGAAAGTTCCTGTAACTTGCATTCATTATCAACTTCTGAGCAGGAGCCCAAATTTACTTCCAGGAACTCAGCCAGACAGCACTGTTCGGTGTGCTTGAGCTATGTTACTGGTTACTGGTTCTACGGTCTTTGTCGTTTGACTGGTCGCGAATGTTTTCCCAAGATGGCGCCTGCCTGTATACCGAACGGTACTGTCTTTGTAAACTATCTTTTAATAAACTGTCTGTACACTCTGTACACACATTCTCAATGCTTCGGTTTACATGGAGGGACCCTTGTTATGCTACTGTGGAAGTGTGGTGCTATTTTAAGCCTAGTAGTTCCTTTTTACTTTTGCGTGCCCTGACAACTAGTGGTATAAGTTAATTCGGGGTCACATTCAATTAGCATGAAAACATATCCCAGAGAACGGTCGATTCGGTACCCATGTGTTATTAACCGCAAGGTTCATTTTGCGCCAAAATTGTCCTTTAAAATACTGAGCGTAGAAAAGGGCCTTAAGTCTGCACCTCTGGCATTAAAGCATATAATGTTGCATAAAGTTTGTAGTCTATATCCACGATGTTCCACTTCCAGGATTGCTAGAGTGCCATCAGAAATGGCTGTCCGTTACCTTCTGCTTTCTTTGTGTTGGCGTTCTAACCTCCGGGGGATTTCTGAGGACTATGGTTACCTGCTCCTCAGATCTCTACAGGGTAAATCCAGACAGCTAGCTAGACTATCTGTCCAATCACAGTTTTCTGTTACACATATTCCACCAAAACAAGTACCTTCCCGAGGCTATTTTGCAGCGGCACCGTGGCTCTGTCTGCCACTTAGCACCGCCCAAGACGATTGTGTTCGGTTTAAAGAAATGCCAATAAACCAGAGCACGTTTATGTTGTGTGGACTAACCAGACCCTCCTTTACAGCGCTGTGGAAGAAGGTCTGGCAAAGCGAGACTATAAAGTCTGTAATAGTAGTAAGTGGTTGTACATTTTTTTCAACGCAAATTATTCTTACAATTATTTTAAAGCAACAGCAGCCTTAAAAAAGCTATTATAATATACAAAGAAAATTTAACCTTTAATGTTCAACTCACCATCATCTGTATCTCTTTTTCTCGGCATGATGAAAAATAACAAGCGTCTGTCCTCTGTGTCCTCTGTGTCCTCTGTGTCCTCTGCCGTCAGTCTACCTCTCCCAGCAGGTTGGCTAACCCGTCTCGGCTTTCCGCCAGCACCCAACTCAGGTAACTGTCAGAGCTGTCACTATGACGACTGGGGCATGTGACCTGCTCTCAACAGGTTTTCTTAGATATGGGATGTAAATTCTGGAAAACCAAAGATTATCCACTGTGCAGCAAGCAGAAAGACTGGGTTATTCTCCAGGAGCTGGGACATTTAATCATGACTGAATTTAATAATTTAATCATGACTGAACGGTGGTGGGGATATACAGCTGTGGGTCACACTGGTAGATCATATCGGGCCCCGACTCTTTAGACGTGAAACGGCATTCAGCGTGGCTCTATTTAGCTACGCTTGACCTTTGTGTCCTGCTTTGTTTTTGTTTTTTTTTGGCCAAAGGACCGTATAATTGAATGTGCCCAGAGACACTCTCACTCGTCTTGTTATTGGAGACCACACACACACACAGCCCAGATGGCCTGAAGATTTAATGAAGGTTTAAGGTTTCTTTATGCAAGGCTCACAAGGCTGAGATGACTTTTCAGCTGCGGGACTGTTTTGTTTCAGCGTGTTCACCAGAACCACAGCAGGTGGAGAGTGAGCCAACCTGCCGCCGCAGAGACTGACAGCAGCCCCCTGTGTGCGCAGAGCTGCAAAGCGTACAGAGAAACACATCATAGTCTCATTACATAATAGAGTGAAGCTCATTTTTCAAATCCAACACGATTCCATTACATGGTCTTCAGTTCCCACAGGGGAGACATGGATCATCACACCCTTTAACACTTGTGCTGGTGTACAGGTGAGCGTGCTGCTGCATTCCTGCTCACCTGTTTCGAGAATATGAACACAAGTGGTTCATATGTTGAAAAAGTATGTTAGATGTTGCTAGAGAGCTGATTATTTGTTTGATGGTAGAATCACCACACAGAGCAACTTAAATCTTCAAAATCAATTGTGCATAACAAAAGCTATGTATAAGATAATATGTTTAATGTATATGAGAATATATATTTGGGGTGGGGGAAATAAATTGTTTTATGTATGTATCGTGATTATTTTGGGCGATTTTGTACGGGGGAGTTTGTCAGGGGGCATGCTCCATTTGCTGCAGCTATGTGCACGATTTTCCAATCCATTTGGTAATTGAATGCCTAAAAATGTGTCCATTATCCTGGAGAGCCTACATACTATATTGTAACTGTTCTCCAACTGTCTTCATCATTCTGAAACCAGAACACAAAATGTTTGTAATCCTGCCACCTAAAAAGAGGCAAACGTGGTCTGATGTTATTATTTTTAAGTCACATGACGTAGGTAGGGTAGGAATTTGGCAAAAAACAGTGTGACTAATCTTGAAATCAAGTTCACTGAATGAATGGGCGATATTTCCCCAGTAAGAGAAAGGGGAGGTAACCTTGCCAATTATGACCTCATAAGGGGCAAGATTTCAGATCAGGCCATTTGAGCTTTAATTTTCTCAAATGCAGAGCAGGATACCCAGGGCTCGGTTTACATATATCAATATATCACCATTATCCACATTCCTAGCCACTGGGGGACCATAGGCAGGCTGGGGGAACTCATATTAATGTTGAAAAACCTCATAAAGTGAAATTTTCATGCCATGGGACCTTTAAACAATATAGTATACTAATATACTGATGTAGTTGGACAACATGTTCTAGTTCTAATAGTTCTGATGCTTCATAACCCAACCCATATATTTACATGTAGGCCTACTAAATATGTATATGCAAGTTCCTAGACAATATACTGTATATCACTACTATTTTAATATTTTTTTCTTTTAAACCAGACATGTGTGGGGGCCAAAATGTTCCAACTAACATTGATGAAGTGAAAACACACAGATAGAGGGTCAGAGTTTGAGATGATAACACAAACAACAAGTTCACAGCTATTTTAATGTCCAAAGTGCCATGGTAGCATTGCTAAGCCTCTGATTGACAGGTTGGTGTGTAGCCACGCCCACAAATAATCCCCTGCTTTACTGTCTATTTTAAAATAAATGGGACCATAATTTACAAAATGAACATCATGCTGCATTAAGCAAGACTTGAAAGTAGCGATTGAGACCAAAAACTTGTTGAAATGAATGAAAATGTTTCTGAGATGATAAACCAAGTGAGAAGTAGGGTCATCAGTCTATATCCTCGACGTCCCACTCCCGGGATTGTTCCGTGTCCGTTGGAAATCTGTCCAATCTGAGTTCTCTGTTGCACGACTAGAACAACTTTTGAACACACACATGTTCCACCAAAACAAGTTCCTTCCTGAGGCTATTTTGCAGCGGCACCGTGGCTCTGTCCGGTGCTTAGCGCCGCATATGACTACTGTGATTGGTTTAAAGAAATGCCAATAAACCAGAGTATGTTTTTCTTCCGTGTGGACTAGAGTGACAATACAGGAATCAATTGTCTCTCCCATCCCATCCCAAGCCCACGAAAATACTCCCGTCATAACCCGATCACGTGACTGGTCATGTTGTCTGAAGTTAGCAGACTTTGTGGCGGACATGCGCGCCACCCAGAGGAAAAATAGAGAAAGAAAAAGAGATGTTGTCCGTCGCCGTCTGGAGGATAACTAGCCAGTTGATATTGCGTGTGTGCGTCTGGTCAAATCACTAAGGTTGTCTCGGAAATTAGGCTACACTATACATGCATTACCAGCAGACCTAGGAGATTTCCTTTCTTAATTCCTAATGGAGATCTTCTCACACTCAAAACACACATTTCTCCATCCTGTTCCCGCCCGCTCCCACTGATTTCTATGCCATTCCATCCCTATCACGTTTCCAACAGCGGGAATACCGTAACCCGCGGGAGTCCCGGAAATATTGTCGCCCCCTAGTGTGGACTAGCCAGACGCAAGGTCTGGTAAAGCGAGACTATCTATTTTCCCATACACTTCTATAGAAACAGACCTCTTTTTGCAACTAGTGGAGTCGTTGATCACAATAAGGAACATTTATGTATGTCTTTTCATTATTAATTCCTGAATTTATTTCCCTCTTAACCTACTATTTACTCTTTTAAATAAATGCCTAAATAAATAAAGGTCTTGTCTCTCTGGATGGAAAGTAGTTCTGTTTACAAAAATTAAACACACAGTAGGAATTCAACATGTTTTCTTTAAATTTGGGCCCATTTGTGATGTTGACACGCATTTCTAAACACCTACATGTCTAAAAACCATCAGATGTTTTTAAATCAATATTTCATGTCCAGCATGAAAGATGCATGAGCAATTAAAAGTTAATGGATCAAGTGTAGCGAACGCTGTATTATCACTGCACATCAAGACAAGGCAACAAAGTGTGTGTATTTCACATAAGGACTGTGTAAAAAAATTTTTTTTTAAAGTATAAATGCTGCTGTCTGTCTGTGTAAGCTGTTTATATGTTTTGGTTTTGTTTTATTTGGATCCCCATTAGCTTCAGCATAAGCTAAAAGCTATTGTCCCTGGGGGGGTCCTGCAACCTGTTGTGTGACAATACAATTTACAACATACACATTACACACCATACACACACACACACACACA